>CM070481.1:0-492500 GCA_036324585.1 Champsocephalus esox | reverse complement strand
CCATAATTCAATTTCTATGAAAAAATCGGAGAAGAAAATTGTGCTGCTAATGGTAGCCACCAGAGGTTAGCGCAGCTTCCGGTTTTTCTACGCGTCTCTCTCACTCTTCTTTTGGTAAGCTGTGTGTGTCTGGGGGACTTTTCCTTTGATTCCATTGGCTCTGACGGTTAGAAAGAGATGTCAATCAGCAAAATCGACCAAGGGGGCCAGAGATATGGAAAATCCACCCAAATGGCCCCAGAAGTGTTTTTTTGTGTGCTATATCTCTCTAAAAAGGTCAAATGTCACTTGTTTTACATCAATCTTGATACAGGGTACTTATTGTACTTTGGATTCCTAAAGCTTTTTGTCTACTAACCCAGCATCCAAGGTTAGTTTTCACTATAAGTACAACATATGTTTTGGACGGACACGATAATTTACAGTTTTTTACCATGTTCAATCTGAATTTACTTTAAAATAAAAGACATCTATATTGATTCTGACTTTTCTACATCCAACTCACAGGTTTATCATTACTTTGAGAAAAAAGATTATTAAAGGTGGGCTAGGTAAGTTTGAGAAACCGGCTCGAGATACACTTGTTGTTATATTCCATGGAATGCCCTTAACATCCCGATAGCAATGAATATCTGAAGTGCTTTGACAACAAAGCCATACAAAAATGTCATCTGTGGAAGCCATGGTACTGTAAAAAGCACGATTGCCGCCCTGTCTGTCAGCCTTCCATCTCGTGCACGCACAAATGTATCTCGTGCCCTCATTGGGCGTGCCGTAATTGGGCGTGCATTGCGCATTCATGTGTGTTGGAGGAGGTGCTCTGTAAGGAAGTCTGAAGGAAGGGGCGGATTCTTTTCGGCTGTGTACTTTCACATTTTAGTGCACTCGAGCCGGTTTCTGAAACTTCACCTTTAATTGAACCCTTTTAGAAGGGAAGACATAGTCATTTGCTCTGGGAATGTCATTTTCGAGCCTGAGACCTGAAAAACAGGCTCAGTGCTTAACAGGTTAAGGGATAGTGGATAGGAGAATTCAAAAGGACTTAGGAGAAGAGACTGCGGTACTTTAGAGAATCCGACTGCACTTTCACTATCCGACGTGTTTATGATGCGCCAGCGGACGTCATTGTGTGCGTCTGCTGCTGTGGGGAAACCATGGAAACTACAGTTTTCTATACAGCGGACTACAACATGGATGTTCAATAAGAACGAGGGACTAATGTGAACTCATCTAGAGACTCTGCTCCGTGCTCTGATGCTGCTGCTTTGCTTTATGAACGGGGACAACAGAGAAACAGATTCTTCAGGACCAAAGCTGGAATTGAAATAAAAAGGAAAGTGAAACTTATGCTCGTCCCCCTCTCCCTCCGGTCCACGTTAACACCAATGATCCAACACGTATGATTGTATAAACTAAAGATCTTAAATCAATACAGATGTATTTATTATAAACGTTAGTCCTTAACATCTATCACTGTGTACATCACCATTCAAACATCTTTTAGAAGTTGAACAAACTCCACACAGCTCAGTAAAGACTGAAATGTTGACTTTATTTGATCATTTCAGTGAAAACTAACGTTCATATTTCTCTTTTTGATTATAATACTGATGAACGTTCAGAACAAAGCACTTTGTAACTTAGCACCTATGTTTTAAAATGCTTAATAAGCACCGTAACTTTCATGATATCATTTTTCCGTCATAATCGTTTGTTTCTGTGAACGGCCGACTGTTGAGTGACGGCAAATGCTGCGGCTGCAATGTATTGTGGGGCAGCCTTTTCTCCTCTCCTTTCGTCAATGGAGGTCCAGTGGTTCCAAAGCTAAAGGAGGTTATAAGGGAAGTTTGAAACCTCCTTTCCTATCATCTAGAGCAGGGGTGGCCAACCCGCGGCTCTCGAGCCACATGCGGCTCTTTGCCTAGTTTCATGCGGCTCTTCAGTTCATATCGAATTGTCTATGTGTGAGTTTGGGGGAGAGACATTGACTCCTGACTAGTGTTGCACGGTGTACCGATACTTGAAAGGTATACCGCGATACCCTGCCGTTAAAAACGTTACGATTCCTCCGTTTCATTAGTATCGGTACTTTAAGAATGACGGGGAAAAGTACTCCGGTGAGAAAGCGCCGTTTTAATAAGAGCACCGTTTCTTGCGCCGTTTCTTGACATAGTATCAGTATCAAAACCAAAATGTTGGTACCGTGACAGCACTACTCCTGACAGTTAACCCTGATATTTAGTAGGTCTGTTAAGTATCGAATGCCGATCATTCTGACGTAATTTGGCCGGTCAAAGTTGTTTGGGCTCGGATAAAATCGCTCCCTTACTTTCGTCCCGTGTTACTTTCGTCCCGTGTTACTTTCGTCCCGTGTTACTTTCGTCCCGTGTTACTTTCGTCCCGTGTTACTTCCGTCCCGTGTTACTTCCGTCCCGTGTTACTTCCGTCCCGTGTTACTTCCGTCCCGGCTCTCCCTACGTGTGTATGTGTGGTGTCAGGTGTCAGTATGAGAGGATGACAGCGCGTCTAATTTTGATGTGGCCCAAGAGCCAATCACAATAATACCTGCGATGCAGTGAACCAATCACCTTTGAGGGGGGGAACCTATCGTTGATTAAACACTATCCAGTGTTTCCCCTTCCATTGTCTTGGAGGGGCGCTGCGCCCCGCCACGGAGCCCCGTGCCCCCCCCTGGAATTCAAGATGTTTAAAAAATATATATAATTTTTTTTTAAATATATATACTTTTTTTTTAAATATAGCACCAAATTACAAATAATCTTTATCTACTGTCGCTTTTCACATTGACCATGTGCTCTATTATTAAATAAACTAAATGCTTTCATTTTAAGTTGAGTTTAGTGTTGTTGACCCTAAGAAACACTGATGCATTAATCAATAACAATAATCCACAGCTCCTCTCTCTGCTCCAGGGGATTTAAAACATATATATCCCAATGCCACAGAAACGCATCAGTGACGTTGAAATCTTGTCTCCAGAAAACAAAAAACTGTTTGATGTGGCTCTTTGCAGCAACATAGAAACAATGTGGCTCTTAACCTCT
Source organism: Champsocephalus esox (assembly GCA_036324585.1). Lineage (NCBI taxonomy): Eukaryota > Metazoa > Chordata > Actinopteri > Perciformes > Channichthyidae > Champsocephalus > Champsocephalus esox. The sequence continues at coordinate 489,435 of CM070481.1, read as the reverse complement.
GACTGGTTGGCCACCCCTGATCTAGAGAATTGGAAGGGCACTTATCATGGCTGCCACTGAGGGACTTCTGTGTCATTTCACTCCGTTAGGAAGGTTCCTAAGCCAAATGGACGATTCGACTACAGCCCTGCTGTTCCCTTTAGTGTTTACTTCCTGTCCGTCTTATTCTGCTGTTCCTGTTAGTGTTCACTTCCTGTCTTTCTTCTTCTGCTGTTCCCTTTAGTTTGTTTGTTCTGTTGATTTCTCTAGCCTCCAAATCTCTGTCTTTTAACCTTGTTACCGCTCTTGTTCTCTTTTTCTTTTCTGGGGACAGTTTAGTCATCATGAATCCAACGTTTCTTGATCTCCACACATATACAAATGTATATTCAAAGAGTATTCCGTGGTGTTTTCTGACACAGAAAACGAATGTGTGTTTTCCACAGCTGGTTAAATTGACCAGACTTTGTTCTGTCACAGTCTCTTAACCCTCCTTAGCAAAGGTGTCTCTCAACCATGCCGTGTAATATTATGCACTTCTCATACGTTGGTTCAATGCATTGAGTGCATTTTGTATTCTTGTACGGTATCTCTTTTAACCTCTTTCTGTCCTTTGTCCCCCCCCCACGCACCTGCTCTCCTCCATCCTGACCCGGTTGGCTCCAACAGGTGATGACCTGGAGAGGCATGATGGTAGTTCAGGAAAACCTTTCCTCATGTCCCCTGAGCTGCATAGGATTCTGGGGAAATCCTCTCAGTCTCATCGATAAGCAATCCTCCTGCATCAGAGACGTCCTCACGCAGAGAGACAGAGACGTCCTCACGCAGAGAGACAGAGACGTCCTCACGCAGAGAGACAGAGACATCCTCACACAGAGAGACAGAGACGTCCTCACACAGAGAGACAGAGACATCCTCACACAGAGAGACAGAGACATCCTCACAGAGATGTCCTCACGCAGAGAGACAGAGACATCCTCACACAGAGAGACAGAGATGTCCTCACGCAGAGATGTCCTCACGCAGAGAGACAGAGACATCCTCACATAGAGAGACAGAGATGTCCTCACGCAGAGAGACAGAGACATCCTCACATAGAGAGACAGAGATGTCCTCACGCAGAGAGACAGAGACATCCTCACACAGAGAGACAGAGACATCCTCACACAGAGAGACAGAGACGTCCTCACACAGAGAGACAGAGACATCCTCACGCAGAGAGACAGAGACATCCTCACACAGAGAGACAGAGACATCCTCACACAGAGATGTCCTCACGCAGAGAGACAGAGACATCCTCACACAGAGAGACAGAGATGTCCTCACGCAGAGATGTCCTCACGCAGAGAGACAGAGACATCCTCACACAGAGAGACAGAGATGTCCTCACGCAGAGAGACAGAGACATCCTCACACAGAGAGACAGAGACATCCTCACACAAAGAGACAGAGACATCCTCACACGGAGAGACAGATATGTCCTCACGCGGAGAGACAGAGACATCCTCACACAGAGAAACAGAGACATCCTCACACAGAGAGACAGAGATGTCCTCACGCAGAGAGACAGAGACATCCTCACACAGAGAGACAGAGACGTCCTCACACAGAGAAACAGAGACGAAGCAGAGACGTCCTCACACAGAGAAACAGAGACGAAACAGAGACGTCCTCACACAGAGAGACAGAGACGTCCTCACACAGTGAAACAGAGACGTCCTCACGCAGAGAGACAGAGACGTCCTCACGCAGAGAGACAGAGACGTCCTCACGCAGAGAGACAGAGACATCCTCACGCAGAGAGACAGAGATGTCCTCACACAGAGAGACAGAGACGTCCTCACGCAGAGAGACAGAGACATCCTCACGCAGAGAGACAGAGACATCCTCACACAGAGAGACAGAGATGTCCTCACGCAGAGAGACAGAGACATCCTCACACAGAGAGACAGAGACGTCCTCACACAGAGAAACAGAGACGAAGCAGAGACGTCCTCACACAGAGAAACAGAGACGAAACAGAGACGTCCTCACACAGAAAGACAGATACATCCTCACGCAGAGAGACAGAGACATCCTCACACAGAGAGACAGAGATGTCCTCACGCAGAGAGACAGAGACATCCTCACACAGAGAAACAGAGACATCCTCACACAGAGAGACAGAGATATCCTCACGCAGAGAGACAGAGACATCCTCACACAGAGAGACAGAGACGTCCTCACACAGAGAAACAGAGACGAAGCAGAGACGTCCTCACACAGAGAAACAGAGACGTCCTCACACAGAGAAAGAGAGACGTCCTCACACAGTGAAACAGAGACGTCCTCACACAGAGAGACAGAGACCTCCTCACACGGTGAAACAGAGACGTCCTCACACAGAGAGACAGAGACGTCCTCACACAGAGAGACAGAGACATCCTCACACAGAGAGACAGAGACGTCCTCACACAGAGAGACAGAGACGTCCTCACACAGAGAGACAGAGACGTCCTCACACAGAGAGACAGAGACCTCCTCACACAGTGAAACAGAGACGTCCTCACACAGAGAGACAGAGACGTCCTCACACAGAGAGACAGAGACGTCCTCACACAGAGAGACAGAGACGTCCTTACACAGAGAGACAGAGACGTCCTCACACAGAGAGACAGAGACGTCCTTACACAGAGAGACAGAGACGTCCTCACACAGAGAGACAGAGACGTCCTGTTATGGAAATCTAGGACCCAAACACGGCTGGAGAGTACAAGTCAAAGTGATCAAAACAAATAAATGGTGAATCGAGAAAAGCTGTCTTTTGGTTATTTATTTGAAGCTTCAAATACACGATACAATAATTAAATATGTCACAAGTCGAACAGAGTGTAAGAAAGTCTGCCCGAGAGTGCGCAGAACAATGAATAAGCAGAGGTTATATAGGAAAATGAGTGGGAACGTGAGAAATCTGGATTCACACAGTCACATATTGTTATTAGACACCTGGCCTTGAGCGGGAGATAGCATAACGGTTCTCAGAGCAGGGAAGTTCGTGTGTGACTGTGTGAGTCTCCCAGTAGCCATAGCAGCTCTGTGGCCTTGAAGAAGAAGAAGAAGAAGAAGAAGAAGAAGAAGAAGAAGAAGAAGAAAATATAATATAATGATAATAGTAAAAGCACAACAAGAGGAAATAAGAAGCATTTGGTTTAAGCATATGAAGGATATAATAAGGATGATATATTTGAAATTTCCACTACAGTCCTTACACAGAGGGACAGAGACGTCCTCACACAGAGAGACATAGACGTCCTCACACAGAGAGACAGAGACGTCCTCACACAGAGAGACATAGACGTCCTCACACAGAGAGACAGGGACATCCTCACACAGAGAGACAGAGACATCCTCACACAGAGAGACAGAGACATCCTCACACAGAGACAGAGACGTCCTCACGCAGAGAGACAGAGACGTCCTCACACAGAGAGACAGAGACGTCCTCACACAGAGAGACAGAGACATCCTCACACAAAGACAGAGACGTCCTCACGCAGAGAGACAGAGACGTCCTCACACAGAGAGACAGAGACATCCTCAGACTGAGAAACAGAGACATCCTCAGACTGAGAGACAGAGACATCCTCACACAGAGAGACAGAGATGTCCTCACACAGAGAGACAGAGACGTCCTCACACAGAGAGACAGAGACGTCATCACACAGAGAGACAGAGAGGTCCTCACACATAGAAACAGAGACGTCCTCAGACTGAGAGACAGAGACATCCTCAGACTGAGCAACTTCCCCACTCTAAGAGACATACCAACACAGTTTCAGAGAGACGTCCCCTCAAGAAGAGACATCAACAGAGAGACATCCCCACACAGAGAAATGTCACCACACAAAGAAATAAGTCCCAACCCTTATAGATGTACTCACACAGAGAGATGTCTCATCAAAGAGAAACACCTCCACACATAGAGACATCAAAATAGACGTCCCACACTGAGAGACGTCCCAACACAGAGAGACGTCCCACACAGAAACAGACTGACGTCCCAACACTAAGAGACGTCCCCACAAAGAGATAACTCCCCAAACTGCGAGACAGAGACGCTCCCATAAGAGCAGGAAATAGACACCCCCCCACACAGAGAGACAGAGACACAACTCCTCAATGTAAAATGTCACCAAACTGACATACGTCCCCATAATAAGAGACGTCCCTGCACTGAAAGACATCGAAAGAGAGACATCAACAAAGAGCCGTCCCAACACAGAGAGACTTCAACAGAGAAACGTCCCAACACAGAGAGACGTCAACAGAGAGCCGTCCCAACACAGAGAGACTTCAACAGAGAGACGTCCCTGCACTGAAAGACATCGAAAGAGAGACATCAACAAAGAGCCGTCCCAACACAGAGAGACTTCAACAGAGAAACGTCCCAACACAGAGAGACGTCAACAGAGAGCCGTCCCAACACAGAGAGACTTCAACAGAGAGACGTCCCTGCACTGAAAGACATCGAAAGAGAGACATCAACAAAGAGCCGTCCCAACACAGAGAGACTTCAACAGAGAGACATCCCAACACAGAGAGACGTCCCAACACAGAGAGACGTCAACAGAGAGACGTCCCAACACAGAGAGACTTCAACAGAGAGACGTCCCAACACAGAGAGACGTCAACAGAGAGACGTCCCCACACAGAGAGATGTCCCCACACAGAGAGACGTCCCAACACAGAGAGACATCCCAACACAGAGAGACGTCCCCACACTGAGAGACGTCCCCTCACAGAGAGACGTCCCCACACAGAGAGAGGTCCCCACACTGAGAGACGTCCCCTCACAGAGAGATGTCCCCACACAGAGAGACGTCCCCACACAGAGAGATGTCCCCACACAGAGAGATGTCCCCACACAGAGAGACGTCCCCACACTGAGAGATGTCCCCTCACAGAGAGACGTCCCCACACAGAGAGAGGTCCCCACACTGAGAGACGCCCCCTCACAGAGAGACGTCCCCACACAGAGAGACGTCAACAGAGAGACGTCCCCACACAGAGAGATGTCCCCACACAGAGAGACGTTCCAACACAGAGAGACATCCCAACACAGAGAGACGTCCCCACACTGAGAGACGTCCCCTCACAGAGAGACGTCCCCACACAGAGAGACGTCCCCACACTGAGAGACGTCCCCTCACAGAGAGACGTCCCCACACAGAGAGACGTCCCCACACAGAGAGACGTCCCCTCACAGAGAGACGTCCCCACACAGAGAGACGTCCCCACACAGAGAGACGTCAACAGAGAGACGTCCCAACACAGAGAGACGTCAACAGAGAGACGTCCCCTCACAGAGAGACGTCCCCACACTGAAAGACGTCCCAACACTGAGAGACGTCCCCTCACAGAGAGACGTCCCCACACAGAGAGACGTCCCCACACTGAGAGACGTCCCCTCACAGAGAGACGTCCCCACACAGAGAGACGTCCCCACACAGAGAGACGTCAACAGAGACGTCCCAACACAGAGAGACGTCAACAGAGAGACGTCCCCTCACAGAGAGACGTCCCCACACTGAGAGACGTCCGCTCACAGAGAGACGTCCCCACACAGAGAGACGTCCCCACACTGAGAGACGTCCCCTCACAGAGAGAGAGGTTGACGGAGACCTGGCAGCTCTAGTTCTATGCTGCTGAACACAAAGCAGGATGATACTTACTGACATATGAAATGTGAGCGACCACCAACAGTGACAGGAATGGAGAAGCAACAGTGAGTTAAAAGTCAAAGACAGATGAAGTTGTCTTCAGGTATTTGCCGTATCACTCTCTGCACTAACGTATTTGCTGTGTGTCTGTCCGTTGTGCTGGAGTCGTATTGAAGTAACATTGCTTTGCATGTGCATGACTTTGTATTTCAAATGTATTTACTAAGGCCTTCTATGGACGACCTGCTTTACACTGTGTGTTTCTGAATGTTCAAACACAGTAACGTAACGTCGTTCACCTCTGACCTGTTTGGAAAACGTCTTTCAAACCCAGGAGCCCATCAGGACTTGTTCTGGGGTAGCGCTTCCTATTCGCTCCACTCTTTTTGATAACAGCAGTTTGATGGTCAAGTCATGAGTTACACAAATAACTGAGATCTGCAATATTCAATGTACGACTTGTGAAACCACAGTTTACACATGTATACTCCTGTATACTGTATTTGTAGTGTTTTTTAGGGGGGGATATTTGAATAAAATCTAATTTTCATATCTTAATTAAAAAGAAATGTCTTCAGCACATACATGAAACAAAAAGAAGAAATTATGGACTTATTTTCACATCCTGAATTCACTTATGAGTGAGAGACGTCCCCACACTGAGAGACGTCCCCTCACAGAGAGACGTCCCCACACAGAGAGAGGTCCCCACACTGAGAGACGTCCCCTCACAGAGAGATGTCCCCACACAGAGAGACGTCCCCACACAGAGAGATGTCCCCACACAGAGAGATGTCCCCACACAGAGAGACGTCCCCACACTGAGAGATGTCCCCTCACAGAGAGACGTCCCCACACAGAGAGAGGTCCCCACACTGAGAGACGCCCCCTCACAGAGAGACGTCCCCACACAGAGAGACGTCAACAGAGAGACGTCCCCACACAGAGAGATGTCCCCACACAGAGAGACGTTCCAACACAGAGAGACATCCCAACACAGAGAGACGTCCCCACACTGAGAGACGTCCCCTCACAGAGAGACGTCCCCACACAGAGAGACGTCCCCACACTGAGAGACGTCCCCTCACAGAGAGACGTCCCCACACAGAGAGACGTCCCCACACAGAGAGACGTCCCCTCACAGAGAGACGTCCCCACACAGAGAGACGTCCCCACACAGAGAGACGTCAACAGAGAGACGTCCCAACACAGAGAGACGTCAACAGAGAGACGTCCCCTCACAGAGAGACGTCCCCACACTGAAAGACGTCCCAACACTGAGAGACGTCCCCTCACAGAGAGACGTCCCCACACAGAGAGACGTCCCCACACTGAGAGACGTCCCCTCACAGAGAGACGTCCCCACACAGAGAGACGTCCCCACACAGAGAGACGTCAACAGAGACGTCCCAACACAGAGAGACGTCAACAGAGAGACGTCCCCTCACAGAGAGACGTCCCCACACTGAGAGACGTCCGCTCACAGAGAGACGTCCCCACACAGAGAGACGTCCCCACACTGAGAGACGTCCCCTCACAGAGAGAGAGGTTGACGGAGACCTGGCAGCTCTAGTTCTATGCTGCTGAACACAAAGCAGGATGATACTTACTGACATATGAAATGTGAGCGACCACCAACAGTGACAGGAATGGAGAAGCAACAGTGAGTTAAAAGTCAAAGACAGATGAAGTTGTCTTCAGGTATTTGCCGTATCACTCTCTGCACTAACGTATTTGCTGTGTGTCTGTCCGTTGTGCTGGAGTCGTATTGAAGTAACATTGCTTTGCATGTGCATGACTTTGTATTTCAAATGTATTTACTAAGGCCTTCTATGGACGACCTGCTTTACACTGTGTGTTTCTGAATGTTCAAACACAGTAACGTAACGTCGTTCACCTCTGACCTGTTTGGAAAACGTCTTTCAAACCCAGGAGCCCATCAGGACTTGTTCTGGGGTAGCGCTTCCTATTCGCTCCACTCTTTTTGATAACAGCAGTTTGATGGTCAAGTCATGAGTTACACAAATAACTGAGATCTGCAATATTCAATGTACGACTTGTGAAACCACAGTTTACACATGTATACTCCTGTATACTGTATTTGTAGTGTTTTTTAGGGGGGGATATTTGAATAAAATCTAATTTTCATATCTTAATTAAAAATAAATGTCTTCAGCACATACATGAAACAAAAAGAAGAAATTATGGACTTATTTTCACATCCTGAATTCACTTATGATGATTTGTTGAAATGATTTGATCTGATCGCTCCATTTAGTTGAAGTGCATTTTGTTCCAGTGTACATTCTGGAAACGTAAAGATATCATTAGGAGCAGTTTGGAGTAGCAACAGATAATTAGCAAGGGTGTCAGCTGATCAATGATGTCACAAGCTCTTCATCATCACATGTTAGTTTTGGAGCCTTTAACGCAGCTCCGATGTCACCTGTAAGGTCAGTATTGAAAGCAAACAAAGAGACCGGGAACAAATTCAATAATAAGAGGTCAAAGGTCAATGATGATCATGTTCCAATGTATTTCCAACTGTGAATGAACACTGCTTCAGTCTCCACACTATATTATATACACTACATCTGTCCACACTATGTGGACAGATGTTAGGAGAGGTGACCCACCACTTTTATCTTGGGGTGGAAATTCACAGGCAAACCGTTAGCTTAGCTTCCTAAGCCGGAACCTACGACGCTGTACACGGAAAGTGAAGGAGACAGCTTTTGTGGTCCTTGTACGCTCATCGTACGCCAGCTCGGTCTGGGACCTCTACACCGATAAAGACAAGGATGCTCTGGAACCAGAACAACAAAGAGGTGCTAGATTCATGTTTGGAGATTATAATTGGGACAGCAGTTTCATAGAAATGCTCAAACGGTTAAACTGGGAGGAAATTGAGTGAAAGGTGATGATCGGCTCTTCTTCAAGATTGTCTATAACATATTAGCCCTCGATGCATAGATGTACATGTAAAGGTAACTCTCTGAACTTCCAGATAAGATTCCCCTTTAGTGACACTCTGAAATACTCATTCTCTCCCAGAACAATCGGAGTGGAACATGCTACCAGAACAAGTTGTCATTGCAAAGTCCGTGGAGTGCTTACGGTACATTTTACCTCTGGGTTCTGCTCAGTATTAATCTAGATCCAGATCCACAACTAAATGCCTAACTCATTGAACCAAGACGAAACACTGTCTCTGTTTGTCTTAAAGTGCACCTATCATGCTATTTTTAGGCATAGGTCTCGGATATATAAACATATATAAAAACATGTCTATGAAGTGTTTTGCTCCAAATACCAACCAGATCACCCATTATAGCCATGCCTCATATCCCTCTACTGCACTTCCTGTTTCAAAGTGCTGGAGGGGGCTGAGCTCATGCGGGAGATTCTACCGGCAGATACTGCCGTGATGAAACTCCATATCATGGATTATCAAGGATTCTCTCTGAAACAGTCTGGAGCTCAAAGGCTTTCTCTCTTGCCGGTTATACCACAAGGTGAGTAACTTTTAGTTCCTGCTTCTTCACACACATGCTCTCCAGTACAGGTTAGCTCTGAGTGTTAGCGATGCTAGTGTAAACACCGACCATATTACGCCCAAAACAGTCAGGCATTGTTTCTGATTGGGCCGTGGGTGTAAAACCAGCCTACATTTCCGATATTACGTCATATCGGACGCAAATCTGGATCAGCTCCGTTGTTCCCCGTTTTTAGAGATTTGGGTACGGAGGAAAAGAGAGAGGGTTTTATTTTCTGACGCTGCGTGAGTTCCCGACACACCGGGGACACATGTTGATGTATAAAAGACATCAACAAGTGCATTTTGCCTGATAGGTCCCCTTTAAACATTCGGGTATTATCATTTACTTTTTTTGTTGCATTTCTTTTATATTCACACCTGCCTTTTATTTAGATTCTTAACCAAACTGCATTTCTATCCTTATCCTTATGCTGTTGTAGAGTCAGCAGTAACAGCTCTAAAAGGTGATAGTATATACCTGTTGTACGGCCCATTCAGAGAGAAGAGTAGAGAGAGAGAGACAGCGGAAAACAGAAGCGGGGAGAAGGAGAGGAAGAGGAGAGGAAGGTAAAGTGTGACAGACCAGCTCCTCTCTGCGAGGAGAGCTTGACTCCTAGGATCAGGAACAGTCTGCACATTAAATGGAAACTGAGCAATCTGGTGCCACTACATGTTTTTAAAGCTCGGTTGGATGCTACTCAATCGGAAGCTGTTGGTACCTGCTCATGTGGATAGTTATTGTAAATTGTAATCCCTGTAATGATGCTGTAAAATGTCCTTTTTGTTGTTCTGTTTATGTTTTTATGTTTCATGTGGAACCTACTTGAGCAGGTCTCCCTTGAAAAAGAGATCAATGATCTCAATGGGATTCACCTGGGTGAATAAAGGTTTGAAATGACATGAAGCAAATAAAGCCACAAGAACACTTTTTTTTAAGAATTCATATTTGAATGGACCTTTGTGACGGATGCATTATTTTAATTTGAACGACAGAAGACATCCTGAAGTCAAGGTTGTTGTTGTCATTTGACTTCTATCTCATTTCCCCAGAGGACAACATCATTAACAATTGGCTCATTGGACCCCACTCTCCCCTAAACTGTTTTTAATCTGGCACTCTGGCTCTGAATGTCCTAAATGAGCTAAATGTCCTGAATTCATGAATCTCTGGCTAAATGAGCCGATGGATCTAAAAGAATGCTAATCTTGCTTATATTATGTGCTGTGGGGCTAGCTAAAGCTGGTATGCCAACCCAGTCTCACGGCATTTCGTGTTCACCAACACGATTTTTAATCTATTGATTCGTGTTCACCATCACGATTTGCCCCTTTTTTTCGTGTTGCACAGCACGGTTTTAAAAGCAATGTATTTCTACTGGTAACGTGTTTCGTTGCCTGCAGGCTGCAGCACCTCTTTTTCTCCGGTCGGGTCGTGGAAGACCGGAAGCTGTGTGGTTCATAAAAACATGTTCTTACTCAATATCAAGCCACAATTATTGCTTTTATTTTAAATCGTATAATTTCGGACTTTTGTTGCCGTCTGTGAGGAAAATAAATGGGGCTCAGAGCCTCAGGATACTGAAATCTGTATTTTTAAAACAATGTTTCCTTCTAATTTGTTATTCTTTTCAAAATAACACACTGTTATTTACACACCAATAACACACAATTATCCTTGCTTTTATTTATTGGTTTAATTCCATAACCTCGGGCTTTTTTGGTGTCCGTCAGGAACTGAATTTCAAAATAAAAATAACCGGAAACAGACGTAGGCTTATAAGGGACATTTCGAGCATCATTGCGATTGTCAACATTTCTGAGTTTAGGATGGCCGAAGACACTACACTACCCATAATCCCCAGCTATCGTTTAGGACTACAGTTCCCGTAAGGTTACGCAGAGCGTCACACAGCTGTGTGAAATGGAACGAAACCACGGCAGTCTATCCAAAACTGGAATCGAACACCCCTCCAGAACTACACATGCTGGCTATTGTGTTTCGCAAAATGTTCTATGGGAAGTCTCTACTGAACGTTTTCGTTTTCCCACAATTAGAAGTTGCCAGTATTAAACACATTGGTGTTATCAAATGTAAAACATATAATTAATAAATGGGTGAAAATCGCTTGTGTCCATAATGCGCAGCATTACTATATACCCACATGACAGCTCATTGCTACTTTGTAATTCTACTCCACTACAGTTCAGAGGTTAACCTGGTATGTTTACTCCACTGCATTTATTTGAGTTACTTTGCAGATTCTGATTAATGATGTGAAATATAAACAACCCTTAAATCAGACTTTAGTTACACCTGAGTAAAATTCAGGTAAGGTGATTGTCAAGTGCCAACAATCAGGAGAGATATTTGATAGTTGGTGCTTGAGAAGACTAAACATGTATCTGCAATTGACATGAATGGAAACAAGTAATAAAGTATATTCATTACTCGTTATTCTCTACTAATAGTTAATTAAAGACTGTATATTATGGCTATTTTGCACATCCCTCTCAAGATTTTCAAAGGTTTATTGACATATCATACACAACTACGGTGTAGTTATGCAATGAATGAAACACTTGGGTCACAGGTTCCTCAACAGTGCATTACAAGACATCTATCAATATGTGTGTACCTCCACCATTAAACTCATATTCATATCTCATATAAAGTCATATTCTGCACATTTCTTATTCTATCTACATACATAAGAGTATAATTAATGTGTATAATATCAGTTAAAATATGTGCTTCAACATAGTTAACATTGCAGGAAAGCAATATATTAGACGTTAAGTACTTTGTTTGTTTGTACCTTAATCTGTTATTTAATGTTTAAATAAAGGTTCATTCGTTTTTCTGTTTTGCACCTCCTCCTATTAATATCTGTGTACATCCTGCACTAAACTGTTTTATTGTAGAGATCACTTATAGTATCTTTTTGATTTTTTATATTCTATATTTCTATATTTATACTTTCCCCCTATGAAAGTATGTACTCTTAATATTTTTGTAATCAAATATAACACATAAAAACAATAATTCAATAACGTGCTTTAACCACGAGGAGGTGCACACAGCCGTAATAACTTTGTATTATTAGTGTGTATGTACAACATCTGAAGATGTATAGTTTCATGCATGCTTTCACATCATTTTACAGCATATTGCTATACTATTTCAGACTCAGTATTTACCTTCTTATATTCAAAGAAAATCAGTAATATCTTTGAAAACTACAGTCCTTTTCTATCAGCTGTGCACCGTTATGGTGTAAATATAACCTATCTATGAATTAGATCAAATGTAAAAGTCAGCCAAATTAGTGTTGATACTGCAAGGAGACGTATTGTGTGAAGAGAAATTGAAGATGTTGTTTAATTGTTGATATATTTATGATCCACGTCAAGTATTCAGTTTCGGCGCCATTTCTTCCAGTTTTTCCAAAGGTCTTCTCATCAGGGCTCTCTAAATACAGAACTACGGCAGATCTGTAGTATGTAATGCAGCCGAACCGTGTATTACAATGCCGTTATGTGATGACTTTCAAAGAGAAAATATATTATTTTATACTTTTAAAATGTTTTCCGGATTTCATATAATATAAACACCAAATCCCAGCATGCATTGCGGATAACACATCCAATCAGCGAGCTTAAAACCATAGCTGAGGATCTTGGGTAATCGCTCGAAATGCCCGTCTGTTTCCGGTTATATTTATTTTGAAATTCAGTTCCTGACGGACGCCAAAAAAGCCAGAGATTATGGAATTAAACCAATAAATAAAAGCAAGGATAATTGTGTGTTATTGGTGAGTAAATAACAGTGTGTTATTTTGAAAAGAATAACAAATTAGAAGGAAAAAAATGTTTAAAAATACAGATTTCAGTATCCTGAGGCTCTGAGCCCCATTTATTTTCCTCACAGACGACAACAAAAGTCCGAAATTATACGATTTAAAATAAAAGCAATAATTGTGGCTTGATATTGAGTAAGAACATGTTTTTATGAACCACACAGCTTCCGGTCTTCCACGACCCGACCGGAGAAAAAGACGTGCTGCAGCCTGCAAGCACGAAACACGTTACGAGTAGAAATACATTGCTTTTAAAATCGTGCTGTGCAACACGAAAAAAAGGGGCAAATCGTGATGGTGAACACGAATCAATAGATTAAAAATCGTGTTGGTGAACACGAAATGCCGTGAGACTGGGTTGGGTATGCAGCCTCTAGCTAGCAGGAGTTGTGTATTCCTGTTTCCAAAGTAACGTAAAATGTCTACTTTTTGTAGTGACTATGATGGAGATTGTCTGATCATTTTTTATAATTTTGCTTTGATGTATAACATTTAGCAATGAATGTGTACTTCACTACTGCAGCATATTAGCCCAGGTTGTGGCTGTGCATCACTGTGTCTAACATATGAGAGCTGTTTTGAACATACTGAACGTGAGATAGTTGTTTGAATATTAGTCTTACCAATCGTCAGCCTTAGCATTGTTTGCACTGTTAGCGCTGTTTGCTGACGCCATGTTTGGAGCCGTGTGAAGGTAAGGCAGCACTTGGAATTTCTAAAGAACAGCTGAAAATGCCCACTTCTGATTATTTCAACATTTCCAAACGGCCACCTTCCAAAGAAATGATAAAAAACACAACATAGTGAGGAGAACAAATACAAATGTGTGTTGCAATTGTCAAATGTAAGGACCGTGAGTCAATACTGTGCTTCCCCTCATTGAGAATGAGGGTGTGTCAGCAGGGACCAATCGTATTCTAGATTGGACTAAAGTGTTACACATATAGATGACATCAGGCCAACACATTGACACACATAAACAACACTGTTAATATATAAAAGTATAACAATTACATGTAGGGTGCTCTGATCGCCAATGTTGGGGCCCATAGCGATCGCCGATCCAATGGAGTGGGCGGGGCCTATGGGGATCTTCCATTTAAAGTGATGTTTAAACTCAGCCAATGGGGCTCATTCACTGGAGCTTCCACAAACAACAACCAACATAATTATTACATTCAAATGATGTACATTATTCAAGTTTACATTAACTTTGGATAATAACACGGGAGAGATGAGTGGAAGCTCTCTCTCTCTCTCTCTCTCTCTCTCTCTCTCTCTCTCTCTCTCTCTCTCTCTCTCTCTCTCTCTCTCTCTCTCTCTCTCTCTCTCTCTCTCCAGCCTGTCAGTATCTCATGCAGCTCACTGATCCAGTAATGAGTGACCCGACAGTGAAGAATATATATATGTATAACTAGTTTAGTTTGTTCCAGAGGTAGATCAAATAGCTAAGTGTGTTAGGTCTAACTCTTACGGAGTGTCCACACTACAGCTCCAAAAATAGCTTGGAGCTGGGCGTGTCTGGAGCTTGGGGATTTTATTCAAGCAACACGACCAACAACCAATCACATGAATCTCCCGCCCCCGACATACAAAGCAAAAAACCCCGGGATTGTATGGGAGCAATATATATATATATATATAAACTCCCCAAACAGGCGAAAACCTACCAGTTTCCCCCCCTGTCTCTGCCACCTCCCTCCATGCCTGGTTCCTCCGGTTTGTATCCCGGTAGGTGAAGAGGGTCTGGTCATACAAAACCGGGTGATTTGCTACGGCGATAGTTAGTTTCTCCTCCGACTTTTTTTGAAATACAGTATAGAAATGAACGGCGGGATATCTCTCCCAGCTTAGACGCGGTTTGATTGGCTACGGCTTCAGCTGTTAGATTTTGGGAAACGGGATTTGGTTGGCTGGCGCTGGCGCCGGTCCGGCGGGCGGAGCTGCAGGATTTCTGCTTCACACACGTTGCATACCGCTATTTACTGTCTCTTTTGGACACCTTAAAATACTGCCAGACTGGTGAAGCCATTTTGGCGAGCTTGTTTTGCCGTGCACAGAGAAAAGTGTCATGTATTTTACGTCATGTGATCGGCTCTCTCGATCGGCCTTTATAGAGAGCACCGATCGATCGGCAGAGAGTGAGTATCGGCCGATGTCGATCGGCGACCGATCTATGAATATGTGTTTTCATTGTACTTTGGTCCCCCACATCAATCCTTTCTTCTCTTCCTCTACAGATCGAAAGTTTATAATCGCCAACGCCCAGGTGGAGAACTGCGCCATCATCTTCTGTAATGACGCCGTATGTGGTCTGTGTGGCTACAGCCGGGCGGAGGTCATGTGGGGATCCACAGTGCGGCCTTCCTCTTTTTCCTCCTCTGTGTTTTTGTCTGTCTCTCTTCCTGGCTGGGCGTGGCTGACTTACATTTGGATTTCCATCTCCACACCGCTCCTGCTGTTGTTCATCTCACTGATTGCCACTACTCACCTGCAACTGCTTAAAACCCTGGTTCTCATCCTCAGTCTTCGCCAGTTCTTCGTTTATTCTCCAGTGATCCACAGACCTGCTGCTCTGCCTGCCACGTCCAGCCACCTCCCTGGTCTGTCCTCGTCTCCCCTCTCTGAGCTCCTCGTCCCGGTCTGAACCTCGGTTCCAGGATATTCCTTGAGCGTCCTCTCCAACTCAGGGCCGGCTCTAAAACAAATCGAATGGGGGGGAAATCATTTACCAAGGGGGGGCACACACTGCCGTCAACAACCAACACACAAACACCAACGCAACTTCAATTTTCAACATGCCGTAAAGTCTGTTGTCTTTCACACACATAGCAGGGTGTAGTGCTATTTTCTAGCGCACCTGTGCATGCATACATGCACGGTTGTCGCACAACCACCAAAACAGAAACATATGGACATAGGCCACCATATAAAAAGTGTGTAAATGTATTTAGTATCCTATCCATGTGAACATGTTTTAGGTGGGGGTGGACCTAACCTCCTTTAGGGGGGTCTGGGGGCATGCTCCCCCGGGAAGATTATTTTTAGAAATATTGAAGTTAAATGCATCAATCTGGTGCACTTTGAGAGCAAAATGAAGAGATCTATGGATAGCCTACATCTCTCAGCATCCATATGAAACAGAACTGTACACAGACTTACTTTTTCTTTATGGATATTTTACTAATCACTCCCCTTTTAAACTGTATTCTTGTGTTACTGTCCTATAGTATTTCATACCCGTTTTTCATTTATTCTCTTATTCTTTAATAACTATAATGATCATATAAAGGTATTCCTCGCAAATACTTGTTTACATAAATGGTGACCAAACCGTTTGAGACTCACTTGAGATAACTTACACTAAAGTTAACTATCTAAACACTGAGAGAGTCCTTACCTCACTGAGCTGAGGTTATACAATCCTCTCAGTCTGACAGGAGAGGACTCTCCTCCACCTTGGTGTAGAAACAGTTCTTTATATTGTTATGCTGTGTTCGTTATTCTCGCGTCCAGGTAAGAAGCTTAAAAAAGGAGACTAAATGGAGTCTCTGAGAAGGTTCAAAATTGGTACTTTAATTAATAAAAACCACGGTAATGTTACAAGCAGGATATTGTTCAGTTGGAGGAGAAAGGCTGCAGCCTTCCTCTCCCTGTGATGGCCGTGCAGATGAGACCTCACAAGCATTCGTCTTTCCCGCGTGCTCGCTGTTGGCTCCTCCTCTCTGGGAGCTGTAGTGACGCAGGGGACTTCCCCCCTCGTTCTCCTGTGTCCGATATCGCGTTAAACAGAGGATTTCAACATTTTACATTCATGGCTTACTTCCACATGCCTTTTCTCCTCCTTATCTCTTTCATAACTTTATATGTAATACATGTTAACGGCGTCAATAGCCCCTTTAATGATACTAATGGGCGGTAGTCCCGGATGTCGTCATGACGGATTTTCAGAATAAAAGCTTAGTATTGAGAACTTCCGGGTTTTTCCAGAATAAAATAGCATTTAAACTGACGGTATGTTTAAGGTACATCATGCCATAAAACATTGATTTTAATTTCTAACAATATCCGTTAGCATAGCTAGCTAACCAGATGCTAACAACAACATTCCACGTTACCACTCACACACTCACAAAATGCGATCGTGCCACACACACACAGAGCCGAGCTTGAATGAAACACAGAGATCCAGAAGTAGGCTACTTGTACTGTATCAAAATCAAAAATAATATGTTATAGCTGGGGATTCTGAGTAGTGTAGTGTCTTCTGCCATCATTTACACCGAAAAAAGATTTGTTTTTCCGAATCGAAGGGGAAAAATACAAAAGCATTGCACACAATTTAAACCAATCAATGTTGTGTAATTAACAAAGATAATCTGGTGTGTTTTAGTTGATGAGTAGTGCAGATATCACTGTAAAATCAATCGTCAGTAAGGGGAATACTTACTTCCGGGTGTACAATTCTCCGTTATCCAATGAGAATGGACGCTCATATTGCCCTTAAGGGCAGCTGACACAAACGAATGCCGTGCTTCCATGAGCGTCCATAGAAGCATATGGACATCCCGGAAAGCTGAAAATGGACGCTAAGGTCCCCTGCGTTGGAAAAAGCCGACACAGGGGACTTGACATAACATCAACATAGGCCGACCTGGGAGTGAGGATGTGTTGCTATAACACACCAACATTGGCGAAGCCAGAACACTGCCCGTCTGGTATCTTTAAGAGACCAATAAACACAACTAAACAGCTTGATCTAACAAAAGAATGTAGACCACTTCTGAAATGGGTCTAAAGAAGACCTTGGTTACTCCGTCTTAACCTGTTAAGCCCCGAGCCTGGTTTTCAGGTCTCAGGCTCGATAATGACATTCCCAGAACAAATGGCCATATCTTCCATTCTAAAAGATTTAAATTAATAGTTGTTCTCAAAGCAAGGTTACACCTGTGAGTTGGATTTAGAAGTGTCAGAATCAATATCGATGTTTTTATTTTAAAGTAAATTCAGATTAAACATAGTAAAAGAATGTCAATTATTGTGCCCGTCCAAAAAATTATAATATAGTTTTATAGTGAAAACCACCCTTTAATGATGGTATAGTAGACTAAAAGCTTTAGGAATCCAAACTACAACAAATAATAAGTACCCTGTATCAAGATTGATGCAAAACAAGTGAAATTTGACCTGTTTAGAGAGATTTAGAAAAAAACCCACTTCCGGAGTCATTTGGGTGCATTTCATCCCCTCGTTCGATTTCGATGATTGACATCTCTTTTTAACCGTTACAGCAAATAGAATCGAGGGGAAGTTCCTAAAATCCATCTAAACATTACCCATTGGTGAATGAGTGCTGCGCAGCCAGAATGCCCCGGAACCGGAAGCTGCAATACACTCTTGGTGGCTACTATTAGCAGCTAATATAAAATCTCCGATTTTTACATAAAAATGGTATTATGGATTATCAATACTTTTTTCAAAGTGACAGACACATTGGATTAACCTTTGGGTTAACCTTCAGCTGCGTTTTTATCGTTGTAATGCCATTGAACACAGCTTTTGATCAGAATAACAGCTAAGGTGATTTTGCTCCGTAATGCTACGTGTTGTGATGTCTGTGTTTGCAACTCCCTCCTGGCTGGTCTACCTGCATATGCCATCCGACCTCTGCAGCTCATCCAGAATGCAGCTGCTTGTCTGGTCTTCAACCTTCCTAAATGTTCCCACACCACGCCGCTCCTCCGCTCCCTCCACTGGCTTCCGGTAACTGCTAGAATTCAATTCAAAACACTGGTACTTGCGTACCATGCAGCGAATGGATCTGGCCCTTCCTACATCCAGGACATGGTTAAACCGTACACCCCAACACGTGCACTCCGCTCGGCATCGGCCAAACAGCTCGCTGCACCCTCGCTGCGAAGGGGACCCAAGTTCCCATCAGCAGAAATACGTGGGTTTGCTATCCTGGATCCAAAATGGTGGAATGAGCTCCCCATTGACATCAGGACAGCAGATAGCTGACACACCTTCCGGCGCAGACTGAAAACTCATCTCTCTTTCGACTCCACTTCGAGCGATAGAATGACTAACAAAGAACTACTATAACAGAGCACTTATATACAAATAAAGGATTGGCTTACAGTGATGTACCTGAACGCGTTCAATGAACGATCGTTCATGAACGCGTTCATATTTTGGGCGAACGTGAACTGAACGTATTGTATTTCCACTAGATGAACGTAATTGAGAACGCGTTCATTCTCAGCGCTGTATAACGGCATTCAAAAGTGTGTTCACTCTCAGCACTGTATTATAACGGCGTTCAAAAGTGTGCCAGATTTCATATGCCTTTCAGCCGAAAACCCATTTAAAACCCACCGTAAACAGGCTTCAAAATAATGCGGAAAACCACCCAATCTGGCAACAGCAAGCTGCCTGTGACGCGTACGCGCCTGTCACCCCTGGCTGTCGCACTAACATATAAATATACTAAATATATCAGACTCCTCACAACAAACAATGTGGAACCGCGGAACCGACGAGCATTGAATGAATGAATGAATTAGTATGGACGAAGCCGAGAGCAGCTGCAGCAGCACTTGCTCAGAGTCAGACTCTACGGCAGGGTTGGGGAACCTCCGGCCTCCGGGCCGTATACGGCCCGCGAGACAATTTGGTACGGCCCTCGAGGTAATGTATAAACACACGCATGAAAAAAATCTAGCCCGCAAAAAAATTAAACAAATGAGTGCCTGTTTTTCCTGGCCAAGGTCAGGGTCCTTGAACACAACACGAGCCTAACATGGTCTCGACTGACAGGGGTGCAGTTCTGACGGAGAGCACCAGCACCACTCCAGCACTTCAGAAATTGCAGTACCGATAAGTCCATACACATGCCGCAGTTTCTGCGTGTCTGTGTCTTTAGTTGAAAGCCCAGTGGCGATCTGCTCATCTGTCAGACAGTCAATACCTGTGTTGTCATTAGCATCTGGTTAGCTAGCTATGCTAACGAATATAAGAAGCTTTTTCTACAAGCAGTGGGGTAAAGGCACATCTTTATATGATCATTATAGTTATAAAAAAAACAAGAGAATAAAGTAAACAGGTATAAAATACTATATGACAGTTATTAATAAAGAACAATACAGTTTGAAAGGGGAGTGATTTGTCAAATATCCATAAATTACAAGAAAATCTGCTTACAGTTGTGTTTGGGTGTTGAGAGATGTGTCCATAGATCTCCTAATGTTGCTCTCAAAGTGCTCCAGATTGATGCTTTTAACTTCAACATTTAAAAAAAAATCTTCCCAGGGGAGCATGCCCCCCAGACCGCCCTAGAGGAGGTTAGGCCACTTAAATCATGTTCACATGGATAGGAAACTAAATACATTTGCACACATCTTGTGTACATATCTTTCTGTTTTGGTGGTCACGCCACACCCTGCACGTGCATGCATACGCGAGTCATGGTGAGAGAGGTTGCTTTTTCTTTGCACAGAATGAAATGAATGGGCTGTGATTTTAGTTTTTTTAAGCAGAGGTCAATAACGTGTACGGCCCTCTGAGGATATTGTAAAAATTGAAATGGCCCTTGAGAGGAAAAAGGTTCCCCACCCCTACTCTATGGCGTCGGCGTATGAGCATTTAAAAGAGTTTTACGTTAAAGTCAGTTCTGATTCAGACGGAAAAAATCAAACGTTTGCCTGTAAACTGTGTCCGCCCGGTTTGAAAAAGCAAGTCCGTACATCGACGACGTCAACAACAAACCTTAAACGGCACATTGAGAATAAGCACACGACTAGCCTTTCACGGTATTTTCGAGTGGCGAATAAAAAAGAGCCAAAACAGATCCACTACCACCCAAATCCCATTAACATCGCACAGGAGACAAATAACAGCTCGCAGCAACGTATTGAAAAAATAACTATAAACTATAAATTTGTTCATTTTTGAAACCATGAACTTTAGTTCAACATTTTGAATTATGAACTATGAACTGAACGAGTTCATTTTGAAATGTGTGAACTGTGAACTGAACTAGTTCATGTAGAAAGTGAACTTTCCCAACACTGCTGGCTTATCTACAGCCAGTTGAGTAGCACTTGAAACGATTGGCTCTTTGAAACCTGATGTTCTTATATGATTCTGTTTTCTTCAAGGTTGTGTCTTCCTGGTCGAATGCACTTATTGTAAATCGCTTTGGATAAAAGCGTCAGCTAAATGCAATGTAATGTAATGCTTCCCCTGTCGCGGGTTCTGACCGCTCAGTGATGATACTATAACTATATAATCTGTGGAATCTCAGTTTTAATCTGATATCTTGTATGTGCAGTTACGATATGTATTAAGGGTTTTTACCTTGAGTTCTGTGTTAAGTGCGTTAGCATTTTTTCGCTTATGAGACTTGTGTTTTTAAATATTAAGAAGCCCTGAGACACAGTTTCGTGAATAAAAAAACTGCAGCCCCCTGTTATGCTGTGTTCGTTATTCTCACGTCCAGGTAAGAAGCTTAAAAAAGGAGACTAAATGGAGTCTCTGAGAAGGTTCAAAATTGGTACTTTAATTAATAAAAAGCGCGGTAATGTTACAAGCAGGATATTGTTCAGTTGGAGGAGAAAGGCTGCAGCCTTCCTCTCCCTGTGATGGCCGTGCAGAAGAGACCTCCCAAGCATTCGTCTTTCCCGCTTGCTGGCTGTTCGCTCCTCCTCTCTGGGAGCTGTAGTGACGCAGGGGACTTCCCCCCTCGTTCTCCTGTGTCCGATATCGCGTTAAACAGAGGATTTCCACATTTTACATTCATTGCTTTCTTCCACATGCCTTTTCTCCTCCTTATCTCTTTCATAACTTTATATGTAACACATGTTAACGGCGTCAATAGCCACTTTAATGATACTAATGGGCGGTAGTCCCGGATGTCGTCGTGACGGATTTTCAGAATAAAAGCTTAGTATTGAGAACTTCCGGTTTTTTCCAGAATAAAATAGCATTTAAACTGACGGTATGTTTAAGGTACATTATGCCATAAAACATTGATTTTAATTTCTAACAGTCCCTCCTTACACACCTAAAAGGTGTGTATAATACTGAAATCAATGAGTTCTTCATCTGAACTCTGCATAGTACATAACTCATATTAAAAACATACAATCAAAATGGAATGGTTCAATAGCCTCAACTTTACAAAAAATACTTTGACTGTGCTTAAACATAAAAGTTTTCCCTTGTGAATAACTTCTAGTGTTAACATTAAATATGGTTCTTCAAAATGGCAGCAATGGCTTGGTATCAGAACATTTCTTCCTCCCTCCTTTCACAGAAACCTTTCCCACACCACGCTCAGTGTTAAGGCACTTGTTTTTACAAAGTGAAAAGAAACAAACCATTTTAAAATAGCAATGATTTGGAAACATGAGATCTACCATATTAGAATAGTGAAAAATAATAAAGAATAAATAAACTATCTTGGAATAAATGGATTCACTCCATTTTAGCATTTTAGTTTGCTCACTTCTTCACATGATTTCATAATTTAAAGTATCACATCAGCTTGACATTCATTGAACAATCTCATCAATATCTGTATATGGGTCGTCTTGTTCTGCTAGCATTTGTAACTGTCTCCTCCTGAGAAATTTACCCTCCCTCCTTTCATACCATTTAAGGTATGAAAGTAATATGTTCTCATGCCGTCGTGATCAATCAATGCAGTGATAAGGTCCCTGAAATGGTGTGAAAACCGGTGGAATATCACTAACGCATTATACTAATTTATTTTCACTTCTGGTCTACTTAAATATCCATGCTATCAGTGTGTGGAACCTTGGGTGCCCGAGCATGTGATCTTTAGTGGTTTGTAGTTCAATTCATGAATGTTCACTCATGGCAGATATGTTTCTCCTTTTAAATAACGTCTCTAAATGTCAGGTCATCACTGATTAAAAGGATGAGCATTAGGAGGTGGTGGCACTTGTCTTTTAAAACTCATACTCTGGTGCCGTGCATCCCTCTGAAGAGGGCAAGTAAGATTTAAAACATCTGCAGGGTGGGTTGAGCAACCCCTTCTCCCTGAACGATATTTGTTGTTGAAAATATGCACCATTAAAATGAGTGATCCAAGGCCCCGTATGTAGTACTCACAATTATACTAGTTTTTCAAAATTAAAATTTGCAATCGCTCTTTGCCTAGTGTCTTTTTAAAACTCTACATCTGGTTCGACAAACAAATGTTGTTTCCACCTTAACAGTTCTCCTATGGTAATATCCATGCTACAATGGAGACATCAATACTCTAGATTGGAATACCTTCTTTGGCTTGGTTCTAGCTCGACCTTTAACATTTTCCATTCAATAAAGATTTGTCTGCTTTCTATATTGTAACAAATTAAATCTTCCCCAAATTCTCACATGAATAAGAATCTCTAAAAGAATAATTTGTTTATATAATGAAAAGATTGAATAATATGTTTCTACCCTCAGTGTGTTTTTAGGATTATTTTCTAATAAGTGTGTTTATGTGTAAACTCACTCACTCCCGTGTTCCTTCTCTCCCCCTCTGGTCGTCTAGCCACGACCCCCTCAGGTTCTGCTGGCCCGTGCCAACTCCTCCGTCCTGTCTTCTCAGTCCATCCGCTCTTGGATCCTCTCGCTGTAACACTTTCCAGTGGCCCAACTGCTTTGCATTTCATCTTCTCCTTTTCAGTCTCTACGCTGTTGCATGGAGGGCGTATTCCGCTCTCATGTCCCACACTCTGCTCTTGTGCCAAATCTCATGACTCAGTTTGCAACTTCGTGTCCTGATTTAGGAACCGATGAGTTTGCCTCTTTGTCAGCATGCTGGTTTGGTTCTGGATGCCTCAGGCGGAGCTGGTTCTGGATGCCTCAGGTCTGTCTGTTCAGCTCGGGTTCTCTGTCTGTTCGATGGAGGAGGGGGAGGAGGAGTCTCCTGTGGTGAGGTCATTTGTCTGAAGATGGGGTCGTAGCAGTCTGAGAGGCAGAGAGAGTGAGAGAAATCTCGGGACGCATTACCTATAACTAATTCTAACAAACTGAGGTAAAATATATCCAATGCTTTCCACCATTTTTCCTAATCTTACCTTGCCATCTAATGCCATCTAAACCCAATTAATGTCTATCCCTAAACATTGTTTCCACCCACTGTAACATGGCTACTCCAAATAACTCTTTCAGGAAACCATTTTCTTCTATAAATTAAAAATACCTACATGTTTCAAGCACCACATATTTCACACACAATAAAATAACATCCCCATATTTTAAGTAACTTTTGTGAGTGGACATATCTGCAATGTCGCCACAATCTGCTGGGGAATTTTGTTCATAGAGTTTGTACGTACAAAGCTGTATTTGTGGGCTAGTAGCCTGTTTCTACTGTAATAATTTTCAATAATTGTGCTCAGGTCACCGGTCGGTTGTCCATTCTCTATGAGTGAACTAATGGATCATGTCTTACTTATTGTACTCCCCATCCAACCAAAAAGGTGCCAAGTGTAATGAGCACAATCAACAATGCTATTCTAGCATTCTAGGAGACCCAACAATTGGTTTGGCTTTGTTCTTGACATCATCTCTATTTTCTCTCTGGTTGTGTCAGTTACAGAATTTAAATAATGAGTACTATAATAACGTATACGAAAATTGGACTCTTTTTCAGATGTAAAACAAAAAAAATAGGTTTTCACTTTAGTGTACAATCTATAAAAATATATTGACAATTCATCTTTTGAGCTGTTTTTATCTTTATCTTATTTTTATTTATCGTTTTGTTCCAGCTCTGCCAAATCAGTCCTAACTCCCAATAATGTTTTGGAAGTTGCCAGTGAAGGGTGACCATGTGTGAGGTGGTGTCAATTTGCTCCTTTTTCTTTACCTTTAAACCGGAGCTCGTGTGAAGTTCATTACAACTTCTCACTGTTCCGTCCACCGGGATCAGCTCACTGTCTTTTGTGAACTTTCACCCTCACCCAATCACCTGGCCGAACAGGAGTCTCTTCTGGAGTCTCGTCTGGTATCTCTGTAGCTTTCCAGCCTGTGTAGACAAAACTTGGATAATATTACTCAGAGTTCTGACATATTCATCACTTCTATTCATCTAATATCTTAAAACTGGAATACTCCCTCCTTGGAGGAGGCCCAAGCTTCAGCATACCTTTTGTCATTATGTGACCTATTATTAAATACATGTTATTATTCATTAACTACAACGTCACTGAAATCAACATGTCTGCATAATCATGTCACTCCCTCCTTTGAGCATAACATGCTCAATCAATATTGCAATGATTACCCTATTCTGCACAGGACATGTAAAACCCATAACGTTGCACAAAATAAATATAACTTCTCCGTGTAGCCATAAGGTGTACAAAATATATCATATGATGTATGGCTTTCTGATGGTATAAAAACATTCACTCAAATGTGCCATTAGCACAAAAAAATTGTTTACTTGTTTCAGGAATGGCTTTTGTCCTGGTATTATGCATCATTGTTGCTGCGACAACAATACCCCTGGTGTCGCTAATGCGTCTCAATAATTCTAGTATTAGAGGATTGGTTGATACTGCTCAACAAACATATAATAAAATAATATTTCTCCAAACTAGAGGGAAAATACGAACTATTCTCACAGAGGGTGACATACATGGAGGGCTGGTGCCCCTTACTCAAAATGAGATATTGCCTTACGCACTACATTATAAATCAGTAAAGTCACTCAAGAATAAATAAATAAAAACTGATTCTTGAAACTGTTGTAAAAACCCTACAACTTCTTTATCCAAGCTCTCAATCAGTGTTATGTTATTTAATCTTCAGCTTATTGCCTTAAAACCGATATTTCAGACCGATTATAAAATTGTGTTTATGAGAAAAAATGTAATCTGACTCCAAAAATCACATAATTGTTCGACTAAAAAACTACACTCCTACTAACAGTAAATTAAGTTCCCCTTTAAACACAGCCCCGGTCTTCTGATGGGGTCTATCTATGTACTGGCTGGAGAATGTTGGGCCAGTCTCTGTCGCTCTGTCGCTCTGTCACTGTTCTCCCGCCAACAGTCACTCTCTAGTTCTGCTGGGTTCTTGTTGACTTCTTCACTGGTTTGAGACAAGCGACCCTATTGGACACCTCCCTTTGTAGCCAGACTTCACCACAGCAGAATCGAGTTTCTGTTTTTAGGTCTCAACAGCTCCACGTCAGGTGTATCGCCGCCCCTTGAACTGCAGTCGGTGTAAACAGGAGGTAAGGATCCTCCGTCTTGGGCGAGTACTAGGTTTCCGTCTTCATATTTTGGGTGGAACCCCATCGTCTTGACCTCACTAGCTGTGTGGACACAATCGTTTTCTGGTGGGCTGATCCTCTGAGCTTCCTCATTGTTGTGGTTGATGCCAGGGTGTCAGTGGCATTTGGGTCATGGTTGGCACCCCTGTTCGCCTTTGACATCTTTGGGACCCCCCCGCCTCCGTCGTCATCATGGAAATCTCCCCGGGGTATCTGCATGGAGGGCCGTTGTTTGGTGCAATGTTCTGCGGACACTCTCTGGACCAATGTGTCAGCTGACCACATTTGTAGCAGCCTTCATCTGTTCTTCGTCTTGATCGTGGCTCTCCTCCTCTGCCACTTTGTATTCTGCACCTGAATCTCTGGAAGTTTCCCCTCCCTTCTCCTTGTCTTGTTCCTACAAGCTACGGTGTCTTTTGTTTTTTCTGCTATGTCTTCCCTCACTGGCAGGTCTGCTACTCGGACCTCATTTATGCTGTGTGCCAATAGGCTGGCATATTCCAGATGGAGTATCAGACTTGTAACTCTTATAAATCTTTCTTCAGCTTCTCTCCATATAGTTAGCTGTTGGAGGCATTGTTCGTGCTCATAGTCGAGTACTGCTCTTCTATGGGCTTTGGTTGGTCCAGGTTGATCATCTGCTGGAACCAGTCCTCTCGTTTGCCACTGTTCCCACAGTTTCTCTTTGGTTCCTTGTCTTCTGTCTTTTACTTGGAAAGGTTAAAGCATCTGATCTGATTTTTACCCTTTCCTTAATATCTGCAGTTGAGCCTGACTCTGCTTCTGGTCTCAACTTAGTTTCTTTCGGTGACATGCTCTCTTCCTATTCGAATGAATATTATTAAGTTATCAAAGATTGAAACACTAATTCCCCGACTAGCACCTTCGTTCTTGATAAATAATATCCTATGTCATCCGAACTTAACTTTAAATCTGGGTTGTTGTGTTTTTTTTTGAAAGATTTTTAAAGTAAATTAAAAGATTAAATCTATACACATTTTTAAATCTGGAATTTTAAACAAAAATTGTACAGTGTATCGTTTTGAGTTTGAGATATGAAAATATAAATCTTGTGTACAGTCAATCAATTTGTGTTTGAATATTCTACAGTGTAGTTTGATAATTAGAAACCACTGTAATTCTATCCTGGCGATTTGCGCATGTGTTCATTCATAACACTTAAAATCAAGAATAATTCTGTATTACCAACAGAGTGCGCGGTTGTAATTTCCAGCTCAATCCACTAGGGATAGCTGTTGCAAAACTGACATCTTTTTAACAAGAAGTAGCTTATTTCCTTAAAAATGGGAAGAAAATTAGAATATGGTTAAACAACACAGCCCACAACCGCCAAAACACATTTGCAAACAAGAATATTCAAATGAAAAACGCCAATACACACTTGTAAACAAGAATATCTCAAATAAACCGAAGCAGAAATACTTCCAAAACCAGACTCCTACAAATACCAAACTTCCCACGGTAAGATAACCTGTCTATTTTATAGTTCCAACTCTGCCAAGAGATATGATTTGTCCTTCTCAATATGGAGTGCCTAGCATCATGTGAGTGTGACTGAGTGTGTAAAAACAAACAGAGTACTTTCAATTAGCATTTCACGAAATGGCGACTGCCATGTGTCTTATTTTCAGCATGAGGGCAAGACAAGATGCAACTGATTTTCCAACCTTTAACCTGAAGAACAAAGGGATTTGATAACACCCCTCCTGTCTCTCACAGGGGTGGTTTAAATAATGGCGGGGCAATCGTGTCAAGAAAATTCAACACAAAACAACACTGCAGTTTAAAATAACATTTCTATCTAGTTTACTATGAACAAATGGGCTTTATCTTATTGATATCATCACTTAAAGTTAGGAACCCTTTACGCTTAAGCCATAAACTTATCTGCGTAATATTGGACTTTATAGTCCACTACAGTCAACTGCTGCCATTTAGACACGCTAGGTGGATGTAGTATGGGAATTAATCAGCGACTATTAAATGACCGTCGTCTATTTAACGTAATGCTGTCGTAACCCCAAATACTGTATTCCACCCGCAATATCTTGGTTGAAAATAGAACAGTTATGACCACTGATAAAGGCTTACACCTTAAATCAAGCCTTTTCCTCAAAAAAGGACTTTTTTAAAACAGTTGGTTCTCAACTGTTTTCGACTAGCACTGTCTTCAGTTACTCAACCCGAAGTTGACTCGCTATGCCCTGAAGGTTTTCAATTACTTGGCCCGTAACCAACTCGCTATGTCTCATAGATCTTAACAATAATCGTTAAATGGACATATATATCCTTACGTCATAGGCTAACTAACTACTAACGTAACAAGAGACACCTACATGAAAACGAACAAGACACCTATCCAAAGTACAATGACCACACACATTTATAGTTAAAATACTAACACACACAAATTAGTAACATGCAGAGTTAAATAGAAGAAAAAGAAGAAATATGAACTCACCCTGCTTGTGACAAAGCAACGCCCCAAGGTATATAATTGTTATTGTTATAAATTTGATTGTTTTAACATTAATTTAGGCAGTCTCTCAGGAGTCCAACTTACCAGACAGACACACACTCCTATTGTTCACTATGTAATCTATTGAAGATTTTGAATAAACAGGTACTTCTTTTACCTTTCTTTATTGGGCCCGAGTGTATATCTGCACTCTGCATTGTTCAAACTCCTTTGAAAACTGCAACCGCTCTCCCGGTGTCACGAGATCACGTCGGGGAAAACACCAAATGTTATGCTGTGTTCGTTATTCTCGCGTCCAGGTAAGAAGCTTAAAAAAGGAGACTAAATGGAGTCTCTGAGAAGGTTCAAAATTGGTACTTTAATTAATAAAAAGCGCGGTAATGTTACAAGCAGGATATTGTTCAGTTGGAGGAGAAAGGCTGCAGCCTTCCTCTCCATGTGATGGCCGTGCAGAAGAGACCTCCCAAGCATTCGTCTTTCCCGCTTGCTGGCTGTTCGCTCCTCCTCTCTGGGAGCTGTAGTGGCGCAGGGGACTTCCCCCCTCGTTCTCCTGTGTCCGATATTGCGTTAAACAGAGGATTTCCACATTTTACATTCATGGCTTACTTCCACATGCCTTTTCTCCTCCTTATCTCTTTCATAACATTATATCTAATACATGTTAACGGCGTCAATAGTCACTTTAATGATACTAATGGGCGGTAGTCCCGGATGTCGTCGTGACGGATTTTCAGAATAAAAGCTTAGTATTGAGAACTTCCGGTTTTTTCCAGAATAAAATAGCATTTAAACTGACGGTATGTTTAAGGTACATTATGCCATAAAACATTGATTTTAATTTCTAACACCCCTCTACCAGGGGCTCTCGGGCTTAACAGGTTTTAAGAGTTGCTGGATACAACAGAGTACGTTATCTTGCGTTCTTGGAACTGCTTCTTCACCATATCAAACTTCCTACGCTGCTGAAGTACCTCCTGGGAAAGATCCTGGAAGAAGGAGATTCTGTTGCCTTGCCATTCGACTCTCCTCTTGTCGCGGGCGGCCCGTAGAATGGCTTCTCTGGTGCTGAATCTCAGTAAGCGGACCAAAATGTGTCGGCTGCGCCGATCATACTTTTTCGGTCCAACGCGATGTGCTCGCTCCAGTTCGAAGCCCATATCCACTTCCAGGTCCAGCTTTTCAGCAAATAAGCACAAAAAAAAACATGTACAGTAGGTCCTGTTTCTCAGCATTTTCTGGTATGCCCGTTATACGAACGTTATTCCGCCTCCCTGCATCTTCTAAGTATGTCACCTTATCTTGGAGCTTTTTCACGTATGCTGGGGTGGAATATATGCTAGCACCTCGGCTGTTGCTAGGTTAGAAATCCTAGCTTCAGCCTCCGACATCCTTCCTCCAAACTTCTCCACCGTGCTCTGTAGTACTTCCAGGCCCATTTTCACACTGCTTACATCTGC
Source organism: Champsocephalus esox (assembly GCA_036324585.1). Taxonomy (NCBI): domain Eukaryota; kingdom Metazoa; phylum Chordata; class Actinopteri; order Perciformes; family Channichthyidae; genus Champsocephalus; species Champsocephalus esox. The sequence continues at coordinate 459,105 of CM070481.1, read as the reverse complement.
TCCGATTCCTCTCAGGAGGCTGTTGATGCTTGTGTTATCTGTGTGTGATTATTCTAGCGTCCAGGACAGAAGTTTAAAAGGAGACTAAATGGAGTCTCTGAGAAGGTTCAAATTGGTACTTTAATTAATAAAAAGCGTGATAATGTCACAAACAGAATATTGTCCGAACAGGAGAGTAAGGCTGCAGCTCCCTCTCCCTTGGTGGCCGTGCAGAAGAGAGACTTACAAGCATTCGTCTTTCCCGCTTGCTCGCTGTTCGCTCCTCCTCTCTGGGAGCTGTAGTGACGCAGGGGACTTCCCCCCTCGTTCTCCTGTGTCCGATATCGCGTTAAACAGAGGATTTCAACATTTTACATTCATTGCTTACTTCCACATGCCTTTTCTCCTCCTTATCTCTTTCCTAACATTATATGTAATACATGTTAACGGCGTCAATAGCCACTTTAATGATACTAATGGGCGGTAGTCCCGGATGTCGTCATGACGGATTTTCAGAATAAAAGCTTAGTATTATATTGCAAATCCTTAAACTTTCTATGTAACCCTGCAATCCCCGAAAGTACCCCTAAGGGTCCTCGCACCCCCGCTTGGGAACCACTTACTGCTATCAAACCATGACACACATTGAGCGTTGATAGTGAATCCCTGACCTTTCCTCTAGTGCCATCCTCAGGTCAAAATGTGAACTGCTGAAATAATACAGATTAAACCTGATTACATTACATTACATTGCATTTGCTGATGTTACCATATGGCCTTTCCTCCCTCCCCCTGAATCCTATATGTTTTTCAATTCTAGATATATATATATAGAATAGATTAGAGAATTGAATGTACAAAGGTTTATTGTTTTTTTTGCACTTAAAAAAACACACCAAAATACCAATAATGAAGGAAGAAACAGGTAACCCACTGGGCTTATTTGAAGCCTCCATATCACTAATATTCAAATGTACATCGATATGGAGAATAATATAGATTAATATACTGTACAACAAAATAACAGATAGTAATGACAAAATAGTGTGTGTCTGCTTCTCTGCATGTGTTTCCAGTGAGCAGGAGGAGGCCGCCATGCAGATCTGGGTACTCCTGCTCCCCCCTCAGCGTGGTGGATCTCGTAGTGGACATCATGTTCATCGTAGATATCCTCATCAACTTCAGGACTACATATGTGAACTTCAATGATGAGGTGAACAACCCCACCTGTGTGACCTCTGGCTGCTCATAATGTAGCAATAATCCAAATCTAAAGTCACCACAAGTTCAAGTTCATGTTTGATTTATTAAAAGCTGTGTATATGTGCTTTCATAATACGTTTTTACTATATATTATTGTAGTGTTTGTTTTATTATTTATTTAAGTTTTATTGTCATATCATAACCATTGATCGCATGATTCCTTACGATATTATTGTGTATTGAGTTTCTTGCAGCGTTAAGTTTATGCAGTGCTTTTAGTAAATGCTGCATACTTTTTGTCAAATTGGTGAAGATGTTTCTTCATTTGTCTTTTCTTATTTGCTCCTAATTGAAATGTTTTCATTGCGCTTGCACCGTACACATGATAATGAAAGGGTTACAAATATGCAAAGGAAAATTGTGTGACTACATTTTGCAACCCATCCCACTGAAAAACATGTATTGAAACCAAATAGCTGACCAGAGGTTTCTTTGTCCTTGAAAAACCCCAGAATTTTGCAATAAAAAGCTAAATATATGTGAAAAATAAATACTTCATTGATCCCTGGGAGAAAATGATGTCAACAAATTCTAAATGTGAACTGGTTGGATTATGATTAGGATATGTGTGCTCTTGTTTAAACACGTGTGTCATGCTGTGTGTGTGTGTGTGTGTGTGTGTGTGTGTGTGTGTGTGTATGTGTCCTCTCCTCAGGTGGTGAGCCAGTCTTCTAAGATTACAGTACATTACATTTAGCTGACGCTTTTATCCAAAGCGATTTACAATAAGTACATTCGACCAGGAAGACACAACCTTGAAGAAAACAGAATGATATAAGTACATCAGGTTTCATAGAGCCAAGCATTTCAAGTGCTACTCAACTGGCTTTAGATAAGCCAGTCCTTTGTTAGTATATAAGTGCTCTGTTAGCAGTTCTTTGTTAGTCATTCTATCGCTCGAAGTGGAGTCGAAAGAGATGAGTTTTCAGTCTGCGCCGGAAGGTGTGTGAGCTTTCTGCTGTCCTGATGTCAATGGGAGCTCATTCCACCATTTTGGAGCCAGGATAGCAAACCCACGTGTTTCTGCTGATGGGAACTTGGGTCCCCCTCGCAGCGAGGGTGCAGTGAGTCGTTTGGCTGATGCAGAGCGGAGTGCACATGCTGGGGTGTACGGGTTAACCATGTCCTGGATGTAGGAAGGGCCAGATCCATTCGCAGCATGGTACGCAAGTACCAGTGTCTTGAAGTGGATTCTAGCAGTTACCAGTGGAGGGAGCGGAGGAGCGGCATGGTGTGGGAGAATTTAGGAAGGTTGAAGACCAGACGAGCCGCTGCATTCTGGATGAGCTGCAGAGGTCGGATGGCACATGCAGGTAGACCAGCCAGGAGGGAGTTGCAGTAGTCTAGGCGTGAGATGACGAGAGACTGGACCAGAACCTGCGTGGCTTTCTGGGTCAGCTGGGGACGCGTCCTCCTGATGTTGTAAAGCGTGTATCTGCAGCAGCGGGTTGCAGCAGCGGGTTGGAGCAGCGATGTTTGCAGTGAAGGACAGGTTGTTATCTAGGGTCACTCCCAGAGTCCTTGCAGTCTGAGTCTGGGAAACAACAGAGGTGCCGATGTTGATAGTCAGGTCAAGAGTGGGACAATCTTTTCCCGGAAGGAAAAGCAGTTCAGTCTTGTCAAGGTTGAGCTTGAGGTGATGAGCAGACATCCACTGAGAGATGTCAGCTAGACAAGCAGAGATGCGTGCGACGACCTGGGTCTCTGAGCGGGGAAAGGACAGGATTAATTGGGTGTCGTCAGCGTAGCAGTGGTATGAAAAACCATGCGGGCTAATGACAGATCCGAGCGAGTTTGTGTACAGGGAGAAGAGGAGGGGACCAAGAACAGAGCCCTGAGGGACCCCTGTAGTTAATTGACAAGGGTCGGACTCTGACCCTCTCCAAGTTACCCTGTAGGTACGGTCTTTGAGGTATAAGGCGAGGAGGGAAAGTGCAGACCCTGAAACTCCAAGTTCTTGGAGAGTGTGAAGGAGGATCTGATGGTTCACCGTGTCACCTGTCTGCTGCATAGCAGACAGGTCCAAAAGGATGATGACAGAGGAGAGGGATGCTGCTTTAGCAGTGTGCAGTTCCTCAGTGACAGCAATGAGAGCAGTTTCTGTGGAGTGACCTGCCTTGAAACCAGACTGGTGCGGATCCAGAAGGTTGTTCTGATGGAGATAGCAGGAGAGTTGTTTAAAGACAGCGCGTTCAAGTGTTTTAGACAGGAACGGGAGGAGAGAGACAGGCCTGTAGTTTATAACGTCAGACGGGTTGATAGTGGGTTTCTTTAGGAGAGGGTTTACTCTTGCCTCCTTGAGACTGTTTGGAAAGTGACCAGAAGTTAGAGAAGTGTTGATGAAATGGGTGAGAAATGGTAGAATATCAGGAGCGATAGTCTGAAGGAGGTTTGAAGGGATAGGGTCCAGAGGACAGGTGGTAGGGCGGGCAGAGGTAATGAGGGTCAGAACCTCACTTGGCGAGAGAGGGGAAAAGGAGGTCAGTGTGTGGGTGGAAGGAGGGTCTGGTGACCCAGCGGTGAGTAAAGGTGAGGCAGAAAAAGAAGAGCGAATATCATCAACCTTTTTTTCAAAGTGGTTAACAAAGTCGCTTGACAGAAGGGAGGAGGGGGAAGGGGCTTTGGGGGGGGTCCAGTAGGGAGGAGGGGGAAGGGGCTTTGGGAGGGTCCAAGATGGTGGAGAAGATGGAAAATAGTTGTTTGGGATTGGAATAGGAAGATTGGATCTTATCTTGAAAGAAAGTACTTTTTGCCTGAGAGATGGAAGCAGAGAAAGAGGAGAGGAGAGCCTGATAGGTTAGGGGGTCGTCATGGTGTTTGGATTTCCACCGTTTCCGCTCTGCTGTTTTATTAGCACGCAGTGCGTCATTTAGCCAGGGAGCAGGAGGGGACTGACGAGCCTGCCGAGATGTGAGAGGACAGAGAGAGTCCAGAGAGGATGAGAGAGTAGAGAGGAGAGAGGAGAGTTTCTGCAGCAGAGTTTGGAGGCACGAGTTGGAACGAGTCAGAGGAAGGGAGGGCTGAGAGCACCGATGAGGCAAAGGTAGAGGGGGAGAGGGAACGAAGGTTACGGCGGACAGGTGCAGGATGAGAAGAGATTAGTTTGTTATGTTTGGAAAGGGGTAGAGAGAATGAAATGAAGAAGTGATCGGATGTGTGGAGCGGGTTTACAGAGAGGTTAGAAGTAGCGCAGTTCCTTGAGAATATGAGATCAAGGACACTGCCAGGTCTATGACCTGGTGTTTGACTGAGGGCGTTCTCTCCTGGTGTTTGACTGAGGGCGTTCTCTTGGTCTGGACGGAGGGCGTTCTCTTGGTCTGGACTGAGGACGTTCTCTTGGTCTGGACGGAGGGCGTTCTCTTGGTCTGGACTGAGGGCGTTCTCTCCTGGTGTTTGACTGAGGGCGTTCTCTCCTGGTGTTTGACTGAGGGCGTTCTCTTGGTTTGGACTGAGGGCGTTCTCTTGGTCTGGACTGAGGGCGTTCTCTCCTGGTGTTTGACTGAGGGCGTTCTTTTGGTCTGGACTGAGGGCGTTCTCTCCTGGTGTTTGACTGAGGGCGTTCTCTTGGTTTGGACTGAGGGCGTTCTCTTGGTCTGGACTGAGGGCGTTCTCTCCTGGTGTTTGACTGAGGGCGTTCTCTCCTGGTGTTTGACTGAGGGCGTTCTCTCCTGGTGTTTGACCGAGGGCGTTCTCTTGGTCTGGACCGAGGGCGTTCTCTTGGTCTGGACGGAGGGCGTTCTCTTGGTCTGGACGGAGGGCGTTCTCTTGGTCAGAGTCAGAGCATCTCTGCTTGTTCTCTTGGTCTGGACGGAGGGCGTTCTCTTGGTCTGGACGGAGGGCGTTCTCTTGGTCTGGACGGAGGGCGTTCTCTTGGTCTGGACGGAGGGCGTTCTCTTGGTCTGGACTGAGGGCGTTCTCTTGGTCTGGACGGAGGGCGTTCTCTTGGTCTGGACTGAGGGGAAAACAAGTTGCTGCATTTTAGTTCTGGTCGTGCATTTGTTCACGCTGGCAGTTTAGAAACAAACCAGAGGGGGAATCACTAGAGACAGTTTAAATGGGATTACTCCAGCTGCAAGGGCACACTTAAGAACCCTCACTTCTGTTAGGACTGGAGCACACACAAACTGAGAGGACCCAAATGCACGACTCCAGACACAAGGTGATAAGCAAGGCAATCCATTCTCAAGGTTCAGCGATCTGGACCTGAGCACAGGGAGCACGCAGCATATATACACAATAATAATAATAATAATAATTACTTATATTTATTATAGCGCTTTTCCAGATGCTCAAAGCGCTTTACATATACACATTACACATATTTTGTATACAAGCAATGGTCACTGTGGACAATACCCACAGGAGCAAGTTCAGGTGAAGTGTCTTGCCCAAGGACACACCGGCTTTACAGACACACAAACAAGCAAGGGACTCTACAGGCAAACAATAAGGGGGGGGCAGGTGATCAGGTCCATGAGCGAAGTGACAAGGAGTCGAACTACCTGAACAATTAGAAAGGAAATGGCAGACAACAAAAAGGGTAGCAGACACAGACTTAAACTAAACAGAGAAATAATATGAACAGATCTGTCGAGACACAACAACTTCTGATGATCAGACCCATCTGTGCATTCCCACCACAGCCTCCCTCCCTGCCTTATTGGTCTCCTTCACTCTGAGCTGTATTCAAGTTCCTGCTACTGCAAACTGAACCTTACTGCTTCCTCTGCCTTACACTAAAAGCTTCTCACTTTTATTTTGAATACGTTTCAGAAAATGCTAGTCCCCATGGAAGTGGAGATGTTACAGTCTGTGTTACCGTCTGTGTCACAGTCTGTGTCACCGTCTGTGTCACAGTCTGTGTCACCGTCTGTTTACAGTCTGTGTTACCGTCTGTGTTACCGTCTGTGTCACCGTCTGTGTCACCGTCTGTTTACAGTCTGTGTTACCGTCTGTGTTACCGTCTGTTTACAGTCTGTGTTACCGTCTGTGTTACCGTCTGTTTACAGTCTGTGTTACCGTCTGTGTCACAGGCTGTGTCACAGTCTGTTTACAGTCTGTGTTACCGTCTGTGTCACAGTCTGTTTACAGTCTAGTGTTACCGTCTGTGTTACAGTCTGTGTCACAGTCTGTTTACAGTCAGTGTTACCGTCTGTGTTACAGTCTGTGTCACAGTCTGTGTCACAGTCTGTTTACAGTCAGTGTTACCGTCTGGGTTACAGGCTGTGTCACAGTCTGTGTTACAGTCTGTGTTACCGTCTGTCTCACAGTCTGTGTCACAGTCTGTTTACAGTCAGTGTTACTGTCTGTGTCACAGGCTGTGTGACAGTCTGTGTCACAGTCTGTTTACAGTCTGTGTTACCGTCTGTGTCACAGTCTGTGTCACAGTCTGTTTACAGTCTGTGTTACCGTCTGTGTTACCGTCTGTGTTACAGTCTGTTTACAGTCAGTGTTACCGTCTGTGTTACAGTCTGTGTCACAGTCTGTGTCACAGTCTGTTTACAGTCAGTGTTACCGTCTGTGTTACAGGCTGTGTCACCGTCTGTGCCACAGTCTGTCATAAATGCTTTAGACAATAAGAAATATGAAGTTAACTGTAAGGAATGGCTCATTCTTTTTTAAATAGACAAAACTATTACTGTATTTCAATATCTCATGTCTGAAAGTTTAATCTAAAAGAAGAAGAGGCCCCAAAAATAAAGATTGGTATATCAATAAATGTAGTTGATTTTGTCTTTTTAAATTGTTTAAAGTAGATAGAACTGGTACTTAAGAGTTTGAATACAGTCTGGTTGCGGAGGAGGCACACAGGTAAGAGCATATAGCTACCATCACATGTAACTAAGCTTGACTTGAATTTATTAAAAGTATAATTAAGTAACAGCAACAAATCAATAACAAATCGTGCACAAATGTGAATCTTTGCTGGGTCCTGTTAGAAATTAAAATCAATGTTTTATGGCATTATGTACCTTAAACATACCGTCAGTTTAAATGCTATTTTATTCTGCAAAAATCCGGAAATTCTCAATACCAAGCTTTTATTCTGGAAATCCGTCATGACGACATCCGGGACTACCGCCCATTAGTATCATTAAAGTGGCTATTGATGCCGTTAACATGTATTACATATAATGTTATGAAAGAGATAAGGAGGAAAAAGGCATGTGGAAGTAAGCAATGAATGTAAAATGTTGAAATCCTCTGTTTAACGCGATATCGGACACAGGAGAACGAGGGGGGAAGTCCCCTGCGTCACTACAGCTCCCAGAGAGGAGGAGCGAACAGCGAGCAAGCGAGAAAGACGAATGCTTGTAAGCTCTCTTCTGCACGGCCACCAAGGGAGAGGGAGCTGCAGCCTTACTCTCCTGTTCGGACAATATTCTGTTTGTGACATTATCACGCTTTTTATTAATTAAAGTACCAATTTGAACCTTCTCAGAGACTCCATTTAGTCTCCTTTTAAACTTCTGTCCTGGACGCTAAAATAATCACACACAGATAACAGTCCACTGTTGAATTTACCACATATTCTATGTTTTAGAAACCTTAAGGCATTTATAGATTTGTATGCAAGTAATATCCCAAAACTCAATAAATACCGTAGATTATTATTGAAAGTTATGCTGAATAGTTTCATGTTCACTTACCTTAAGCAACGTAAAACGTGCAGACCGGGGGGAATACAAATAGGCCTACATGTATTTCTCTTTTTTGGTTTGCAAGGGTGTCACCTTCCGCGGAGCCCATTTTCTGTAGTATTATCCTAACAAAGAGAAAACAAGAGGGAACAACCCTTATTTAGGTTTTTTTTAAAGTGACAATATCAGCTTGCATTCATCCGACAAAAATACGACACAGGGTATTGTCTAATTGCTGGTTGTCTTTTATGGGATTTGGATAACGGATTTATTCTATAAAATATTTTGAATGGTTTTCACTTAATACTGTTATAAAGTTGGCTGCGGACAGCCGGGCTGTAGTAAATAGTGCAGCATTACACAGCTAGCTCGCTAGTTAGCATTATTAACGTCAGCTATTTATGTACATTTTCAAGTTCCGCTTGAAAGCAAGTTCCTGCAAACTGTTCAAACAAACGCTTCAACTTTTACCATTTATAATCTGTATGTTTGAATATGGATCTTAAATCAGCGTGACGTTGAAGCAGCTGTAGTTCCTTTAAGCATAATGTTAGCATTTTGCTTCTGGCAACTACATTTATGATTTGAAAATTATAAAAGTAGGGTAGACATGTGGATATTATCCGGCTGAACAAAACATGACCCGTCTCTTAAATGTGTCTCAACCACAGACCTTATTTCCAGCTAGTTTCAAACCATATTGCAATATCTAGGTTAACGTTATTTCTGGAACCAACTGGAAATGTGAGATTCATATTTTTCAGATACACAGATCTTATAGTGAGGTTAATATCATACAGTACTCTGCTCTTCAACACTATTGTGACGCTAGCTGTCTGCATCGTCGAGCATAGCTATTTTAAATTATCAATAACAATGCATACAGTTACCTAACTAGCAAACTAACTAATGTACAAGCATGACCTTATTTTACCAACCTCACCGAGAAGCCTTATGTTTTACAGTATAATCCTTCTTAATGTTTTACACTTCTCCATTATGTTTTAACTTGTATGCTACGGATAGCATCGTTAGCACAGATATAGCTTCGTCTCGCTTGTTAGCTGAATAAAAAGACAAGTAAGAAATAAAGTGCTTGAATTTCACTTACCGAATAAACTGCATTCATGGACGGTTTGTTTGAACCGCAGAGCCATACGATAAGTGCGATATTTCAATGAAGAATACTCCACCAGGCATCAACACAACAACCACTTTGGAGTAGCAGCCTGGAGCTAATGAAGCTAACGGGGCTAGCAGAGAGACCACTGACTTCCGTTACATTAGAATGACATCCGTTACATTAGAATGACTTCCGTTACAGCAGGAATCCCCTCACACACACATAGGTGAAACACATGCACATTCCCTACTGAGAACCTTTCAGTAAAATGTTTTCAGGAATGTGTGTGGGAGGTTAATTTTCAGTATTGTGTGTGTGAGGTGTTCAGTAGTGAATGTGAGAGGATTTCAGTAGTGTGTGTGCAAGGCCAGATGTTTTCAGTAGTGTGTGTGTGAGGTGTTCAGTAGTGAATGTGAGAGAATTTCAGTAGTGCGTGTGTGAGGCTTAATTTTCTGTAGTGTGTGTGTGAGGTGTTCAGTAGTGAATGTGAGAGTAGTGTGTGTGCAAGGCCAGATGATTTCAGTAGTGTGTGAGGTGAGTTTGAATTTTGGCCTACACGGCCCCTCATAGTTACAGTCTGTGTTACCGTCTGTGTTACAGTCTGTGTCACAGCCCGTGTCACAGCCCGTGTCACAGCCCGTGACACAGGCCGTGTTACAGTCTGTGTCACAGCCCGTGTCACAGCCCGTGTCACAGCCCGTGACACAGGCCGTGTTACAGTCCGTGTCACAGTCCGTGACACAGACCGTGACACAGACCGTGACACAGGCCGTGTTACCGTCTGTGTTACAGGCTGTGTTACAGGCTGTGTTACAGGCTGTGTTACCGTCTGTGTTACCGTCTGTGTTACAGGCTGTGTTACCGTCTGTGTTACCGTCTGTGTTACCGTCTGTGTTACAGGCTGTGTTACCGTCTGTGTTACCGTCTGTGTTACCGTCTGTGTTACCGTCTGTGTTACAGGCTGTGTTACCGTCTGTGTTACCGTCTGTGTTACAGGCTCGGTTACCGTCTGTGTTACCGTCTGTGTTACAGGCTGTGTTACTCCATTGGACCCCTTTGTTTACTTCTGTAACTTAATGACTTCACTATGTAACACTCACACTTCTATTGGCTAGCGCTCCAACACATCGTACGTCATAGGCTGAGGGGCGGGACATCTCTTAGTGGTTGGCCAATCACAAAAGAGCTGGCCAGCTAACCAATCAGAGCAGACTGGGCTCTGGTTTCAGACAGAGGGTGGAAAGAGGTGCTGCAGCACATGAGAAGAATAAAGAGCTTTCTAAAGCATGGACACATGTCCCAGCAGAGACAGAATACGTCCTGCCTAAAGTGGTGCAGAGTAAGTAAGAGACTTACATTGTGTTTGTTCTGGTTCCTAGGGTCCTCTAAGGGCTGTCTGAGGGCCCTGGCCATGAGGTTCAGGACCACCCATGGCCCCCCCGGGGACACCCTGGTCCACGCTGGAGACCTGATATCAGCGCTGTACTTGGTCTCTAGAGCAGTGGTTCCCAAACGTTTTGTGCCCAAGGCACAAGTACAAATCTCAAGGCACACCTATTGTGCAAAATAGCCCTTATAACACGTGTTATCACTCATATCATGTAAAATATCTGTACATATGCATAATTATTTACTAATGCCAAATAAAATGTGACAAAGACAACTATATTACTCATGAAATATTTATTAACGAAATATTTCAGAAATTAATTTGAAACGTTATCAAATATATTACACTACTTCGTTACTCTCTACATAAAGTAACTCGTACCTTTACTCGTTACTTTACTCGCAGGGCCGGCCCGCCTCTCCGTGCAGGCAGATCACGCAGACTGCTAAAGTTTCAAATGTTTTCTTTAGTTCAGTTTCCATTGTCGCATAAGACTGATCCAGATCCTGGATGTTTTCCTATCTGACCGTGGCTGTCCCTGTCTCTGCATCTGACCGTGCTTTCCCTGTCTCCTGCTATCTGACCGTGGCTGTCCTCTGTCTCCTGCTATCTGACCGTGGCTGTCCTCTGTCTCCTGCTATCTGACCGTGGCTGTCCTCTGTCTCCTGCTATCTGACCGTGGCTGTCCTCTGTCTCCTGCTATCTGGCCGTGGCTGTCCTCTGTCTCCTGCTATCTGACCGTGGCTGTCCTCTGTCTCCTGCTATCTGACCGTGGCTGTACTCTGTCTCCTGCTATCTGACCGTGGCTGTCCTCTGTCTCCTGCTATCTGACCGTGGCTGTCCTCTGTCTCCTGCTATCTGACCGTGGCTGTTCTCTGTCTCCTGCTATCTGACAGTGGCTGTCCTCTGTCTCCTGCTATCTGACCGTGGCTGTCCTCTGTCTCCTGCTATCTGACCGTGGCTGTCCTCTGTCTCCTGCTATCTGACCGTGGCTGTCCTCTGTCTCCTGCTATCTGACCGTGGCTGTCCTCTGTCTCCTGCTATCTGACCGTGGCTGTCCTCTGTCTCCTGCTATCTGTATATTTTGCGCAGTCTATCTCTGCTCACGCTGTTGCGTCGGCGTGTTTTCCTGCGTGTTGGCCATGTGTTGCACTGGAACCAGACACCGCAAAGACTTCAGCCGAGCACGTACGAACTGCACATGCGTGAGTGGCAATAACTCTCCTTACCAGCAGGCGGCGGTAGTGTGTATTCGTCATTCAAAACAGGCAACAACCGGAAGACAGAGAAGAAGAACAGACTGTGATATAAACAAACAACAAATAGCGTGTGCGGTAGCTTCACCTTAGCATGTGTTCTTTGCAGGTGCGTGTTGAGGTTTGACGTGGTGTCACAGCAGTGGATAACAGCTTCTGGCCTGGACACAGTTTGCACCTCACCGTCACTTCCTGTCTATTCTTCGGATGAACTCAAAGTAACGGGCACACCTCCACCCCTCGAGAGTTATCGCTGACTCAGCCATGTTTATGCCGCACTGCACGTGGAGATGTGGACGCGCAAGTAGCGCAGATTACGTACATATAAACCTACAAAGTACTGATATAGTAAATTAAAAAATAATTATGTTTGTGTAGTTGTATATTGCAATAATAACGTATGGTTGTCACAAAATCCCACGGCACACCCGGACTTGCCTCACGGCACACCAGTGTGCCGCGGCACACCGTTTGGGAACCACTGCTCAAAGGGAATGTAGTGGTAGCCATACTGAGGTGCATGCGTTATCTTACTCTACATGAAAACATGACCACCAGGATTCCGGTTCTCACCTTTTCCCTCCAGGGAAGAGTGACATCTTGAGAGCCCGTCGACCGCCGTACTCTGCCTGGAAAGCCCTGTTCAGACGTCAGAGCTCTGACTGACTGTGACCTGCACAGGGGCGCCGTAAGGTGGTGTTATACTTAGGACGATACTAAGGGCAATGTGACATGTGACATCTTTTCATGGGGCCCAAAATCCCTGGCGGCGCCCCTGGACCTGCACACCATCAACAGAGAGGACATGCTGGAGGTACCACAAGTCTTTATTTCCCCTTACATACCCTAGGGACCAGAAGGTACACTGGTTGGACATTCACGAACGGCCGCGGTCTACTCAGTGTACGGGGTACATGTATCAGACTTCAATGCAGAGCTGGAAGTCGGTTATATAGACATACCCTAGGGACCAGAGGGTACACTGGTTGGACACTCACGACCGGACGCGGTCTACCTAGTGTACGGGGTCCATGTAGCTGTATTTTGCGGTGCTTTACCGTCCGACCATCGACACTCATAGTCGGCCTTCTTCACAGCACCACCTGCCCTGCTGGAGGTTCACACTTCCAGATATCGTGGCCCTGGGGATATTAATGGAAAACTACCCATAGTGGGCTTTAAAAACAGAAGACTTAGTAATTTTAACAAACTTTATTTACACTATTTAGATAAATAACATTCACATTTGATATAACGTATGTACAAGGGGAGTGATAACAACAACACACTGCATATTTACAAGTTGATCACAGACAAGAGTGGGTGAAGTTGGGGCAGAGTATGGCACCCTCTCTTCACCCATGTCTGAGGGGCTGTTTTCGGCCAGTGACTGGTCCCTCTTCGCTCGCCCAGCATTGACATGTCTTGGTAGGGGCTTTAGGGAGCCGGGCTGTGCTCCTCTCCAGAGCTGTCACTGTCGATGTCACTACCCGCAAAAGTGTCTTCATTTCCCGCTGCTGCTGCTGTCGATTCCGCGGCCGCTGCTTGCAGTGACTCTGTGAAGAGTAACCGAATGTCCGCAGCCTCCTTCAAAGAAGGATTATTCGCGTAAAATTTGTCCGCAGTTGCAGTGTTGTGACACATGAAATCACTCACTCTTTGGCGGTTGCCTCTGTCTTGAAACCTCTTCGCATTATCGGCGTGGACTGTGCGGAGGTCGGTGAAGTTAATGGGACCGTGGAGCCCCACATCAGCCCATGCCAACCTCAGGGAGGAGGCAAGCTTCCTGAACGGGTTCTTCCCCTCTGTGTATAAGAAGTAACGGCTCTGGGTGCAGGTCAGCGTACCCTTGATTTCCAGCCACCTCTTCATCCATCCAAATTCTTCCACGATGAGGTACAGCTGCGCTTCCCCGAACGCGTTAGCCGTCTTGTGGTTGCTTACCTGTTATGACAGAGTTAGAGAGTGTCAATACAGTGTCAATCATGCATATTCTGCCAGAATAAATGCATTACTTAATTACACTCACATGAACCAGGTAGCCGAAGGCAGTGCCAGTTGTATCCGCCTTTCGGACCTCGGCGTTGGTCATGTTGGAGTAGACCCCCGGACGGTGGCCGTAAATGCAGCTCCAATGAAGAGTCATATACCCATAGAGCAGGGTCCGGGTTGCGGTAGTCGGATTGCTGGCCATCACATCCAGGAGCTGAGAGATGCGAGTGCTCGTCGAAGTCAAGCACGTCATTAGGTCGTTGTGGCTCGGCAGACCTTTCATCTTGTCACGCTTCACTTGCATCTGGTGGATAAGTACCTTTGTCTTCAGGGACTTCAGGATGGCAACTACTTCCCGTTTGATTAAAATCATGTCGGTTTGGCTGAGCCTGCTCCCCCTTGCACAGTGTGTCGGCCATGTACTTGAGAAAGTGGGATATATTCTTGATGTAGAAGTCGGAGGTCGTGACTTGAAGGCTTGACTTCATCAGGCTCCGGGACCACCCACGTATCCTCTTGAGATCCCTCAAAAAGAGCCAGTCAGACAGGCGATTGAAACCGTGAGCCATGAAGCTGAGGAATGACTTCACTCTGCTTAGTTTGGAGACTGTGTTTTCCTGGAGCCTCACTGGTGGGTCGATACCTGCATAGTGCTCCCGGTATCCTTGCAGATACTCCTCTGTGAAATACAAACAGTACTTTAATGACAACACGTGGTGTGTTACAGAGACTGCATTTGTCACATATTCAACACACTTACCCATGATCCGTGGGAATGTGATGTCTCTCATTACATTTCCCCGGCCCCTGCCCCGTGACCAGGGGGAATTTATGGGAGGGGAGGTTGACGAGGCCTCGGTATGCATGGGTGCAGGCTCTGAGGAGCTGGATGAATGTGTGTGAGAGCCAGTGGGGGACTTGCTGCAGGAGGGACCTTTCGACTCGGACAGCCTCGTTGGTGTCGACTCTGCTCGGGGCCGTTTGTTTAGAATGATCCGCTCTCGTTCCTCGCCATCGAACGCGGGCATGTCCCCGGCCCGCTGATCCATCCTCTGTCGCTTGTGTTTTATCCTTTTTTGCAATTTGAAGCGAAGCGATTTCACTTCCAACGCATATCTGTCCCGCTGAGCCCTCACTGCATTTGCCTCCATCCTCCATTCTTTGCAGTCGGGGTTGCCACACTCGTTCACCGGGGACAAGGGTGGAGGTTGTGACAGTATGTCGTCGTCGTCCTCCATGTCAACAGCCCAAGCAGTAATCATTGCTATGGTGGGGTGTGTCATTCGGAGTGCATAAAGCTCCTTCTTGGCCACTGTCATTTTCAGTTTATTTTTAACCACATGTAGTTCCTCCCCGGCCAGCTCAACATGGTCTCTGGCCAAGTGGCGATCCAGCCTTGTGCCGCGGTACTCGCATCCCAGAATGGTACAGGGATGGAGCCTAATGTTGGTCCGTCCGTTGGCCAACAACAGCAGAATTTTTCTTTCATCCAAGTTACGCACACCATGGTGCCTCTGCAGGTGCTTGCTCAGGGCACGGTAGGAGCTATTGCAGATCGGACAACGGACCGCCATCCGACGTGTATTATTGAGCATTTCGGTACCGGGAAATGTCACCAGAATTGTGGGTAGAAAAGAAGGAAGCGTGAAAAGACTCACGAAAGATGCACTCAGCTTATATTCAAATCACAGTTTGTGTTCATTTGCATCATTGTGCGGTGTCCCATTTAGGCACTCGTTAGGCGGGCAGAGATCCCTGTAATCTCCCCTCACCTTCATCCAGAGTCTGGTTCTCACAAAGGATACCCGACAGTTTCAGGTACGACAACGTTGGGATAACAGTATTTTGCCCGGAGGCATTGCACACCTCTCCCCTGCCCCCGGAAGAGGCAGGGGAGTTCGGGACCCAGAGGGCGCACGGTGGACGGCCAGGGACAGGCCAGGGACAGGCCGCCACACCGCACTGGAGTCAGGATCCAGGTGGAGCGCAGGAAGCGGGGTAACAGTATTTTGCCCGGAGGCATTGCACACCTCTCCCCTGCCCCCAGAGGAGGCAGGGGAGTTCTGGACCCAGAGGGCGCACGGTGGACGGCCAGCGATAGGCCAGGGACAGGCCAGGGACAGGCCGCCACACCGCACTGGAGTCAGGATCCAGGTGGAGCGCAGGAAGCGGGGTAACAGTATTTTGCCCGGAGGCATTGCACACCTCTCCCCTGCCCCCAGAGGAGGCAGGGGAGTTCTGGACCCAGAGGGTGCACGGTGGACGGCCAGCGATAGGCCAGGGACAGGCCAGGGACAGGCCGCCACACCGCACTGGAGTCAGGATCCAGGTGGAGCGCAGGAAGCGGGGTAACAGTATTTTGCCCGGAGGCATTGCACACCTCTCCCCTGCCCCCAGAGGAGGCAGGGGAGTTCTGGACCCAGAGGGCGCACGGTGGACGGCCAGCGATAGGCCAGGGACAGGCCAGGGACAGGCCGCCACACCGCACTGGAGTCAGGATCCAGGTGGAGCGCAGGAAGCGGGGTAACAGTATTTTGCCCGGAGGCATTGCACACCTCTCCCCTGCCTCCTCCGGGGGCAGGGGAGTTCGGGACCCAGAGGGCGCACGGTGGACGGCCAGCGATAGGCCAGGGACAGGCCAGGGACAGGCCGCCACACCGCACTGGAGTCAGGATCCAGGTGGAGCGCAGGAAGCGGGGTAACAGTATTTTGCCCGGAGGCATTGCACACCTCTCCCCTGCCCCCAGAGGAGGCAGGGGAGTTCGGGACCCAGAGGGCGCACGGTGGACGGCCAGCGATAGGCCAGGGACAGGCCAGGGACAGGCCAGGGACAGGCCGCCACACCGCACTGGAGTCAGGATCCAGGTGGAGCGCAGGAAGCGGGGCTAACAGTATTTTGCCCGGAGGCATTGCACAGTTCCGTACCCAGAGGACGCACGGTGGACGGCCAAATAGTGTTCCGTAAGGCTGGTTGAGTGCCTTGACAACTTCACTTGCATTCATCCATAGTCGGAAGAAGTACAAGTTAACTTTTTGGAAGAACCATAAAAAGGGTGAAAATGGATAAATTGTATCCGAAAATAGTGTTCCAAAAGTCGGGTAGAGTCCCCTGACAACTCCCCCGACCTTTCTCCAGAGTCGGAAAAAGTTCAAGTTAACTTTTTAGAAGAACCATAAAAATGGGTGAAAACGGATTAAATGTATCCGAAAATAGTGCCCCTAGAGGCGGATAGAGTTCCCTGACAACTCCCGTTACATTCATCCAGAGACCAGTTCAAAAACCTTAAGTTTTTTGAGAACCAGGATTTGGGGTCCTCCAGGCAACAATTTGATCCGATCCAAAGTGCTTGTGAGGCGGACACATTCCTCCATGATTTCCCCATCATGAGATTATAGCTCGTTTTTTTCTAAGTGCTCTCAAAAACGGGTTTCCGATTTCGTGCAGATGGTAGCTTGGAAAAGATGAATGAATTTTTTGGACGGAGGAGGGGAGGCCTCGTTTCCCCTCTCCGTTGTAAATTGCAACGGGGGAGGGGAAAAGTCTCAAACGAAGCGCCGAAGACTTTTCCCCTCCCCCGGTGGGCACTTAGCCGTTTTTTCGGAATTTTCAAAAACTTCATTTTTGATTATTTTAACATATAATTGACCGTTTTCTTTACTTTCTTTTGCTTTCCACGGGTGGGGACGCATGGCAGGCCGCCTATGAGCTTCCAAATTCGGCCTGGAACCTCCGGGAATTATGGGATAAGCTCCATATACTGACGACTCCCATCAAAAGTGATTGAACTGTACAGGAATTCGTGTCGAAAGCCACGGTTAATTTCCTTTAAAATCAGGGTGCACATGGCTGCGGTACCCATGAATTAGTGTGTGAAAGCTGGGTAAGATTAATGGGAATTTGAGGGAGATATGGCCCTTTTCATCCGACCCGAGCATGGCCGATTTTGTTACCCAGGAATTAGTGTCGAAAGCCCCGGTTAATTTTCTTTAAAATCAGGGTGCACATGGATGTGATACCCATTAATACGTGTGTGAAAGCTGGGGAAGATTAATGGCAATTTAAGGGAGATATGGCCCTTTTTATCCGACCCGAACAACCCAGAAAATAGTGTCGAAAGCCACGGTTAATTTCCTTTAAAATCAGGGTGCACATGGCTGTGGTACCCATGAATATGTGTGTGAAAGATGGGTAAGATTAATGGGAATTTAAGGGAGATATGGCCCTTTTCATCCGACCCGAGCAGGGGGACTTTGTTACCCAGGAATTAGTGTCGAAAGCCACGGTTAATTTCCTTTAAAATCAGGGTGCACACGGATGTGGTACCCATGATATAGTGTGTGAAAGCTGGGGATAATTAATGGCAATTTAAGGGAGATATGGGCATTTTCATCCGACCCGAGCATGGGGGATTTTGTTACCCAGGAATTAGTGTCGAAAGCCCCGGTTAATTTTCTTTAAAATCAGGGTGCACATGGATGTGGTACCCATGAATACGTGTGTAAAAGCTGGGGAAGATTAATGGCAATTTAAGGGAGATATGGCCCTTTTCATCCGACCCAAACAACCCAGAAAATAGTGTCGAAAGCCACGGTTAATTTCCTTTAAAATCAGGGTACACATGGCTGTGGTACCCATGAATACGTGTGTGAAAGCTGGGGAAAATTAATGGCAATTTAAGGGAGATATGGGCATTTTCATCCGACCCGAGCAGGGGATTTTTTTTACCCAGGAATAAGTCTCGAAAGCCCCGGTTAATTTTCTTTAAAATCAGGGTGCACATGGTTGTGGTACCCATGATATAGTGTGTGAAATTTGGGGAAGATTAATGGTAATTTAAGGGAAATATGGGCATTTTCATCCACACCTGACGACTCCCATCAAAAATGATTGAAATGTACAGGAATCTGTCCATTTCATTCACATTTGACGACCCGAGCAGGGGACTTTGTTACCCGGGAATTAGTGTCGAAAGCCCCGGTTAATTTTCTTTAAAATCAGGGTGCACATGGCTGCGGTACCCATGATATAGTGGTACCCCTGAATACGTGTGTGAAAGCTGGGGAAAATTAATGGCAATTTAAGGGAGATATGGGCATTTTCGACCGACCCGAGCAGGGGGACTTTTTTACCCAGGAATAAGTATCGAAATCCCCGGTTAATTTTCTTTAAAATCAGGGTGCACATGGCTGCGGTACCCATGATATATTGTGTGAAATCTGGGAAAAGATTAATGGCAATTTAAGGGAGATATGGCCCTTGTCATCCGACCCAAGCAACCCAGGAATTAGTGTCGAAAGCCCCGGTTAATTTTCTTTAAAATCAGGGTGCACATGGATGTGGTACCCATGAATACGTGTGTGAAAGCTGGGGAAAATTAATGGCAATTTAAGGGAGATATGGGCATTTTCGACCGACCCGAGCAGGGGGACTTTTTTACCCAGGAATAAGTCTCGAAAGCCCCGGTTAATTTTCTTTAAAATCAGGGTGCACATGGCTGTGTTACCCATGATATAGTGTGTGAAATTTGGGGAAGATTAATGGTAATTTAAGGGAAATATGGGCATTTTCATCCGACCCGAGCAGGGGGACTTTTTTACCCAGGAATAAGTATCGAAAGCCCCGGTTAATTTTCTTTAAAATCAGGGTGCACATGGCTGCGGTACCCATGATATAGTGTGTGAAATCTGGAAAAGATTAATGGCAATTTAAGGGAGATATGGCCCTTGTCATCCGACCCGAGCAACCCAGGAATTAGTGTCGAAAGCCCCGGTTAATTTTCTTTAAAATCAGGGTGCACATGGCTGTGGTACACATTACTTAGTGTGTGAAATTTGGGGAAGATTAATGGTAATTTAAGGGAAATATGGGCATCTTCATCCGACCCGATCAGGGGGACTTTTTTACCCAGGAATAAGTATCGAAAGCCCCGGTTAATTTTCTTTAAAATCAGGGTGCACATGGCTACGGTACCCATGATATAGTGTGTGAAATCTGGGGAAGATTAATGGTAATTTAAGGGAAATATGGGCATTTTCATCCACACATGACGACTCCCATCAAAAATGATTGAAATGTACAGGAATCTGTCCATTTCATTCACATTTGACGACCCGAGCAGGGGACTTTGTTACCCGGGAATTAGTGTCGAAAGCCCCGGTTAATTTTCTTTAAAATCAGGGTGCACATGGCTGTGGTACTCATAATGTAGTGTGTGAAATCTGGGGAAGATTAATGGTAATTTAAGGGAGATATGGCCCTTGTCATCCGACC
Organism: Champsocephalus esox; assembly: GCA_036324585.1. Classification (NCBI taxonomy): domain Eukaryota; kingdom Metazoa; phylum Chordata; class Actinopteri; order Perciformes; family Channichthyidae; genus Champsocephalus; species Champsocephalus esox. The sequence continues at coordinate 439,190 of CM070481.1, read as the reverse complement.
CGAGCAACCCAGGAATTAGTGTCGAAAGCCCCGGTTAATTTCCTTTAAAATCAGGGTGCACATGGCTGTGGTACACATTACTTAGTGTGTGAAAGCTGGGAAAGATTAATGGCAATTTAAGGGAGATATGGGCATTTGCATCCAACCCGAGCAGGGGAACTATTTTACCCAGGAATAAGTATCGAAAGCCCCGGTTAATTTTCTTCAAAATCAGGGTGCACATGGCTGTGGGACACATTACTTAGTGTATGAAAGATGGGGAAGATTAATGGTAATTTAAGGGAGATATGGGCATTTGCATCCGACCCGAGCAGGGGGACTATTTTACCCAGGAATAAGTATCGAAAGCCCCGGTTAATTTTCTTCAAAATCAGGGTGCACATGGCTGTGGGACATATTACTTAGTGTATGAAAGATGGGGAAGATTAATGGTAATTTAAGGGAGATATGGGCATTTGCATCCGACCCGAGCAACCCAGGAATTAGTGTCGAAAGCCCCGGTTAATTTCCTTTAAAATCAGGGTGCACATGGCTGTGGTACACATTACTTAGTGTGTGAAAGCTGGGAAAGATTAATGGCAATTTAAGGGAGATATGGGCATTTGCATCCGACCCGAGCAGGGGAACTATTTTACCCAGGAATAAGTATCGAAAGCCCCGGTTAATTTTCTTCAAAATCAGGGTGCACATGGCTGCGGTACCCATGATATAGTGTGTGAAATCTGGAAAAGATTAATGGCAATTTAAGGGAGATATGGCCCTTGTCATCCGACCCGAGCAACCCAGGAATTAGTGTCGAAAGCCCCGGTTAATTTTCTTTAAAATCAGGGTGCACATGGCTGTGGTACACATTACTTAGTGTGTGAAATTTGGGGAAGATTAATGGTAATTTAAGGGAAATATGGGCATCTTCATCCGACCCGATCAGGGGGACTTTTTTACCCAGGAATAAGTATCGAAAGCCCCGGTTAATTTTCTTTAAAATCAGGGTGCACATGGCTACGGTACCCATGATATAGTGTGTGAAATCTGGGGAAGATTAATGGTAATTTAAGGGAAATATGGGCATTTTCATCCACACATGACGACTCCCATCAAAAATGATTGAAATGTACAGGAATCTGTCCATTTCATTCACATTTGACGACCCGAGCAGGGGACTTTGTTACCCGGGAATTAGTGTCGAAAGCCCCGGTTAATTTTCTTTAAAATCAGGGTGCACATGGCGGTGGTACTCATAATGTAGTGTGTGAAATCTGGGGAAGATTAATGGTAATTTAAGGGAGATATGGCCCTTGTCATCCGACCCGAGCAACCCAGGAATTAGTGTCGAAAGCCCCGGTTAATTTCCTTTAAAATCAGGGTGCACATGGCTGTGGTACACATTACTTAGTGTGTGAAAGCTGGGAAAGATTAATGGCAATTTAAGGGAGATATGGGCATTTGCATCCAACCCGAGCAGGGGAACTATTTTACCCAGGAATAAGTATCGAAAGCCCCGGTTAATTTTCTTCAAAATCAGGGTGCACATGGCTGTGGGACACATTACTTAGTGTATGAAAGATGGGGAAGATTAATGGTAATTTAAGGGAGATATGGGCATTTGCATCCGACCCGAGCAGGGGGACTATTTTACCCAGGAATAAGTATCGAAAGCCCCGGTTAATTTTCTTCAAAATCAGGGTGCACATGGCTGTGGGACATATTACTTAGTGTATGAAAGATGGGGAAGATTAATGGTAATTTAAGGGAGATATGGGCATTTGCATCCGACCCGAGCAACCCAGGAATTAGTGTCGAAAGCCCCGGTTAATTTCCTTTAAAATCAGGGTGCACATGGCTGTGGTACACATTACTTAGTGTGTGAAAGCTGGGAAAGATTAATGGCAATTTAAGGGAGATATGGGCATTTGCATCCGACCCGAGCAGGGGAACTATTTTACCCAGGAATAAGTATCGAAAGCCCCGGTTAATTTTCTTCAAAATCAGGGTGCACATGGCTGCGGTACCCATGATATAGTGTGTGAAATCTGGAAAAGATTAATGGCAATTTAAGGGAGATATGGCCCTTGTCATCCGACCCGAGCAACCCAGGAATTAGTGTCGAAAGCCCCGGTTAATTTTCTTTAAAATCAGGGTGCACATGGATGTGGTACACATTACTTAGTGTATGAAAGATGGGGAAGATTAATGGTAATTTAAGGGAGATATGGGCATTTGCATCCGACCCGAGCAGGGGGACTTCTTTACCCAGGAATAAGTCTCGAAATCCCCGGTTAAATTTCTTTAAAATCAGGGTGCACATGGCTGCGGTACACATTACTTAGTGTATGAAAGATGGGGAAGATTAATGGTAATTTAAGGGAGATATGGGCATTTGCATCCGACCCGAGCAGGGGGACTATTTTACCCAGGAATAAGTATCGAAAGCCCCGGTTAATTTTCTTCAAAATCAGGGTGCACATGGCTGTGGGACACATTACTTAGTGTATGAAAGATGGGGAAGATTAATGGTAATTTAAGGGAGATATGGGCATTTGCATCCGACCCAAGCAACCCAGGAATTAGTGTCGAAAGCCCCGGTTAATTTTCTTTAAAATCAGGGTGCACATGGATGTGATACTCATTAATACGTGTGTGAAAGCTGGGGAAGATTAATGGTAATTTAAGGGAGATATGGGCATTTGCATCCGACCCGAGCAGGGGGACTTCTTTACCCAGGAATAAGTCTCGAAATCCCCGGTTAATTTCCTTTCAAATCAGGGTGCACATGGCTGCGGTACACATTACTTAGTGTATGAAAGATGGGGAAGATTAATGGTAATTTAAGGGAGATATGGCCCTTTCAAACACACCATATGACTCAAGCACTCTGTACATTTCAAAGGCACAAAGGCACCTCTTTGGGGCCGCTCCAAGAGCCCCAAAACACGGACTGAGGAGCTCCAGGATCTCTCCCTGACATGAGCAAACAGGCTATTTCAGACTTCCATGAAATACACCGGGGAAAGCACCTCTATGTGGCCGCTCCAAGAGCCCCAAAACACGGACTGAGGAGCTCCAGGATCTCTCCCTGACATGAGCAAACAGGCTATTTCAGACTTCCATGAAATACACCGGGGAAAGCACCTCTTTGTGGCCGCTCCAAGAGCCCCAAAACTCGGACTAAGGAGCTCCAGGATCTCTCCCTGACATGCTGACCTCCAGAACCTCGCGCACCTTGGGTCCCCGGGCCCCCGAACTTAAGCACTCCCCCTCGGACTAAACCAAGATGATCACACCCTCAAGAATCTCGTGCCCCTGGGTAGCTTAAATGGGGTATATTTTGCGGTGCTTTACCGTCCGCCCATCGACACTCATAGTCGGCCTTCTTCACAGCAGCACCACCCACCCTCCAGTGGAGGATTTTTATTGTGCCCCTGGGTAGCTTAAATGAGCTGTATTTTGCGGTGCTTTACCGTCCGACCATCGACACTCATTGTCGGCCTTCTTCACTGCAGCACCACCCACCCTCCAGTGGAGGATTTTTATTGTGCCCCTGGGTAGCTTAAATGAGCTGTATTTTGCGGTGCTTTACCGTCCGACCATCGACACTCATAGTCGGCCTTCTTCACTGCAGCACCACCCACCCTCCAGTGGAGGATTTTTATTGTGCCCCTGGGTAGCTTAAATGAGCTGTATTTTGCGGTGCTTTACCGTCCGACCATCGACACTCATAGTCGGCCTTCTTCACTGCAGCACCACCCACCCTCCAGTGGAGGATTTTTATTGTGCCCCTGGGTAGCTTAAATGAGCTGTATTTTGCGGTGCTTTACCGTCCGACCATCGGCACCCATAGTCGGCCTTCTTCACAGCAGCACCACTCACCCTCCAGTGGAGGATGTTATCGGGCCCCTGGCAACATCGGTCTAGCCGCTGGCAGGAACTTGACATCGTGAGTTGACATCGCATTTCCATTGAGCGGAAACCCGTACATTTGAAAGGCAAGTATCACGGTACCTCCGTCAATAAGGCTGACAGTTGCCTTACTAACCTAACTGTTTATAACTAAAGTGAATGTAAACCATCAGTGTAGTCTACAGTTCATTTCCTTAAACATATGTCTTGTGTTTGCAGGTTCTGTGCATGTATCCTGCATTTTCTGAATACTTCTGGTCCACTTTGGAGCTCACCTTCAGTCTCAGAGATGTCTGTTACTCATGTTTCCACTCTACCGTTGTTCAAATCAATATACGATGTATTCCAATGATGACATCTACAACTTTTTGGACAAACTTTAATTGGAATTTTGACTTGTAGTAATCCAATTGGAGATGTCTTTAATTCAAATATTTTAAACTGGAGGCATAGAAATTGTACTTGTAAGATTAGAATGTAAGCTACTAACTGATACAAATGGATGTGAAGCCAGTGTACCTGCCTGGAAAAAAGCTGTCTCTCATAGGTTAAAGACAAGACTCATCCAAATGAACATACTCGTTCATTTGAACCATGATAGAGAAGGGGGCGTGTTTAGAGAGTTCCTTATCAGATGTATCCATGTGTTGCAATAGGCTGTGCATGTAAAAGTGACTGAAGTACTGGGGAGGGAGATGTTAATGTTACATCTCGGAAACATGCAAACATGGTTGGACTAAGAAGTGTTGGGAGAGCAACAAGCCACTGTGATAGGAGTATACTAATGCATTATTTTAACATTTTTAATTTGTGTCAGTCCTAGTGGATCACTCTCTTAAATCTGTCTATTTATACGTATTTCATTAACAAAATGTTAAATGTAATGTGACTTTGATTTATAGTAGAGAGAAGAGGCGGATCTACGGGGGGGCAAGGAGGGGCAGCTGCACTGTAGAGCCTTGCCCCCCAGCTGCCCCCCTAATTTTTGTTTCCTAAAACTGTACTAACACAAACACTATTTCCACAAGCTTCTCAATCAACAAAACAAGCATTACATTAGTTAAAAGTGAATCATTTTGAATATAATTTTAGGCCCGTTAAAAACACAGCTACGTCCCTGCATTAAAGTGCGGAGCGGCGTTCACACAGACCACGGCTCACAGAGCTGCAGAGAGGGAGCGAGCTGTCCCAGCACCGATGGATCAGCTTCCCCTGGGAGCAATTCCCTTTCACTGGTTTTGTTTTTACTAAGGACGAGAGCTTGAAACTAAATATTAATAAAACGCTGACGTTTGAATCGATAGCGTTTAACAGACGGGCGCTGTTTGGGGCGTTACGTTACAAAATACTACGCAGACAGCGTTCGCAGGGAGATCGATCACTTTGCTAAACTATGAGGTAGCCTACTATTAAATCCACGTAAACTACACATCACAGCCATGAGGCCAGATCAATGAAACCAGGATGCATCCTTTACCGGAAAAACTGGATCCAAACACAGCTGCCCGTGTGCGCTTGATCAATACGTTCTGATGTTATATTTATGATATGCTACATATTAGCTACATGGCGCTAATGTGTAAAGTTATACAAGCGGTACCAGTGCTTTTCACAAGTAGACTCTTGCAGGCCAGAGTATAGGAGTGATTCAACAACAACACAAAGACATATCTGAGAAGTGATCAGGACGAAGATGAAACGGAAAAGAGAGTTCACTGAAGAGACCAGGAGGGTCAGAGCAGGAGGAAGAGGAGGAGATGAAGAGACGAGGAGGGTCAGGAGGGTCAGAGCAGGAGGAAGAGGAGGAGATGAAGAGACCAGGAGGGTCAGAGCAGGAGGAAGAGGAGGAGATGAAGAGACGAGGAGGGTCAGAGCAGGAGGAAGAATAGGAGATGAAGAGACGAGGAGGGTCAGAGCAGGAGGAAGAGGAGGAGATGAAGAGACGGGGAGGGTCAGAGCAGGAGGAAGAGGAGGAGATGAAGAGACGAGGAGGGTCAGAGCAGGAGGAAGAGGAGGAGATGAAGAGACAAGGAGGAAGAGGAGAGAGGAGAGAAGAGACGGAGGGTCAGAGAGAAGAGGAGGAGATGAAGAGACCAGGAGGAGAGGAGAGGAAGAGGAGGAGATGAAGAGGAGGAGAGGAAGAGACCAGGAGGGTCAGAGCATGAGGAAGAGGAGGAGGAGAGGAAGAGGAGGAGAGGAAGAGACGAGGAGGGTCAGAGCACGAGGAAGAGGAGGAGAGGAAGAGGAGGAGAGGAAGAGACCAGGACGAAGAGGAGGAGGAAGAGCAGGAGATGAAGAGGAGGAGGACGAGGAGGAGATGAAGAGGAGGAGGACGAGGAGGAGATGAAGAGACCAGGAGGGTCAGAGCAGGAGGAAGAGGAGGAGATGAAGAGAGCAGGAGGAAGAGGTGGAGATGAAGAGACCAGGAGGAAGAGGAGGAGATGAAGAGACCAGGAGGAAGAGGAGGAGATGAAGAGACCAGGAGGAAGAGGAGGAGATGAAGAGACCAGGAGGAAGAGGAGGAGATGAAGAGACCAGGAGGGTCAGAGCAGGAGGAAGAGGAGGAGAGGAAGAGACCAGGAGGAAGAGGAGGAGGAAGAGGAGGAGGAAGAGGAGGAGATGAAGAGACCAGGAGGAAGAGGAGGAGATGAAGAGGTGGAGATGAAGAGACCAGGAGGAAGAGGAGGAGAGGAAGAGGAGGAGATGAAGAGACCAGGAGGAAGAGGAGGAGATGAAGAGACGAGGAGGGTCAGAGCAGGAGGAAGAGGAGGAGAGGAAGAGACCAGGAGGAAGAGGAGGAGATGAAGAGGAGGAGATGAAGAGACCAGGAGGAAGAGGAGGAGAGGAAGAGGAGGAGATGAAGAGACCAGGAGGAAGAGGAGGAGATGAAGAGGTGGAGATGAAGAGACCAGGAGGAAGAGGAGGAGAGGAAGAGGTGGAGATGAAGAGACCAGGAGGAAGAGGAGGAGATGAAGAGACCAGGAGGAATAGGAGGAGATTAAGAGGAGGAGGAAGAGGAGGAGAGGAAGAGAGCAGGAGGGTCAGAGCAGGAGGAAGAGGAGGAGATGAAGAGACCAGGAGGAAGAGGAGGAGATGAAGAGGAGGAGATGAAGAGGAGGAGAGGAAGAGACCAGGAGGGAGAGGAGGAGGAAGAGGAGGAGAGGAAGAGACCAGGAGGAAGAGGAGGAGATGAAGAGACCAGGAGGAAGAGGAGGAGATGAAGAGGTGGAGATGAAGAGACCAGGAGGAAGAGGAGGAGAGGAAGAGGAGGAGATGAAGAGACCAGGAGGAAGAGGAGGAGATGAAGAGACGAGGAGGAAGAGGAGGAGAGGAAGAGGAGGAGATGAAGAGACCAGGAGGAAGAGGAGGAGATGAAGAGGAGGAGATGAAGAGACCAGGAGGAAGAGGAGGAGAGGAAGAGGTGGAGATGAAGAGACCAGGAGGAAGAGGAGGAGATGAAGAGACCAGGAGGAAGAGGAGGAGGAAGAGGAGGAGATGAAGAGACGAGGAGGGTCAGAGCAGGAGGAAGAGGAGGAGATGAAGAGACGAGGAGGGTCAGAGCAGGAGGAAGAGGAGGAGATGAAGAGACGAGGAGGGTCAGAGCAGGAGGAAGAGGAGGAGATGAAGAGACGAGGAGGGTCAGAGCAGGAGGAAGAGGAGGAGATGAAGAGACGAGGAGGGTCAGAGCAGGAGGAAGAGGAGGAGATGAAGAGACCAGGAGGGTCAGAGCAGGAGGAAGAGGAGGAGATGAAGAGACCAGGAGGAAGAGGAGGAGAGAAAGAGGAGGAGATGAAGAGGAGGAGAGGAAGAGACCAGGAGGGTCAGAGCAGGAGGAAGAGGAGGAGGAGAGGAAGAGGAGGAGAGGAAGAGACGAGGAGGGTCAGAGCAGGAGGAAGAGGAGGAGAGGAAGAGGAGGAGATGAAGAGGAGGAGAGGAAGAGACCAGGAGGGTCAGAGCAGGAGGAAGAGGAGGAGGAGAGGAAGAGACGAGCAGGGTCAGAGCAGGAGGAAGAGGAGGAGAGGAAGAGACCAGGAGGAAGAGGAGGAGATGAAGAGGAGGAGATGAAGAGACCAGGAGGACGAGGAGGAGGAAGAGGAGGAGATGAAGAGGAGGAGGACGAGGAGGAGATGAAGAGGAGGAGGACGAGGAGGAGATGAAGAGACCAGGAGGGTCAGAGCAGGAGGAAGAGGAGGAGATGAAGAGAGCAGGAGGAAGAGGTGGAGATGAAGAGACCAGGAGGAAGAGGAGGAGATGAAGAGACCAGGAGGAAGAGGAGGAGATGAAGAGACCAGGAGGAAGAGGAGGAGATGAAGAGACCAGGAGGAAGAGGAGGAGATGAAGAGACCAGGAGGGTCAGAGCAGGAGGAAGAGGAGGAGAGGAAGAGACCAGGAGGAAGAGGAGGAGGAAGAGGAGGAGATGAAGAGACCAGGAGGAAGAGGAGGAGATGAAGAGGTGGAGATGAAGAGACCAGGAGGAAGAGGAGGAGAGGAAGAGGAGGAGATGAAGAGACCAGGAGGAAGAGGAGGAGATGAAGAGACGAGGAGGGTCAGAGCAGGAGGAAGAGGAGGAGAGGAAGAGACCAGGAGGAAGAGGAGGAGATGAAGAGGAGGAGATGAAGAGACCAGGAGGAAGAGGAGGAGAGGAAGAGGAGGAGATGAAGAGACCAGGAGGAAGAGGAGGAGATGAAGAGACCAGGAGGAAGAGGTGGAGATGAAGAGACCAGGAGGAAGAGGAGGAGAGGAAGAGACCAGGAGGAAGAGGAGGAGATGAAGAGACCAGGAGGAAGAGGAGGAGATGAAGAGACCAGGAGGAAGAGGAGGAGATTAAGAGGAGGAGGAAGAGGAGGAGAGGAAGAGGGCAGGAGGGTCAGAGCAGGAGGAAGAGGAGGAGATGAAGAGACCAGGAGGAAGAGGAGAGAAGAGGAGGAGATGAGAGGAGAGGAAGAGAGAGGAGAGAGAGGAGAGGAGGAGAGAAGAGACCAGGAGGGAGAGGAGGAGGAAGAGGAGGAGATGAAGAGACCAGGAGGAAGAGGAGGAGATGAAGAGACCAGGAGGAAGAGGAGGAGATGAAGAGACCAGGAGGAAGAGGAGAGAGGAAGAGGAGGAGATGAAGAGACCAGGAGGAAGAGGAGTAGATGAAGAGACGAGGAGGAAGAGGAGGAGAGGAAGAGGAGGAGATGAAGAGACCAGGAGGAAGAGGAGGAGATGAAGAGGTGGAGATGAAGAGACCAGGAGGAAGAGGAGGAGATGAAGAGACCAGGAGGAAGAGGAGGAGATTAAGAGGAGGAGATGAAGAGACCAGGAGGAAGAGGAGGAGATGAAGAGACCAGGAGGAAGAGGAGGAGATGAAGAGACCAGGAGGGTCAGAGCAGGAGGAAGAGGAGGAGATGAAGAGACCAGGAGGAAGAGGAGGAGATGAAGAGACCAGGAGGGTCAGAGCAGGAGGAAGAGAAGGAGATGAAGAGACCAGGAGGAAGAGGAGGAGATGAAGAGACGAGGAGGGTCAGAGCAGGAGGAAGAGGAGGAGAGAAGAGGAGGAGATGAAGAGACCAGGAGGAAGAGGAGGAGATGAAGAGACGAGGAGGGTCAGAGCAGGAGGAAGAGGAGGAGATGAAGAGGAGGAGAGGAAGAGGAGGAGGAAGAGGAGGAGATGAAGAGACGAGGAGGGTCAGAGCAGGAGGAAGAGGAGGAGATGAAGAGACCAGGAGGAAGAGGAGGAGAGGAAGAGGAGGAGATGAAGAGACCAGGAGGGTCAGAGCAGGAGGAAGAGGAGGAGATGAAGAGACCAGGAGGAAGAGGAGGAGAGGAAGAGGAGGAGATGAAGAGACCAGGAGGGTCAGAGCAGGAGGAGAGGAGGAGATGAAGAGACCAGGAGGAAGAGGAGGAGATGAAGAGGAGGAGGAAGAGGAGGAGAGGAAGAGAGCAGGAGGGTCAGAGCAGGAGGAAGAGGAGGAGATGAAGAGACCAGGAGGGAGAGGAGGAGATGAAGAGGAGGAGAGGAAGAGACCAGGAGGGAGAGGAGGAGGAAGAGGAGGAGAGGAAGAGACCAGGAGGGAGAGGAGGAGGAAGAGGAGAGATGAAGAGACCAGGAGGGAGAGGAGGAGATGAAGAGGAGGAGAGGAAGAGGAGGAGAGGAAGAGACCAGGAGGGTCAGACCAGGAGGAAGAGGAGGAGAGGAAGAGGAGGAGATGAAGAGACCAGGAGGAAGAGGAGGAGGAAGAGGAGGAGATGAAGAGGAGGAGGACGAGGAGGAGATGAAGAGACCAGGAGGGTCAGAGCAGGAGGAAGAGGAGGAGAGGAAGAGGTGGAGATGAAGAGAGCAGGAGGAAGAGGAGGAGATGAAGAGACCAGGAGGAAGAGGAGGAGAGGAAGAGGAGGAGATGAAGAGACCAGGAGGAAGAGGAGGAGATGAAGAGACCAGGAGGGTCAGAGCAGGAGGAAGAGGAGGAGAGGAAGAGACCAGGAGGAAGAGGAGGAGGAAGAGGAGGAGAGGAAGAGACCAGGAGGGAGAGCAGGAGGAAGAGGAGGAGAGGAAGAGGTGGAGATGAAGAGACCAGGAGGAAGAGGAGGAGATGAAGAGACCAGGAGGAAGAGGAGGAGATGAAGAGACCAGGAGGGTCAGAGCAGGAGGAAGAGGAGGAGATGAAGAGACGAGGAGGGTCAGAGCAGGAGGAAGAGGAGGAGATGAAGAGACCAGGAGGGTCAGAGCAGGAGGAAGAGGAGGAGATGAAGAGACCAGGAGGAAGAGGAGGAGAGGAAGAGGAGGAGATGAAGAGGAGGAGAGGAAGAGACCAGGAGGGTCAGAGCAGGAGGAAGAGGAGGAGGAGGAGGAGAGGAAGAGGAGGAGAGGAAGAGACGAGGAGGGTCAGAGCAGGAGGAAGAGGAGGAGATGAAGAGACCAGGAGGAAGAGGAGGAGGAAGAGGAGGAGATGAAGAGGAGGAGGACGAGGAGGAGATGAAGAGGAGGAGGACGAGGAGGAGATGAAGAGACCAGGAGGGTCAGAGCAGGGGAAGAGGAGGAGATGAAGAGAGCAGGAGGAAGAGGTGGAGATGAAGAGACCAGGAGGAAGAGGAGGAGATGAAGAGACCAGGAGGAAGGGGAGGAGATGAAGAGACCAGGAGGAAGATGAGGAGATGAAGAGACCAGGAGGAAGAGGAGGAGATGAAGAGACCAGGAGGAAGAGGAGGAGATGAAGAGACGAGGAGGAAGAGGAGGAGAGGAAGAGGAGGAGATGAAGAGACCAGGAGAAGAGGAGGAGATGAAGAGGTGGAGATGAAGAGACCAGGAGGAAGAGGAGGAGATGAAGAGACCAGGAGGAAGAGGAGGAGATTAAGAGGAGGAGATGAAGAGACCAGGAGGAAGAGGAGGAGATGAAGAGACCAGGAGGAAGAGGAGGAGAGGAAGAGACCAGGAGGAAGAGGAGGAGATGAAGAGGAGGAGATGAAGAGACCAGGAGGAAGAGGAGGAGATGAAGAGACCAGGAGGAAGAGGAGGAGATAAGAGGAGGAGATGAAGAGACCAGGAGGAAGAGGAGGAGATGAAGAGACCAGGAGGGTCAGAGCAGGAGGAAGAGGAGGAGATGAAGAGACAGGAGGAAGAGGAGGAGATGAAGAGACGAGGAGGGTCAGAGCAGGAGGAAGAGGAGGAGATGAAGAGGAGGAGAGGAAGAGGAGGAGAGGAAGAGGAGGAGATGAAGAGACCAGGAGGAAGAGGAGGAGAGGAAGAGGAGGAGGAAGAGGAGGAGAGGAAGAGAGCAGGAGGGTCAGAGCAGGAGGAAGAGGAGGAGATGAAGAGACCAGGAGGGAGAAGAGGAGATGAAGAGGAGGAGAGGAAGAGACCAGGAGGGAGAGGAGGAGGAAGAGGAGGAGAGGAAGAGACCAGGAGGGAGAGGAGGAGGAAGAGGAGGAGATGAAGAGACCAGGAGGAAGAGGAGGAGATGAAGAGGAGGAGAGGAAGAGACCAGGAGGGAGAGGAGGAGGAAGAGGAGGAGATGACGAGACCAGGAGGGAGAGGAGGAGATGAAGAGGAGAGGAAGAGGAGGAGATGAAGAGGAGGAGAGGAAGAGGAGGAGATGAAGAGGAGGAGAGGAAGAGACCAGGAGGGTCAGACCAGGAGGAAGAGGAGGAGAGGAAGAAGAGGAGATGAAGAGACCAGGAGGAAGAGGAGGAGGAAGAGGAGGAGATGAAGAGGAGGAGAGGAAGAGGAGGAGGAAGAGGAGGAGATGAAGAGACGAGGAGGGTCAGAGCAGGAGGAAGAGGAGGAGATGAAGAGACCAGGAGGAAGAGGAGGAGAGGAAGAGGAGGAGATGAAGAGACCAGGAGGGTCAGAGCAGGAGGAAGAGGAGGAGATGAAGAGACCAGGAGGAAGAGGAGGAGAGGAAGAGGAGGAGATGAAGAGACCAGGAGGGTCAGAGCAGGAGGAGAGGAGGAGATGAAGAGACCAGGAGGAAGAGGAGGAGATGAAGAGGAGGAGGAAGAGGAGGAGAGGAAGAGAGCAGGAGGGTCAGAGCAGGAGGAAGAGGAGGAGAGGAAGAGGAGGAGATGAAGAGACCAGAGGAAGAGGAGGAGGAAGAGGAGGAGATGAAGAGGAGGAGGACGAGGAGGAGATGAAGAGACCAGGAGGGTCAGAGCAGGAGGAAGAGGAGGAGAGGAAGAGGTGGAGATGAAGAGAGCAGGAGGAAGAGGAGGAGATGAAGAGACCAGGAGGAAGAGGAGGAGAGGAAGAGGAGGAGATGAAGAGACCAGGAGGAAGAGGAGGAGATGAAGAGACCAGGAGGGTCAGAGCAGGAGGAAGAGGAGGAGAGGAAGAGACCAGGAGGAAGAGGAGGAGGAAGAGGAGGAGAGGAAGAGACAGGAGGGAGAGCAGGAGGAAGAGGAGGAGAGGAAGAGGTGGAGATGAAGAGACCAGGAGGAAGAGGAGGAGATGAAGAGACCAGGAGGAAGAGGAGGAGATGAAGAGACCAGGAGGGTCAGAGCAGGAGGAAGAGGAGGAGATGAAGAGACGAGGAGGGTCAGAGCAGGAGGAAGAGGAGGAGATGAAGAGACCAGGAGGGTCAGAGCAGGAGGAAGAGGAGGAGATGAAGAGACCAGGAGGAAGAGGAGGAGAGGAAGAGGAGGAGATGAAGAGGAGGAGAGGAAGAGACCAGGAGGGTCAGAGCAGGAGGAAGAGGAGGAGGAGGAGGAGAGGAAGAGGAGGAGAGGAAGAGACGAGGAGGGTCAGAGCAGGAGGAAGAGGAGGAGATGAAGAGACCAGGAGGAAGAGGAGGAGGAAGAGGAGGAGATGAAGAGGAGGAGGACGAGGAGGAGATGAAGAGGAGGAGGACGAGGAGGAGATGAAGAGACCAGGAGGGTCAGAGCAGGGGGAAGAGGAGGAGATGAAGAGAGCAGGAGGAAGAGGTGGAGATGAAGAGACCAGGAGGAAGAGGAGGAGATGAAGAGACCAGGAGGAAGGGGAGGAGATGAAGAGACCAGGAGGAAGATGAGGAGATGAAGAGACCAGGAGGAAGAGGAGGAGATGAAGAGACCAGGAGGAAGAGGAGGAGATGAAGAGACGAGGAGGAAGAGGAGGAGAGGAAGAGGAGGAGATGAAGAGACCAGGAAGAAGAGGAGGAGATGAAGAGGTGGAGATGAAGAGACCAGGAGGAAGAGGAGGAGATGAAGAGACCAGGAGGAAGAGGAGGAGATAAGAGGAGGAGATGAAGAGACCAGGAGGAAGAGGAGGAGATTAAGAGGAGGAGATGAAGAGACCAGGAGGAAGAGGAGGAGATGAAGAGACCAGGAGGAAGAGGAGGAGATTAAGAGGAGGAGATGAAGAGACCAGGAGGAAGAGGAGGAGATGAAGAGACCAGGAGGGTCAGAGCAGGAGGAAGAGGAGGAGATGAAGAGACCAGGAGGAAGAGGAGGAGATGAAGAGACGAGGAGGGTCAGAGCAGGAGGAAGAGGAGGAGATGAAGAGGAGGAGAGGAAGAGGAGGAGGAAGAGGAGGAGATGAAGAGACGAGGAGGGTCAGAGCAGGAGGAAGAGGAGGAGATGAAGAGACCAGGAGGGTCAGAGCAGGAGGAAAAGGAAGAGATGAAGAGACCAGGAGGAAGAGGAGGAGAGGAAGAGGAGGAGATGAAGAGACCAGGAGGAAGAGGAGGAGAGGAAGAGGAGGAGGAAGAGGAGGAGAGGAAGAGAGCAGGAGGGTCAGAGCAGGAGGAAGAGGAGGAGATGAAGAGACCAGGAGGGAGAAGAGGAGATGAAGAGGAGGAGAGGAAGAGACCAGGAGGGAGAGGAGGAGGAAGAGGAGGAGAGGAAGAGACCAGGAGGGAGAGGAGGAGGAAGAGGAGGAGATGAAGAGACCAGGAGGAAGAGGAGAGAAGAGGAGGAGAGGAAGAGACCAGGAGGGAGAGGAGGAGGAAGAGGAGGAGATGACGAGACCAGGAGGGAGAGGAGGAGATGAAGAGGAGAGGAAGAGGAGGAGATGAAGAGGAGGAGAGGAAGAGGAGGAGATGAAGAGGAGGAGAGGAAGAGACCAGGAGGGTCAGACCAGGAGGAAGAGGAGGAGAGGAAGAAGAGGAGATGAAGAGACCAGGAGGAAGAGGAGGAGGAAGAGGAGGAGATGAAGAGGAGGAGAGGAAGAGGAGGAGGAAGAGGAGGAGATGAAGAGACGAGGAGGGTCAGAGCAGGAGGAAGAGGAGGAGATGAAGAGACCAGGAGGAAGAGGAGGAGAGGAAGAGGAGGAGATGAAGAGACCAGGAGGGTCAGAGCAGGAGGAAGAGGAGGAGATGAAGAGACCAGGAGGAAGAGGAGGAGAGGAAGAGGAGGAGATGAAGAGACCAGGAGGGTCAGAGCAGGAGGAGAGGAGGAGATGAAGAGACCAGGAGGAAGAGGAGGAGATGAAGAGGAGGAGGAAGAGGAGGAGAGGAAGAGAGCAGGAGGGTCAGAGCAGGAGGAAGAGGAGGAGATGAAGAGACCAGGAGGGAGAGGAGGAGATGAAGAGGAGGAGAGGAAGAGACCAGGAGGGAGAGGAGGAGGAAGAGGAGGAGAGGAAGAGACCAGGAGGGAGAGGAGGAGGAAGAGGAGGAGATGAAGAGACCAGGAGGGAGAGGAGGAGATGAAGAGGAGGAGAGGAAGAGGAGGAGAGGAAGAGACCAGGAGGGTCAGACCAGGAGGAAGAGGAGGAGAGGAAGAGGAGGAGATGAAGAGACCAGGAGAAGAGGAGGAGAGAGGAGAGAGAGAGGAGGACGAGGAGAGATGAAGAGGAGAGGACGAGGGGGAGATGAAGAGACCAGGAGGGTCAGAGCAGGAGGAAGAGGAGGAGAGGAAGAGGTGGAGATGAAGAGAGTAGGAGGAAGAGGAGGAGATGAAGAGACCAGGAGGAAGAGGAGGAGAGGAAGAGGAGGAGATGAAGAGACCAGGAGGAAGAGGAGGAGATGAAGAGACCAGGAGGGTCAGAGCAGGAGGAAGAGGAGGAGAGGAAGATACCAGGAGGAAGAGGAGGAGGAAGAGGAGGAGATGAAGAGACCAGGAGGGAGAGGAGGAGGAAGAGGAGGAGATGAAGAGGAGGAGAGGAAGAGACCAGGAGGGAGAGCAGGAGGAAGAGGAGGAGATGAAGAGGAGGAGAGGAAGAGACCAGGAGGGAGAGCAGGAGGAAGAGGAGGAGAGGAAGAGGTGGAGATGAAGAGACCAGGAGGGAGAGGAGGAGGAAGAGGAGGAGGAAGAGGAGGAGAGGAAGAGAGCAGGAGGGTCAGAGCAGGAGGAAGAGGAGGAGATGAAGAGACCAGGAGGGAGAAGAGGAGATGAAGTGGAGGAGAGGAAGAGACCAGGAGGGAGAGGAGGAGGAACAGGAGGAGAGGAAGAGACCAGGAGGGAGAGGAGGAGGAAGAGGAGGAGATGAAGAGACCAGGAGGAAGAGGAGGAGATGAAGAGGAGGAGAGGAAGAGACCAGGAGGGAGAGGAGGAGGAAGAGGAGGAGATGAAGAGACCAGGAGGGAGAGGAGGAGATGAAGAGGAGAGGAAGAGGAGGAGATGAAGAGGAGGAGAGGAAGAGGAGGAGATGAAGAGGAGGAGAGGAAGAGACCAAGAGGGTCAGACCAGGAGGAAGAGGAGGAGAGGAAGAGGAGGAGATGAAGAGACCAGGAGGAGAGAGAGGAGGAGGAGAGAGGAGGGGATGAAGAGGAGGAGGACGAGGAGGAGATGAAGAGGAGGAGGACGAGGAGGAGATGAAGAGACCAGGAGGGTTAGAGCAGGAGGAAGAGGAGGAGAGGAAGAGGTGGAGATGAAGAGAGCAGGAGGAAGAGGAGGAGATGAAGAGACCAGGAGGGTCAGAGCAGGAGGAAGAGGAGGAGAGGAAGAGGTGGAGATGAAGAGAGCAGGAGGAAGAGGAGGAGATGAAGAGACCAGGAGGAAGAGGAGGAGAGGAAGAGGAGGAGATGAAGAGACCAGGAGGAAGAGGAGGAGATGAAGAGACCAGGAGGGTCAGAGCAGGAGGAAGAGGAGGAGAGGAAGAGACCAGGAGGAAGAGGAGGAGGAAGAGGAGGAGATGAAGAGACCAGGAGGGAGAGGAGGAGGAAGAGGAAGAGATGAAGAGGAGGAGAGGAAGAGACCAGGAGGGAGAGCAGGAGGAAGAGGAGGAGAGGAAGAGGTGGAGATGAAGAGACCAGGAGGAAGAGGAGGAGATGAAGAGACCAGGAGGAAGAGGAGGAGAGGAAGAGGTGGAGATGAAGAGACCAGGAGGAAGAGGAGGAGATGAAGAGACCAGGAGGAAGAGGAGGAGAGGAAGAGGAGGAGATGAAGAGACCAGGAGGAAGAGGAGGAGATGAAGAGGTGGAGATGAAGAGACCAGGAGGAAGAGGAGGAGATGAAGAGACCAGGAGGAAGAGGAGGAGATTAAGAGGAGGAGATGAAGAGCAGGAGGAAGAGGAGGAGATGAAGAGACCAGGAGGGTCAGAGCAGGAGGAAGAGGAAGAGATGAAGAGACCAGGAGGAAGAGGAGGAGAGGAAGAGGAGGAGATGAAGAGACCAGGAGGAAGAGGAGGAGAGGAAGAGGAGGAGGAAGAGGAGGAGAGGAAGAGAGCAGGAGGGTCAGAGCAGGAGGAAGAGGAGGAGATGAAGAGACCAGGAGGGAGAAGAGGAGATGAAGAGGAGGAGAGGAAGAGACCAGGAGGGAGAGGAGGAGGAACAGGAGGAGAGGAAGAGACCAGGAGGGAGAGGAGGAGGAAGAGGAGGAGATGAAGAGACCAGGAGGAAGAGGAGGAGATGAAGAGGAGGAGAGGAAGAGACCAGGAGGGAGAGGAGGAGGAAGAGGAGGAGATGAAGAGACCAGGAGGGAGAGGAGGAGATGAAGAGGAGAGGAAGAGGAGGAGATGAAGAGGAGGAGAGGAAGAGGAGGAGATGAAGAGGAGGAGAGGAAGAGACCAGGAGGGTCAGACCAGGAGGAAGAGGAGGAGAGGAAGAGGAGGAGATGAAGAGACCAGGAGGAAGAGGAGGAGGAAGAGGAGGAGATGAAGAGGAGGAGGACGAGGAGGAGATGAAGAGGAGGAGGACGAGGAGGAGATGAAGAGACCAGGAGGGTCAGAGCAGGAGGAAGAGGAGGAGAGGAAGAGGTGGAGATGAAGAGAGCAGGAGGAAGAGGAGGAGATGAAGAGACCAGGAGGGTCAGAGCAGGAGGAAGAGGAGGAGAGGAAGAGGTGGAGATGAAGAGAGCAGGAGGAAGAGGAGGAGATGAAGAGACCAGGAGGAAGAGGAGGAGAGGAAGAGGAGGAGATGAAGAGACCAGGAGGAAGAGGAGGAGATGAAGAGACCAGGAGGGTCAGAGCAGGAGGAAGAGGAGGAGAGGAAGAGACCAGGAGGAAGAGGAGGAGGAAGAGGAGGAGATGAAGAGACCAGGAGGGAGAGGAGGAGGAAGAGGAGGAGATGAAGAGGAGGAGAGGAAGAGACCAGGAGGGAGAGCAGGAGGAAGAGGAGGAGAGGAAGAGGTGGAGATGAAGAGACCAGGAGGAAGAGGAGGAGATGAAGAGACCAGGAGGAAGAGGAGGAGAGGAAGAGGTGGAGATGAAGAGACCAGGAGGAAGAGGAGGAGATGAAGAGACCAGGAGAGAGGAGAGGAGAGGAGGAGAGAGAGAGGAGGAGATGAAGAGGTGGAGATGAAGAGACCAGGAGGAAGAGGAGGAGATGAAGAGACCAGGAGGAAGAGGAGGAGATTAAGAGGAGGAGATGAAGAGACCAGGAGGAAGAGGAGGAGATGAAGAGACCAGGAGGGTCAGAGCAGGAGGAAGAGGAGGAGAGGAAGAGAGCAGGAGGAAGAGGAGGAGATGAAGAGACGAGGAGGGTCAGAGCAGGAGGAAGAGGAGTAGATGAAGAGACGAGGAGGGTCAGAGCAGGAGGAAGAGGAGGAGATGAAGAGAAGAGGAGGGTCAGAGCAGGAGGAAGAGGAGGAGATGAAGAGGAGGAGAGGAAGAGGAGGAGATGAAGAGACCAGCTCAGCAGCTCAGCAGCAGCCCAGCAGCAGCTCAGCAGCAGCCCAGCAGCAGCCCAGCAGCAGCCCAGCAGCAGCCCAGCAGCAGCCCAGCAGCAGCCCAGCAGCAGCCCAGCAGCAGCAGCCCAGCAGCAGCTCAGCAGCAGCAGCCCAGCAGCAGCTCAGCAGCAGCTCAGCAGCAGCAGCCCAGCAGCAGCTCAGCAGCAGCAGCCCAGCAGCAGCTCAGCAGCAGCTCAGCAGCAGCCCAGCAGCAGCTCAGCAGCAGCAGCCCAGCAGCAGCCCAGCAGCAGCTCAGCAGCAGCAGCCCAGCAGCAGCTCAGCAGCAGCCCAGCAGCAGCTCAGCAGCAGCCCAGCAGCAGCTCAGCAGCAGCCCAGCAGCAGCTCAGCAGCAGCTCAGCAGCAGCCCAGCAGCAGCCCAGCAGCATCAGCCCAGCAGCAGCTCAGCAGCAGCCCAGCAGCAGCCCAGCAGCAGCTCAGCAGCAGCAGCCCAGCAGCAGCTCAGCAGCAGCCCAGCAGCAGCTCAGCAGCAGCTCAGCAGCAGCTCTCAGAACGGACACATGTTGATAGAGATGTGTTGCTCAGCTCACCTGTAGCTCTCTGAGAGATGGGTGATGCCATGTGTGTACTTCATTATAACTAAGTATTTACAGTATGCAGAATTAGAGTATTCTCTGAATCGGGTGCCTTGTGGGTCTTTATATCTTTGGAAGATGAAACCAAAATGTTTGGTCATAACATCTGGTAGTGGACTACCAGATGCCCACCCCAGGCACAACATATACATAATTACTAGGAATTCACTTGATAAATGTAACAGGGTTGACGTTGTTGACACAAAGTAGGCCTGAGACCTTGTTTAGCTCAGATATGGCACCACATGGAAATCAAGGACATTACAACATTGTAATATTTTGCAAAACTATTGTTTATTTTGTAATAAACAATTATTTATTATTATTAATTCATATAACTGAGTTAAAATGTTGAGCTTGACGATAACAAACCATGGCGTCTATGCAGAATGAACGTGGAAGGGCAAATACCAGACAAAGAAGAAGGATTGTACGAGGTATCCAGTGATGATAGCGAGTCAGAAACATCCTCTCGACTTTCCTGCGAAAATGTAGTTCAGTCAGACAACTCACGTGTTCCTTTAACATGTTTATTAGAAGCAGCATATAGTTGAGTTTGGCGACTAGGCTCGGGCATCATCACTCCATAGATATACATAGCACGATGAGTGATGATTAAGTAACTAACCCCCGAGCCTACAGGTGGAAGCTGGGGTGGTGGTGGGGCAGCAAGCAGCAGCAACATGAAACACAGCAGCACGAACATGAACGCAGCAATATCAAATGAATGCAGCAATAGAAAATGAACGCAGCAAGCAGCTGCGACGTAGCTGCATCAATAGCAGCAGCAAGCAATGCATGGAGAGAGATATGGCAGGTTAAATAGAGCGGCATATTAAGGAGACTCTGTTTGGTTGGTTGTAGAGCGGCAAGGGGGCGTTATGTATGAATGCAGCATAAGTGCTCGAGTTGACTGCCTGAACTAGCTCGCAGGCTTCGCCCCATTTTTAGGAACTGAATCTGAATCCGGTTCAGTAAGCGACGATGGTGAGAATATTGAGCCAGACGATGGACCATTACGTCCTTATTTGTTCGAGCCCGAGGAGATGGAGTTAGTTCACGGCATGGGCAATGGCAAGGATGACCAGGACCAGGACCAGGCGCCAGATGATGCACCCCTACGCACAAATAATCTTGACTGGTAGGTCCCTAAGCATAGCTCACGCTAGGCGCTATATTATATATTGCAAAAGTTGGCATGCATGCACTGTAGGCCTATGGCTCTGCCCGAGGATGACTGCATGTAGGGTACATTTCATAACATACCAGGGTCAGGTTCACATAAATTATCTTGTCACATTTATTATTGTATATGTAACAGCCTTATGGGCATTAATTACATGAATACATTGAAATGAATTGTATACTAGCATGATATACAGCTAGAGCCAATCGGTCTTTTGACGTAGTATGGTCCTAATCCTAGGCTATCCAGGCTGCCTGTCAAGTGTAGGCTGTACTCACAGTACTGTTAGTCTATCATGTCTATATGATGACTGTAGTGTACACATTCGACACTGTGTACCGGATTATCGGATGACGAGGCCTCCGGTCGCCTAATCGACAGGCAACACATGGCGTTGTACACAATGGTACAGGCTAATGATGCATTAAATCAGCCAGAAAACATAATAAAATACTCACTTCTTATGTGTTCCACTTTCAATATGAGCTAGAGACAGAGGAATCTCGAAACAATCGTCAGTAAAATGACGGGAGCACACGACTGCCTAAGTACTCGTCAGCTTCGGCTCCGTGAAGTTTGCCCGTGTTATCTGAACAAATTTCACCCACTGACCCCGCATGCGTCGAAACGCCATTCTCTGCATTTGCTGTCGCACTACAGCCATACAAAACGCATCTATTCACCATAATAAAGGTCGGCTATTCACAGGAAAATTCTATTGAATGTCCGCCATTGTTTGTGCCCGTCTTCCTTTGTTTTCGTCATCACCCGAAGATTCCCGAAGATTCCCGAAGTATTTTGTTTCATTGAGAGGGCGTGGTCGGGAGCAGTAAAATTGAAAATAAAATGAAACTAGGCGCATGAAATTAAAAAAAATTGTTTATTATGCTTATTTTTAATAAAAATACACAAGTTAAACCCAAAATTTGCGGATTTCCACTATCCCTTTAAAGTTGACAAGCATATGATTATATTAGCAGCAACATGTTGGGATAATTGGCCATTTTGATTTGTTTAATATTAAATTAATATGTATTAATGCTTAGTGAGGACATGCAAATATGTCTGTCTAAGACAACCCATTTTTTTTTAAACAAAATATATATTTTTAATTTTACATTGTAATGCAAAACAACCTTTTCCATTAATTCATTGCTTTAAAATACATTTTGTAGTTTCATTTTATTTAAAATGGTTGAGGTAAGCTTGGGGGACTCAAAGGGCACCCGATTGTTTGTCTGAACACCTTGTTTCTCTTGTGCATTAGGAACACTTGTGTTAGGGCATGAATTAACAATAAATAAGTTATATACAGTATACAATACCACGTACTGTCCGCCCTCCCATGTCACCCTGGCATGACCTCTTGCCCCCCCTTTGCCCCCCCCATGTAAAATGTTCTAGAACCGCCACTGGCTCCTCCCTCCCTGTGTTTCTGCAGAGTGGTGAAGCTGAAGATTGTCTGAGTGCAGAAGACTCTGACTGTGAGGGGCTGTGCAGACCCCAGAGGACACACACACTCCTCCACTCACACAGGTGACACCTGTACATGTACATGTACAAACAAGAGAAAATACATATCAATAAGATATGTTTTACTTAAGTGTATTATGTAAGACAACAGAACAATGTAACGTTAGGAGACAAGAAATCTAATTATTTCGATCTTGGATTTTTATTTTAAATTGTATTGTAACATTGTAATCATGCAAGTAATCCCCATGTTCTTGAGGCTGCGGCCAAACGAGGACGAAAACGGCTAAACGCATAGGATTAAGCTCAAGCCTCAAGCTCTGTGATTGGATATTGGAGTGGCAGTGCGACAAGGTTACGCTGAGCGTCAAAGCTCTTTGAAATGGAATGGAACCACGCCAGACTATCCAAAACTGGACTTGGACTGGTCCACCCCCCCCCCAGAATTACACATGCTGGCTATTGTGTGTTTCGCAACATGTTCTATGGCACGTCTCTACTGGGAATTGTAGTTTTAAAAGACGTTTTCGTATTTCCCACAATTAGAAGTTGCCAGTATTAAACTGTGTACATCCCTGGAGGTTTAGGGGACAGGAAACACATTGGGGTTATCACATTTAAAACATATAATTAATAAATGGGTGTAAATTGCTTGTGTCCATAGTGGGCAGCATTAATATACCCACATGACACCTAAGGTCAGAAGAGCTTTATTTAACAGCCGGTCTTATGTCTGTGACCCCTCCTGTTGTTCATTGATAAGCCTGAAACATGCACTTGTCAAGGTTCAGATGCACATTTAGCAAATATGGCAGTAGGCATCGATCATCTTAAGATAAGATAAGATATACTTTATTGATCCTAAGTTGGGAAATGTTTTTGTTACAGCAGCATGTACTACTTTGTTCTACTCCACTACAATTCAGAGGTTAACCTGGTGTTTTTACTCTACTACATTTATGTTTGTTACTTTGCAGATTCTGATTAATGATGTGAAATATAAACAACCCTTAAATCAGACTTTAGTTACACCTGAGTAAAATGCAGCCTTATCAGTTTGTCTGTTTTGCACATCCTCCTGTTAATATCTTTGGACGTCCTGCACTAAACTGTTTTATTGTAGAGATCACTACAGTATCTTCTTGATATTTATATTCTATATTTCTATCATTGACCCCTATTTTGTATGTAGGCTACTCTTAATATTTAAATGTTTTCATCAAATATAACTTATTCAACAACTAAATTCAATAACGTGCTTTAACCACTAGGAGGTGCGGTTTAGACCAGTGGTCTAGTTAATACAACATAATAATATCGTACATAATATGACTATTCACTTTATTGTGAGTTTAAAACAGAACGGTAAAGGAAAATACAGTTTCAGTCTCTCGACGTGAAGCTTATGCATTGTACCATGAACCTGTATAGACCTGTAACAGTCACCTGCATGAGGAGTTGGAAAGGTAGTTCAGAAAATCAGTAATATCTTTAAAAACTACAAAAAAGTCCCTTTCTGTGCACCGTTATGGTGTAAACACAGACTATCTACTAATTGGATCAAATATAAAAGTCAGCCGAATTAGTGTTGATACTGCAAGGAGACGTATTGTGTGAAAAGAAATGGAAGATGTTGTTTAATGGCCGATATATTTATGGTCCACGTCACGTATTCAGTGTTGGCGGCATCTCTTCCAGTTTGTCAAAAGGTCTTCTCATCAGGGCTCTATAAATACATATCTAGGGCAGATATGTAATATTTAATGCAGCCGAACCGTGTATTGCAATGCCGTTATGAGATGACTTTCAATGAGAAAAGCAAGAGCACTCGGAATAAAGCATTATTATAATTTGTATAATGTTTTCCGATTTCATATCACATAAACACTATATCCCGACGTGCATTGCGGCGTGATTTTAGCCTATCAAAGCCTCTGAAAAAATAGATGTGTCTCTCAGAATCGAAAGAGAAAAAGGTATGGGAAAAACACAAAAGCATTGTACACAATTTAAACCAATTAATGTCGTATAATTAACTAGGATAAACTGATGTTTTTTAGTGGATGAGTAGTGCAGATATCACTGTTAAATAATTTGATCATTGGTTTTATTATGAAAACGTCGAGACCCGAAATACTGTTTTCAACCCGTAACTTTACATGGAAGCTTGCCGCATAGGCCTATACACGTTCTCCTGACGAAACCTCAAATCATCTTCGTAATATCTATCAAACTATAGATCCTACATA
The DNA here is from genome assembly GCA_036324585.1 of Champsocephalus esox. Lineage (NCBI taxonomy): Eukaryota > Metazoa > Chordata > Actinopteri > Perciformes > Channichthyidae > Champsocephalus > Champsocephalus esox. Next base: position 415,295 of record CM070481.1, on the reverse strand, counting down.
TCGACTGGACGTGGATTCTAAAAGTACAATGTATACTTCTCACTAGAAATCTAACCATAAAGCGTTTTAATGCCAAACTATCCTACAATTTAGGATTTTACAGAGAGGGTTATTTGTGAATAAACAACCCTCTGTAACGTTTGCATTCAACGTGTTTTTAAAACGTAATTATAGGTCGTATTAAGCGCGTGAACAAACGACATATTTGGTCGTAATAAGGGCATAAACAATCGACCCATTTGGTCGTATGAGTTGGAGGACTTGTTGTTCATACACTCCAAAGTGGACTATGACAAAGAAAAGCACAACAGCTTCAAAGCTGCTGATAAAACAAATGAGAACATTTTGTAAATCAAGGCAAATATTATTTGAACCAGCTCATGGTTTGAAATGGCAAACATTGAAAAGCAAAAGTATTATTAAAACCATGTACTAAATCATCACCTTGGTCCCATCATATACTCTGGGAAGAGAATATTTACTGTGCTTGAAAAGTGGATCACATCATCATCATCATCATCATCATCATCATCATCATCATCATCATCATCATCATCATCATCATCATCATCATCATCATCATCATCATCATCATCATCATGTGAGGTGACTTTGTGACCTGGAGAACATTTCAGCTGCAACATCAGCTCGTTGATCAGCTTGGGATATGAGATCTTTTTGTAGCCATTCGTGGTGAAGGCATCTGTGCTATTGTGTGCATTATGTTTGACCCAACATTTCTACAGGCAGAATATGGCACTATTTTCACATGAATATTCTAGCCCTTGTCTATTTGTATTCCACGAGCTGCAAAATGACCGCCTAACCCCACTGTGCAGGCGGGTACTTGTTTAGATATACCTGGGCAGGCTCTGTGTTGCCGTGGTATCCTGGCACCTGCGGGCCGCAGAGGGGCGGCGGTGTTTCGGGCGACGAAGACTGCTGCTCCGGGGGCGAGGGCGGCGAGTCAGGCGGGAGTGAGCTAGTGTCCACAGCGGAGGGTAACGTGATGTCCACATCCGACCCGTTGCTACGGTCTGCAGTAGACGCAGTGTTGCTGGCGTTTAGTGATGGTTGCTTTCACCATGTTCGTATAAATGATTATCCTCAGATGTGTGTCACTGCTGTGGAAGCACTTTGGAAATGATGCACGCGCAGCGTGCAGGTTTACTAATCTACTACCCGCACAATTTGTCTCTGGTGTCGGAATGTCTCGCTGTGTTAGTACATTGTTAAAAAACAAAACACCATTTAATGTCGGGTTAAAATGTGTTGTAACTGCGTTACTGAGCATTGTAACGGGTAATATAGTACCCACATTTCATTAGTAATGCGTTACATTACTTCGTTACAGCAAAAAGTAATATATTACTGTAACTCCGTTACTTTTGTAATGCGTTACACCCAACACTGCTGTCCACACGAGACCGCTCCGCTTAGCTCCAACCGCTGGAGAAGCTGCAGTACATATGCTGAGCCTGTACGTGGCGCTGTAACTTCCTCCACAAAAGCAGCGAAGAAGAAGGTTGTCATGGTTGCCCTTCTGTTTATTCTCCGCGGTGGGGGCCGAGGGAACCGGGCAGTTTTTCGCCAGTCAACGTGTATTAAAGTTTAAATCTTCCGGACAAAATGATAAAAGTGCCGGTCAAAGGTCTTCTTTGTTATTTATTGAGCTTTAAAACAAATGAATAACGACTCTATATAATATAATAATAAAATACACAGAGCCTCTCTTTTTCCTCCCTCTCTTCGGACAGCGTCAGTGTCTGTCTCATGCAGCAGCTGATCCAGTAATGAGTGACCCGGCCGACAGTAAAAATAAACATATTTATAACTAGTTTAGGAGTTTGAGAGGTAGTTAAAATAGCTAAGGACGATGATCTGACTTGAAGTGTGTGTGTTGCTGCAGCGGGAGGAGCTGCAGGTGAGCAGAGCTGCGTGTCTCCGTCCTGTCAGATTACGGAGCGTCCACACTACAGCTCCAAAAATAGCTTGGAGCTGGGCGTGTCTGGAGCTTGGGGATTTTATTCAAGCAACACGACCAACAACCAATCACATGAATCTCCCGCCCCCGACATACAAAGCAAAAACCCCCGGGGATTTTATGCGAGCAATATATATATATAAACTCCTCGAACAGGCGAAAACCTACCAGTTTCCCCCCCTGTCTCTGCCACCTCCCTCCATGCCTGGTTCTTCCGGTTTGTATCCCGGTAGGTGAAGAGGGTCTGGTCATACAAAACCGGGTGATTCGCTACGGCGATAGTTAGTTTCTCCTCCGACTTTTTTTTAAATATAGAAATGAACGGCGGGATATCTCTCCCAGCTTAGACGCGGTTTGATTGGCTGGCGCTTCAGCTGTCAGATTTTGGGAAACGGGATTTGATTGGCTGGCGCTGGCTACTCCGGCGTCCAGGCGACCAGAAGTTGAACAATGTTCAACTTCTGGTCGTCTGGGACGCCTGAGACATCTCGCTCGGCTACCCACAATTCAGTTCGGCGAAAAAGCGCGGCTACGTGACGTCACCCCATTGAAAGTGAATGGGCAGCTTGGAGCTGCTTGGAGCTTTCGACGCTCGCGACGCTGTAGTGTAGACGGGCCGTTAGACTTCACTCGCGTTTAGGTCCATATCGAGAGAAAGATAAATAATCTGAATTCAGGGTGCAGTTTACTTTGACGCGGGGGTGAGCAGCAGAGGTGGGGAGAGGCGGGGCTTTTGCCTCATCATTATTGCTGTAGACAACTGTAGCATGGTCAAGAGCGTCCGGAGCACGATAGCAACTCTGCGATCTGCCATTGTTGTTGTTGTTTGTGGCGAAACATTCAGCAATGGCGCGGGGTAAGCGGAGGTGAGCAGAAGAGGTGGGGAGAGGCGGGGCTATTGCGCAATCACTATCAGTGATCTGAAAATGTTCGGATAGCGCGTACACACGGAGCCGTTTGACCCCCCAGAGAGTTGCGTATGCCTTTCTATCCCCCTTGGGACCTTATCGTTTCCTCGACAGTAACGCAAACGACCGAATTCGTCGTCGTGTGGCCGCAGCCTTAATCTGGTCATTAATCTGATTATGTCTTTATCATAACTGTAAGGCAATGAAGAGATCCAGAGGTGGGAAGTAACTAAGTACATTTACTCAAGTGCTGTACTTAAGTACCATTTTGAGGTACTTTACATGAGTATTTCAATATTATGCTACTTTGTACCAGGGGTGGCCAACCAGTCAGAGGTTAAGAGCCACATTTTTTCTATGTTACTGCAAAGAGCTACATCAAACACACAGTCACTGATACCGCTTGTTTCAGTTTTTTGTTTTCTGGAGACAAGATTTCAACGTCACTGATGCGTTTCTGTGGCATTGGGATATATATGTTTTAAATCCCCTGGAGCAGAGAGAGGAGCTGTGGATTATTGTTATTGATTAATGCATCAGTGTTTCTTAGGGTCAACAACACTAAACTCAACTTTGAGATGAAAGCGTTTAGTTTATTTAAAAATAGAGCACATGGTCAATGTGAAAAGCGACAGTAGATAAAGATTATTTGCAATTTGGTGCTATATATATATTTAAAAAAAAATTATATATATTTAAAAAAAAATTGAATTCCAGGGGGGGGGCACGGGGCTCCGTTGGCGGGGCGCAGCGCCCCTCCAAGACAATGGTAGGGGAAACACTGGATAGTGTTTAATCAACGATAGGTTCCCCCCCTCAAAGGTGATTGGTTCACTGCATCGCAGGTATTATTGTGATTGGCTCTTGGGCCACATCAAAATTAGACGCGCTGTCATCCTCTCATACTGACACCTGACACCACACATACACACGTAGGGAGAGCCGGGACGGAAGTAACACGGGACGGAAGTAACACGGGACGAAAGTAACACAGGACGAAAGTAACACGGGACGAAAGTAACACGGGACGAAAGTAATGGAGTGATTTGATCCGAGCCCAAACAACTTTGACCGGCCAAATTACGTTAATACTTAACAGACCTACTAAATATCAGGGTTAACTGTCAGGAGTAGTGTTGTCACGATACCAACATTTTGGTTTCGATACCAAGTCAAGAATTGCGATTCCGATTCTTTTTCGATCCTTACTTAAAAAAGGGAAACAGTCTTAAATGTAATTGTGCTTTATTTCACACCAGAACCATAACACACACTTTTAAACAATGAGAACAATAAATAAAATAAATGACAAGAATTCGTATTAAATAAAATGAATACATGTCTTACGCAGCGGCAGTTGCACTCCCACTTGCAGCCATGCTTCTCGCTTTCTCACATGCTCTGGCAGCTAGCGCGTGCAGGAGAGAGGGGAGGCACTTGAGCGTGCTTGAGAGGGGGGGACTGCAGGCACGCTGCAGGGAGTGGAAGCAGAGTGCTGAACACACGGCTCTTATTAAAACAGCGCTTTCTCACCGGAGTACTTTTCCCCGTCATTCTTAAAGTACCGATACTAATGAAACGGAGGAATCGTAACGTTTTTAACGGCAGGGTATCGCGGTACCTTTCAAGTATCGGTACACCGTGCAACACTAGTCAGGAGTCAATGTCTCTCCCCCAAACTCACACATAGACAATTCGATATGAACTGAAGAGCCGCATGAAACTAGGCAAAGAGCCGCATGCGGCTCGAGAGCCGCGGGTTGGCCACCCCTGCTCCACTGCATGTATTAATACCTTTAGTTACTTCTCAGATGTGGATGAAGGATGTGAAATATAACCAAGTGTTGAATCAGACTTTAGTTCCACCTGGAGTGAATCCTCCAGCTACCCTGCAGTCTACAAAGTCCTTCAGACTAGCTGCACCTCCACCAGCTACACTGCAGTCTACAAAGTACTTCAGACTAGCTGCTCCTTCATCAGCTACCCTGCAGTCTACAAAGTACTTCAGACTAGCTGCACCTCCACCAGCTACCCTGCAGTCTACAAAGTACTTCAGACTAGCTGCTCCTCCACCAGCTACCCTGCAGTCTACAAAGTACTTCAGACTAGCTGCACTTCCACCAGCTACCCTGCAGTCTACAAAGTACTTCAGACTAGCTGCACCTCCACCAGCTACCCTGCAGTCTACAAAGTACTTCAGACTAGCTGCACCTTCACCAGCTACCCTGCAGTCTACAAAGTACTTCAGACTAGCTGCACCTCCACCAGCTACCCTGAAGTCTACAAAGTACTTCAGACTAGCTGCACCTCCACCAGCTACCCTGCAGTCTACAAAGTACTTCAGACTAGCTGCACCTCCACCAGCTACCCTGCAGTCTACAAAGTACTTCAGACTAGCTGCACCTCCACCAGCTACCCTGCAGTCTACAAAGTACTTCAGACTAGCTGCACCTCCACCAGCTACCCTGCAGTCTACAAAGTACTTCAGACTAGCTGCACCTCCACCAGCTACCCTGCAGTCTACAAAGTACTTCAGACTAGCTGCACCTCCACCAGCTACCCTGCAGTCTACAAAGTACTTCAGACTAGCTGCACCTCCTCCAGCTTGGAGAACACTTTCATGATCAATCATTATAAAACATATATATATATTATTCTGAAATGGACCAATCTGCACAACGACTACTTTCACTGTCTTTCACTATATTTTGATGAGAATACTTTTCTACTTTTACTTAAGTAACATTTTGAATTCACTTGTAATCCGTTCTCTGCTCTCCAATCATGCATCTTAGTGTTAAAATGACTGGTCAGGACGTGCAGAGAGACGGTCAAGGTGCTGATGCAGTGCATTCTTTATATTCTATATAATACAATGTAGCTGCACCGTTGTGACGAAAAGGGAGCTGAGCCAGAAGGCGAAGCTCTCTGTCTACCGGGCCATGTTCGTTCCTACCCTCACCTATAGTCATGAAGGATGGGTCATGACCGGAAGAACGAGATCGCGGATACAAGCGGCCGAGATGGGTTTCCTCCGCCGGGTAGCTGGTGTCTCCCTTAGAGATAAGGTGAGAAGTTCGGTCATCCGGGAGGGACTCGGAGTTGAGCCGCTCCTCCTTCGCGTCGAAAGGAGCCAGTTGAGGTGGTTCGGGCACCTAGTTAGGATGCCACCTGGGCGCCTTCCTAGGGAGGTGTTGCAGGCACGTCCAGCTGGGAAGAGACCAAGGGGTAGACCTAGGACCAGGTGGAGGGATTATATCTCTTCGCTGGCCTGGGAGCGCCTTGGGACCCCCCAGTCAGAGCTGGTTGATGAGGGGAAAGGAAAGTTTGGGGCTCTCTGCTGGAACTGCTACCCCCGCGACCCGACCACGGAGAAGCGGAGAAGATGGATGGATGGATGATACAATGTAACAGACCTCTGTCACAAACTGTTTGTCTGTCAACTACTGACAGTGTATGTATGTGTATCAGGTCTGGTCCACACAGGGAGTCAGAGAGCTGGGACACAGAGCAGAGTGTTGGCCACAGCAGAGATGACCATGCACTGTAAGACCTGCTGATTGGTTATCTCCTCTACAGACATTCATCATTGATACAAAGCTAACTGTGAACTGCCTGCTTCTGTAGATGTGTCCCCGTGTCCTCCAGTAACGAGGAAGGAGAGGATGCAGAGGGTACCTCCATGATCCAAGCTGCTGCCACACACACTGAGAAGACCTGTAACCCAGGGGTTCCCAACCTTTATCGGGCCAAGGACCAGGGGTACCGGTTCCTGTTCGCGGACCGGGGGTTGGGAACCCCAGCTGTAACCCTTTAACAGGCAAGATGCATTCAAGGCAAGATGGCTGAAACGTTGTGTACCTCAACCTGCCTCTGTGTGTCACACTGTGAATGTGTGTGTGTGGAGCCCATGCTTTCTCACGAGTGCCCACCATCTTTACCTTCTGGGATCAGGGAGCAGAGAGGCCCACAGCCCCCCACCCTGCCTCCTCAGCCCCCCACCCTGCCTCCTCAGCCCCCCACCCTGCCTCCTCAGCCCCCTCCAGGAGTCAGAGAAGAGGCTGGAGGCCCTGAACAGACAGATCAGCAGCTGAGCACCGTGATCATAGCTTTATATCTGAGTCAGATTTAAAGTCAGATACCAACCAGCTAACTGCTGGAGTCTTTCCTCTCCATGTAGTCAGTGCCTCACCGTGTGCTACTCTGGGTATGAGACCACTAGGGGACACGCTCTCAGCTGCGGGGCCACAGCTATGAAGCTGTGATTCTCTCTGGTGACCCGTTCCGCCCATGGAGGGTCGACCCGGAAAGGGCCGCTCTTTGGTGCGCTCTCTTGTGAGCCCGCGCTCCAGCATGACGTCCCCTCCGCTCTACGGCAAAGTGCACCGGAGTCTGTGCTCCAGGCGCAGCGTGTTCCCTGACAGCAACACACCGGCCTTAATGCCCCTCTACCCGCAGAGCGCTCTGACAGCACTCTCACCTGGCATGCCCACAGCTGCCTCCTTTACAGGAGCTACAGCTGGGCAGCGAGCGGGAACTTGTACGGCTAACATTGTGTGTGAGTGTAGCATTGTGGAAACAAAAGACGCTCAGACTGGTTATGAACAAGACTTCATTTTAAAGTAGGGAACATGTTCTTAGATATAAATACCTCATTTTGACTTATTTAGACTCAATCAACACTTAGTTTCATGTCTTGTTACATAAGAAGAGATCATATTTGTTAAGTGTCATTATGAGAGAATAACTATTCTTAACGACTGCCTTATCAGGCCCTTAGTGAGCGGAGCATATTAAGACCACAACTCATGCACAACTACTTCCTTACTTCAACACATCAGCACTACTTAGAGGGTTATTGAGGAAACCCTCAACTAACGGCTTATTACTGTAGAATATGGCCATGCAGAAAAAGGCATTAATAAGTGTTTTATAATGACTAATAAAGAGCCAACATACTGCTAATATCATGTTAATGAACGACTAGCTGATGGTTCATTTGTGTACCTTAAAGTGTTTCCAATCATAATAATAACTTTTCTTCCATCTTTAATGGAGGTAGAAATACAGGACGAACAAAAAACACTAACCTTGCCATTGTAAATGCACTGCACTGTTTCTGATTCATCCAAACATCCCTCCAGCGATCATATTGATACAATCATCCGGATCAAACGTGCACATCAGGATCAAACGTGCACATCAGTGAATACGTGTTTGATTCACTGATGCGAAAGTAACGGGTCGATGCCTTATACGCAGTCACAGAACACACACCCATACAAACACGTTTGAATGTATTATTATGTGTTAACCCATTGTAACGGTGCTACCACAGTTGAAACCAAATGAGGGCAGCCAGTAGTGACGTGTGGGTCGCGAACGAGCCGGCTCTTTTAAGTGAACGACGGGAACACTTAAGACAGAATGATATGATGATCTCCGCGCTCCAGCTGCTCCGCGCCTGCACGCAGCGACATGTCGTATAGAAGGGTTAGAGATGCTGCTGTTTTGAGCATTGCAATATATTTATTTTCATTATGTTATTTATTTATGATTATTTTTAGGCTCAGCAAAGATTTGTTGTCAGTTTGTATAAGTGTTGCTATCTTCTTCTTTGTTAGCGTGGTTCTACAATCAGAGAGTTGCATGGGTCTGTACATGCAATGATTTAAGTGATATATGTGTACTAATATACATCATTAGTCAAAACAGGGCTACATGTTATTGGATTACAAAAGGTACATGTACAAGAACAAGTACGTGAACCCTTTGGAATGACCTGGATTTCTGCATAAGTTGGTCATAAAATGTGTTCTGATCTTCATCTAAGTCACAACAACAGACACACACAGTCTGCTTAAACTAATAGCACACACACAATGATATGTGTTCATGTTTTTATTGAACACACCACGTAAACATTCACAGTGCAGGGTGGAACAAGTGAACCACTGGGCTAAAGACTTCTCCAGAGCTACTTGGAGTCAGGAGTCAGCCAACCTGGAGTCCAACCAAGGAGACGAGATTGGAGGTGTTGGTTAAAGCCGCCCTGCCCTATAGAAAATACACACCAGCCTTGAATTAGCTATTGTTAAGAAGCATTGCCAGATGTGAACCATGCCTCGCTCAGAAGAGCTCTCAGAAGACCTACCATTAAGAACTGTTCCAGAAGTATCTCTAAAGCCTTGATGCTCATCAGTCCACGGTGAGACAAGTTGTCTCTACATGGAGACAGGTCAGCACTGCTGCTACTCTCCCTAGGAGTGGCCGTCCTGTAAAGATGACTGCAAGAGCACAGCGCAGAATGCTCAATGAGGGGAAGAAGAGTCCTAGAGTGTCAGCTAGAGACTTAAAGAAATCTCTGGCACATGCTAACGTCTCTGTTGACGAATCTACGATACGTACAACACTGAACAAGAATGGAGTTCATGGAGGACACCACGGAGGAAGCCACTCTCCAGAGAAAACATGGCTGCACGTTTGAAGTTTGCCAAAGAGCACCTGGATGTTCCACAGCACGACTGGAACATGTTCTGTGGACCGACGAAACCAGAGCTGAGTTGTTTGGAAGGAACACACAACGCTATGGGTGGAGAATCCAAAGGGTTCACATACTTTTTCTTGCAACTGTACATTTCGCAGATAAACCTATTTACCTCTTTTGAATGGCTCTCGCAAAGGAGCGAGCCATAAGATCCAGCTCCCTTCAAAGAGCCATCATTCCCTAGCAACCAGATGAGAGTTTATGACTGACATTAATCAGATGGACAGAAACGCAGATGCAAAAGAATGCTGATGTTGCTACGAGTGTAGTGAAACCTGGTCGTCAGTACAAACCCTCGTGGTGTTAACATGTCAATGCAGTTTGTTTCAGAAAGATAAACTGACCCCCCTTTCCCTCCTTCAGAGAGTGCATGCCACTGTCAGAGAGTAGCATCCTCTGCAGTCGGCTGACACAACGCATTTCCATTGTGTGTGTCTGTGTTTGTGTCCGTGTGTGTATAATATATATATACAAATAGTAGTTGCCATAGTGACATTTTGACCAGCCAATCAACGCTTTGTCTGCAGTGTGTGTGCAAGCACGTACACATTAAAAACACATCTATTTTATTTGTGCTCAGATATGTGTAATAAAGCACATCTCTGTCTACCGCCCACCTACCGTCTGTTTGGTCTCAAGGCTCTCCCTCGTGTTATTGCCATGGAAACTCGGCTAAGATTGTCGGGTTGCTGCAGTGGGAGAGCAGGAGGGCAGAGACAGAGGAGGTAACATGAGGTAAAAACAGATAGAAAGTGTATTGTGAAGGTTGTTTTTATGTATTTTAAATCAACAAAGCTGTGAGTCTAAGTCACCATTATCCTGACTCCCTTTCTTTCACCGTCTATCTTTTCTTGAGGCTCTGTATTCAAGTCATCACTATCGTCGACGTCCTCTCTAATCTCACTGTTAGACATCACAAGTCTCTCCTCTCTCAACCTGCATCAACACCTCTGTCAATCAAGTGTAGACCACTCCCCCACCAAAGTCTTTAAAGCTCCGCCCTTCAGGCCAGTCACTCACTTCCTTCCCACCAGAGACTGGAGAACAAAGGAACTGTGAGTTGGCACATGGAGCTGAATTGTTTGTACTTAAATCAGTTGATGAAATGTTTAGCTTGACTTTAACAGACTGTTTTGTTTGTGTTAGATCCGCCTTCTAGATTCCCTTTGACCCATACCTATGTTAAAGAAAATAGTTTAATCCTGTGGATGCTTGAAATGATGTAAGTGGAATACTAAACCTTTGTCAACTATCATTTGAGAATAAAACGTTAAAACGGCCTGCTGGATCCAGTGTTTAAATGTGCACACCAGTGGCACAATTAGGATTGTAGGAGATCCGGGCCTAGCCCAGGAGTTGTTGTGTGCAGGGGTAAAGTGCTATTTTACAAGTGGGGGGTGGACCAAACATCCTTTTAAGGGGGTCGTCGCCTCCTCTAGGGGGGTCCGGGGGCATGCTCCCCCGGGAAGATTTTTTTTTGTTTAAATATTGAAGTTAAAAGCATCAATCTGGTGCACATTGAGAACAACATTATCCCTATCTTAATAATACCTTAAAGCGGACAAAAGGCACTGGAGAACACTTATTCATTAACACCCTTTAATGAAGCAAACTACAGTCGTTCACTTATTTTGGTGAAACGAATGTGTGCAGAGTTTTAAAGGATGCGGATAGTCTCACCTTGATTCTGGCTCATTGCTTATCGTTTTATAGATCTATTATCATCCACCATCTTTGTTTGTGACATAAAGAGTGTAAGAGTCACATTTCTGAATCGGACACTCTGAGTGGATGCAGTCACAGCCAATCGGAGTCTGATTCAGAGGGTTGCCTGTCAGTTCCGTTGCCTGTCAGTTCCGTTGCTATGGTTCCGTTGTTAGGTGTACTGAAACAAGAGCCGGTATAATTCCACGCACGAAAACAAAATAAAAATTGGAATACGTTATTTTAGTGTCTTAAAAGTAGACTGAGGTATGAAGTGATCAAATCAAGTTTTATTTATATAGCACTAAAACGATTTTTGGTCGAGCCAAAGTGCTGTACATATAATAAAAATAGCCTACAGTAGAGACACTTTACAGCAAATACAACGGCACAGATTGTGCCGAATATCAGTATGAGAAAACGACACACTCTGTCCTTAGACCCTCTGTCCTTAGACCCTCACATCGTACAAGGAAACACTTCCAGAGAAAACCCACAGTTTAAAGGGAAACATGGGAGAAACCTCAGGGAGAGCGACAGAGGAGGGATCCCTCTCCCAGGACGGACAGACGTGCAATAGATGCCGTGTGTAAGAGATAATACATTAGACCGAATGTTTGGAAATGCATGTCTATAATAAGAAGATGAATCCACGAAGATGTCAATGAATACATACTAACATATAAGGGTATACTTAGTGTGATTACTCCATGTTTACTAGCTATAAAACATTAACGTTACATCACTCTTTTTCACTTCTTCCTCAGTCAGCCAGAGTGCAGATATCACCATTAGATTCACAAACCTGAAACATCATCCATTTCTTCACTGCTGGTGATGACATTGTTGTCAGCTACTGATACTGCTGATGATGCAGCTTGTGGCGCCTGCTTCGATGAAAATAACTTTCTAATATCCATAACTTTATACTTAAAACATTTTTTTTTAAGTGAAACATCCGGGGCTTTTCAGAAAACATCCGGGGCTTGAGCCCAAGTAGCCACCCCCCAGCGCCGCCACTGGTGCGCACCACATGGGATGTTCAATGACTCCAACAAATTATAGTTTCTTCACTCACGTCTCTGTCCCTCCCGGTCTGTTTCACTTCTCTTCCCCTTCCAAAAACCCCTCGTGATGTCGCACTGCTTCCACACACAGCATGGCTAAATATGTGTTTAGCCTCTTCAAAATGCTCACCCTTTAATGATGAGGAGTGATGCCATTTTTTATGACCTAATGTTATTATAACTAGGTCTGATCCAGGCCCGGCTCCAGGATGAAATGACTGAGGGGGCTGTTAAGAAATCCGAGGGGGCGATTATTTATTTTTTTCTCACAACAACGAAAAATACTGGCAAGTCCCCTGGTTTGTCTCTGGAGTCAAACTGCCATGAGAAAAATCAAATCAATGTTCCACAATACGCCACTTTATTGTACAACAATGTAATACAAACCATTGAGGCATAATTCAGAGTTAAAAAATGTTGTTGATTCAGGACAAAAACAGCTTAGTTGTAGAATACATCCTGCAGATGCTCTGGAACACATAGTCAGTGTTGTAACCTGGGGTCATTGGGTGTTTCAGGTCTCTCCTTCAACATGTTACCCTCTCGCCCAGGTGGCCCAGCCGGGGTTTATCAGACCCAACCTAGCGTCCCAGCATCATTGGCCCACAGATCTGCCCTCTTTATCCAAAAACTCCTGGTCCTTTGTGTGCTCTGTGAGTTCGAACAGGCCCAGCTGCTTGGTGGACTTCTGGTCAGAGCAGTGTTGAAGTTCTCCGGGCTGCTTACCTAGATCTACTTCATGTTGGCAATCAGTGGTGGTGGTGGTGAGGAGACCGGACTCAGTCCTCTGTTGTACCCGAGGCTTCTCCCTGACTCTGAAAAACGTGTTTCCGGCCTCTCGTGGCCCTTGCTGGTGCTGATGGCCGTAGTATTACTTGGCCAATGGTCTTCAGCACTTGGTGATGGTGCTAGCATTGGTGTGTGTCTCCAAGGGCGTCTGGGCAACTGCTGAGGAGGTGTCCCAGTGATCCACTTCCAGAACAATGTGGGTACCTCACTTTAGCCCCAGACGTGTAGGTTTGCAGGGCTTGGTTTATATCTGAATGGAAGCGACAACATATCTGAGTACTAGTAACAATAATTCTGAGTGTAAGCATGCAGTTCGAGCACAAGCGGAAATCTAAGTGCGAGCAGGGGCTATTTGAGTATGGAGGCATGGTTTTGGGGAAAAACATTAGAAAATCTGTACGTAAAGTCGAGTCTTGCTCTTAAACTGAAAATGACTCTCTTAAACAAGGACCGTCTTGCAAACTTAAGGCCCTCAAATGGTCAGTTGATGTTGTGCTTCATTGCTGTGAGATCCTTGAAGCTTTCTTTGTTAGTTGGTATGATTACCATCTTTTCCCAATCTATAAGTTTGCTTTCACTTATATGTACTACATTATATTCAAAATATCTCTATCAGGCTAATCAATGTACTATTACAAAACTCTTCCTTTGTCCTTTCTCTCTTTCTTATGCTCGCATATCTCTAAGCATTTGAATCATTTTGACAGCTCTCCTGTCTATACAAGCAGAAACTCATCCGGGTGCCAGGGAAACAAAATGAAAAGGTACAAAGACACTGAGACGGACAGATTTGATATCAAATATTTATTTAGTTACAGAGAAACCACTGGAAAAGAGAAACGTAAGGATGTCTGTAATTATCATTACACTGTTGTACATGTCAAATGTAACAGCCCTCAACAATGTGGTACACTAAAGTCACCCCAGTTCAAATGCAAAGCAATACTTCAGGTTGTTTTAAAAAAAAGTTCACATCTGTCCAGTCTGTGGAGTATGACTGTTGGCTCATGTGTCTAATTAGAAACGGCTAGCTAACAACGGGTTGATTTATGGTTTCACATGGATCTCAACATCTGGTGTCCTGTGCGTGTCCATTGTCACTCTTCATAGTTCTACAATAATGGTCAACATGGGTTGTGATAAGCTGCTTGTACAAACGTACTAGTATTGGTTATTGTGTAAAGCCAACAATGAAATGCATGTACTGTACAACTGATTAAATTACACAGAATAGTGTGCACGTAAAAAGAGTAATTGAGAGGAAACCACACAGAAACGGAATGCCAATAATACTCAGGGAATATTTGTATAATGACTATTCGTCCCAAGTTTGAGTCATTCTGACGCTTTCCATGTATCTCTTCATTAATCCTGCTGATAGCTGCAGAGCACACTCACACACATGTTTCCCACCATTTACTTATTTTCTGAGTCAATGGTTCCTACAGCCATCAGCATAATGTGTGTGTGTGTGTGTGTAGAAAAGTACATCTGGAGTTCCAAGATATTCACATAAAAACATCCACTTTCTATTAACATGTTAGAAGTGTACCAAACAGACGTAAGGCCTGGGTTTAAGTTCAATTGTAATTACAATAACATTTCTGTCTTCTTGCCGACTGAAGAAGAGATACAAATCTTATCAGTTTGAGAACTGATGGACTTGTGGTGGATTGGCTGAAACATTTATTTTTCCACCGAGTGACCATCCAAAATATCACGCTGGGCTCACAAACAGGATATACCGATGGGTATAGAGATACAAATGTCTATGTACAGCATCATCATTAGAAACAGCTAGTAGCTTATGTCAACTGAAAATAAATGTTATAGAAAAAAGACAACATCAAACCTAAACATACTTCAAGAATCCAGCAAGAATCAGTTCCGTGTAATATTCTGTAACCATTCCTTTTTAATCCATGACATTATATCGGAGCGCTGTTTTAGATTCCAGTAGCACGGTAACAGTCCACTGTGGTGATCATGTTGAGACATAGTGCCGCACTGTGGGGAATACACATACTGCTTTCTTTCCAAGAGAACTGTTCAAGTGTATAATTCATACACAAACATATCTTGTTATGAACAGAGTGACGTATTCTACTTTAGACGTGTTGCTAGGTGTATTTCTCAACCCTAGACATAGCCAGAGTAGCAGTCCTTATGCTAAGCTATCCACACCCTGACTCCTAGTCGTTGCATTGAGAATGATAGTTTCTGCTCATACAGTATTACTCTTTGCATTTTTTTTAATGAGTATTTTCCCAAATGTATACCTTTTGTCCCCACTTTCTTAGAGTGGTGCCGGATGAGTCCTACATTCCAGACATGTGTTAGCGTTGTACCACTGTCCGTTACCTTTTTCTTAAAAGCAAAAGTTGTTGGTTAGCAAAAGCTTAAGATATCGTCAACTTCTGTACTGAATAAAATATCTAAGAAACACCCCCAATTGCTTCTTTGTGTTATAAAGACAGCTGTTGCTAACAAGTGACTAAATTAAACTACTTTACACTCTTTATAGCCTAACGTTAGCTTTTATATATGGCTATTGCATTACACCTCATAAGTAATAAAGTGGTGTTAATAAGGAGATTATCATGATGAAAAAAATCATAAACATGTTTTTCACGTATATCTTACTTCCTGCAATATTCAAAAATCCAAACGCAAACTTACATGACTTTGTTGAGTGAGCCCCTGTGATGCTAACTTCTGGGCTGGCCTACAAAAATACATCACTGCACCACTCTATTATACATTTGTTCACATATACAGTATGATCAACTGCCGTCAGAGGGCTTCCTGTGGGATGGTCTGACCTGCTATACGCATCCACTTGCAGCAGAACATGTCCATTATATTTGATAGCTGTCAGGATCCAGAATATTTCCAACATGGCTGCTAGTATGAGAGTTCCTTCTTGGCTGGCTAAAGGATTCACCGGCCATGCACCAGAATTAGTGCAGATGGTTGCCATGGCAATTAGCAACATATTTGAAAAGCAGATATAAAAGTGTCTTTCACATACACTAATCCAAAAATCTGAATATATATATATATATATATATATCATATACATATAATATACATATCATACATATCATATATATATATATATATATATATATATCATATAAATAGAGATTCACTAAAAGAAAAAGATAACAAAATGTGGTTATTACAAATATGACTTAAATATTATCCGTGGATCATTCACAGTCCGTCTGATATTTTTATAACAAACTTTCATCCGCTGGTTAATTCTATAAACATGTGTCGTAACAATAGGTAGTATGAGGGCTAGCAATGTAGCTGCTAGCATAACAAACGACACCAACCACTTTGTAAGCAAGTGAGCTAATAAAGGTGCTACTCACATTCCCAAACTAAAGACTCACATTATTCATATACATATCATAGAATCATTTCATATAATAGTATCAAGGGAGAAATATAAATTTGAGTGTTAAGGCTGCTTGAGAGTTCCAGGGTTTACAAGATGAAGTTAATAATGCAGCTAGCTAAGCACATCATTAGCCTAGCCCATCATTAGAAGGCCTAAAGCGATAAATATCAGAATGTCATTACATATACATTACTGTAATGGCAAGTGTTATACTACTAGAGGGACTTGCAAATGAAGCAAGTGGTTTCCACAGTACACAGTGGTGGGACAGTGCAGTAATGACCACGCGAGGAACAGTCTTCCAGTAAAGTGCTCGTTCTCTAAGATGTTCTAAAATGTTCCTCCTGGTGCTCCGACCATATGTTAGCACACGGACACGTTTATTCTCACAGGCTGAACCCCTTTGTCTTTATTCAAAACAGTTGAAATCATGATTTTAAAATGACCAACAAAGGAACTGTGGAATAGTACCAAAGTCTCTTCTCATTTTGATAAACACAACAGAATACTAGATATATGAATTCACATGAGAACTACAGTAATATTAATAAATGGAGTCTAAGAATATAACACTGTCAGGTTATTCTGCCAATACATTTATTATTGATTGATTGCCATTCTTCATCAGTATTTCAAAAATGTTGTATATAGCATATCTTACAAAGCTCAGCATAGTCCCTCTTAAATAAATAGTGTCCATTAAACATACAGTATGTCTTTGTTGTTCTGGCTAAAAGCTCATGAAAGTATACTCAAGGTACAGTTCTGAAACTGTGATAGTCACTTAAACAGGTTTCTACTGCATACACGTAACTGAAATAATAATCCACTGACATGCTTTCTTGAAATTAGAGTTTGAATACAAAGCACATCAATATCTATCATATCAAAATATATTTCTCTATCTCCATCACAATACAAAGGGGATAACGCAACAATACGTGTTGTTATTTATTCTTACAGGGAGTGATTCATCACAGTATTCATGTAAACATGTTGTGAACAGCAATAGGCCTCATCTACGAAATGTATGGTTGCACACATTTAAAAAATAGTCACCTCTAATGTGAGTATATGTTCCTTACATTCTTCTAGATTCTGTTAATAATAGCACATGTTTAGGCAGAAATAGCAGCTTTGGTTAAGGTTTGGGTATGTGCAGAAAATTCAAACTGTTAAATGATGAAAGGTGAAGCCAGGTTCCTCGTACATGTACATCTACCTGTTGTTTCAGTATTACGTTTGACTCCTGTGCTAAACTTGTTGTGCTCCCACCAACCTCTGCTGCAGCAATATTGGTGGAAAACATCTAATAGTAATTTCCCTGAACCAAACTGCAATTTAAATTGCAAGCATAACAAGTGACTGCTCTGTTTTCTCTTTAATGTGGCTCGTACCTTCTACATATTTTAAACCACTCCAAATATTCATAGCAGCTATGGCCTGTTCTCTCAAAACTCCCAGTTTAAGGGAATAACAACTGAATTGGTCACTAGCAGAATAAGCAAAAACAACTTCTTTAATCTTTTTCACTGAACATTTATTGCTGCGTCTCAATTTGGAAACTTCCCGTCACAGTGAAACATTTTTAAGTGCTTACATTTTGAACTAGTAGCATTGTTTCAAGTTGCACACAGCAGCTGTCCCCTCCCCAGAAGTGACGGCAATTGTTAATAGTTGCAATTAAATTGGTATTTTTACTAGTTCAAATGTATGATATCAATAATTCAATTTCAACTAGTCGAAATGCTAATTGTTGATATCAGAAATACGATTTGAATTAGCTCAAATTGTATTTCTGATATCAACAATTGAATTACTGATATCAACAATTGAATTAGTGATATCAGAAATTGTCATTTGAACTAGTTCAAATTCCAACTCCCATTGAAATGAGAAACTATGCAAATCTCACTAGTTAAAATCGCATTTCTGATATCAAGAATTTGCATTCTAACTAGTTAAAATTATATTTTTTGATATCCTCCAGAAATGAATACAAGCTAAATGTTGCAGCCCTTGTAAAGCTGTCCTGACCCCATTCATTTTCAATGGAAATATACATTTTAGGCCATGTTCCTCGATTTAGGCTGATGATAAGGGCCTCGACACTTACTGTAGACAATATTTTTGTCGAAAAAAGAGGGCTGTATTTGGTCCCATGTCATGCTTTTCCGGTTATTGCCCGTCCCCTTGTTGCTATGAAGGTTTGTGTGCATGTAAACGGTCTGCAGAGTCAAAACCCTCAAAGTACACCCTGTAGGGAGTAAAACTCTAACACAGAAAATACCTCCCCAAAACGCCTCGTTGGAGATACGTCATTGTCCATTGTTTACTTCCTGGGTATTGTGACGTAGGAATGGCCAGTAGCCACGCCAAGAGCTATGACGCGATACGGTCATGCGTTACCCGGAACTAAATGGACCAATCCGTGGAGCCATTACGTTACGTCCGCGGAGACGTTACGTTAAGCCCCCACTGATTGGTCCAAATTGACCAATCCACGGACTTCCTCACACACTCAGTGCAGGCAGCTCAGCTGATCTCTCCTCCCTGGCTGCAGGCTGATAACAGACAGTTGGGATTTCTCTGCAGACCCATTCTCACAGCGTTTATCAACCTTTTTCTTACTCAATATCAAGCCACACTTATTGTTTTTACTTCGGCTGTGACTTTGTGTGTGCTCAGGGTGAGTTTGGCTGTGTTTCGATGTCGCTAAACAAGGAAACCACACCTCCACGGAGCTCAGCGCGATTCACAACATCCCGACCAATCACAGCACACTGTGTTCACAGGGAGGGTGGGGGCTGGAGCTATAGAGTGGTGAAGTCCCTCCCCTTCCGGTGGACCTCCATGGGACCTTATTTCGAAAAAGTATGTATTGAAGTCAATGGAGAGAGAAAGATTATCTTTCGATCCCGTTTCAATTGTGCCACAAATTACACATATGATGTTTGTCAATTTAAAAGATAATTTTGCAAGTAAAAAAAATTAAAATATGTCGTAAAATTGTGAAGTAACACATTTGTTTGTGTGAAACGCTCAATGAACTACATCTCTGGTCTCGCAGAACAACACACGTCACCAAGATGGCCGTCACTACTGTCTTGTCAACAAAACGATTGACTACCCTCACTATCACCACAATGAACACGTCCAGAATAATGTCATGCAAAGCTGCCTGCCTTCCTTTGATTCTCTCTGAACTGCCTGGTCTTTTTAATGTTTAATGTCAACCATTTGTGCAGATAGCATGAAGTAGAAAATATCGGTGATCGCCGATGCTAGTGTTAGCATTTCTACCCCGGGCATAAATTGTGTATTATAGAATGATCACACCGGTGACAGTACTCTTCAAAGGGTTCACCAAATATACTACTACTCTTACTGTTTAACATGTTGGGTTACTTAATGTTACTTCATATTAAGGCTAATAAAAATGACAAGGCTGTAATGCTAACTAACATGCTAGCTACTAGCTAGGTAGCTAACTTGATCCAGCCACTCCTGGTCCTTTCATCAGACGGGAAGCGAAAGAACGAGCAAGACCCATTGCTGGTTTGATAACAACCTGGTACTAAGCACACAGGCATCTTGTTAAAGTTATCTGATCTTAGCCAGCCCCATATAGATAGATTATATCTATATGGGGCTGATCTTAGCTATCTCTTAGTGGAGGAAAACAATTGTGACATCACTTACGCGACTCTGGGATTTGTAGTCTTTCTAGTTGCATATTTTTAATAGTCTTATATTTCAACAGTTTTACGACAAACTGACTTTTTTGACATGGAAATTATTTTTTAAGATTGACAAACATCATGTGTAATTCGTGGCACAATTTAAACGGGATTGAAAAATAAGTTCTCTCTCCATTGACTTCAATACATTATTTTTCTGAAATAAGGTCCCATGGACGGGAAGTAGATGGGCGTGACTTCGCCACTTTATTGGAGCTCCAACGAGCCGTTAAAAGCATAGAGTGAAATTCAGTGAATACACGTAGTGTATGCTGTATGAGAAACCAATGTGAGTTTGGAAAATTGCACAATATAAATCTATTCTAGTAGACCTCAACAATGGAATTATGATCAGTGGAAATGGCCATGATATGGGACCTTTAAGATGGAACCGGGACTTTAGTTACCGCTTTGTATGTTTGCCAAAATGGCACTTTGACGTCGACCAGCACCTGACCGGCCAGCAGAGATGGGGTCGTTACTAAAAAAAAGCAATATTACATATTACTTTTTAAAAAAAAAGTAATATATTACACTACTTCGTTACTCTCTACATAACGTAACTTGTTACTTTACTCTCTGGGCCGGACCGCCCCTCCCTACAGGCAGATCACGCAGACTGCTAAAGTTTCAAATGTTCTTTTTAGTTCAGTTGTCGCATAAGACTGATCCAGATAGCTCCTGAATGCTTTCCTATCTGACCGTGGCTGTCCTCTGTCTCCTGCTATCTGTATTTTGCGCAGTATATCTCTAAAGCCCCTGTCACACTGTCCCGAAGTTGACACCCGATGGACACACGAATATGGAATTGTGAATTTCGCACGAAGATGGCCCCGAACCACACACGAAGGCAACATTTACATTACATTTAAGACATACAACTGCAACGAAAGTACCACAAACAATTATGTTAGTCCTATGATACTGTACTGATATCTTCAGACTTTGTACTTCACTTTCTCCGTCTTTATATGTAGAAAATATTACGTTTTCTCCGTAATGTTGTTTCCATAGCAACAACAACTTCCTGTCAACTCGCCTTCAAAATAATATATTATATCCTTTTCAGTTTCACAGAACACAAATTGGGTTATTTACATTATATGTTTACATGATTTTGTTGTGCAATAAAACAACCCGATAGACACACGATAAAGGAAATGTTCAAATTTGGCTCTGATCGTAGCAGCATCGGGCCATTCGTGAGGGCATCTTAAGCCTTCGTATGACCGCTGGTGGAGTTTCTCAGGCTCCGGCAGCAACTTCGTGAGCGGTGGCAAAATCTTTGGCATGCCAAAAAATAGCCGAAGGACCTTGCGAAGGTTCATTTTCGTGTTGAATTTGTGTGTCAATTGTGCCCGTCGTAAGGCCATCGTTAGGGCATCTTGTTATCATCAGTGCCATCGGGCATTCGCCCCGATCAGAGTGAGGGCGAATGCACCGATGATAACACGAAGATGACACGATTTGACAAGATGCCCTCACGAGTGCCTTACGAAGTTGCCGCTCACAAAGTTGCTGCCGGAGCCTGAGAAACTCCACCGGCGGTCATACGATGGCTTAGATGCCCTCACGAATGGCCCGATGTTGCTACGATCACAGCCGAATTTGAACATTTCCTTTATCGTGTGTCAATTTCGGGACAGTGTGACAGGGGCTTGAACGATGGTGATTCCACTGTGCAAATGGGCAACATGTCCTATACTATGAAGGATGCTACAAGCCTGTCCATCTCTGCTTTGGTTTCCGGTCCTCCAAATTCTAATTGTGGTTGCTTCGGGGTCGGCGGCGGTGCACTCACAACATCCTCACTCTGGGTTCGGGGGTCCTTAGCTATTAGCTTCACCTTAGCATGTGTTATTTGCAGGTGTGTGTTGAGGTTTGACGTGGTGTTTACAGCAGTGGATAACAGCTTCTGGCCTGGACACAGTTTGCACCTCACCATCACATTCCTGTCTTTGGACGAACTCAAAGTAATGGGCATACCTCCACCCCTCGAGAGTTATCGCTGACTCAGCCATGTTTATGCAGCACTGCACGTGGAGATGTGGATGCGCAAATCGCGCAGATTACGTACATATAAACCTGCGGCAGAAACCCCTCTTGTCGGTCAGGGTGATGACTGATTTTATAAAAGTAACGAAGTAACGCATGTCGGGGCAATGTTAGTAACTGTAGTGTGATTACTGAATTTTAAAACTAGCACTACTCCGTTACCGACAAAAGTAATATTATTACAGTAGTAATAATAATAACATAGATTTATTTTGTTAGCGCTTTTACAGGTGCTCAAAGACGCTTTACAGATATAGTGAAAAGAAAAGAAAGGAACAACAAATAAATATATAGTAAAAGTCAGTAACGCGTTACAAAGTAACACGGCCAGATATACTAGTAAAAAAGCCTAGAGACTTCCTTGAACCAGATTCTCCCTGGGGGAATCTGGATCTGAATTTCCTTATCAGATCGGGTTCACGTTTCAATTAGAACATCTGTATTTGTAAGCTGAAAAATGTGTATGTCGGCCTGAATGGTCCCAAACAAATCCAACCGTGAACTACATCAATTATCCCTCTGGAGTCCGAATTAAGGGTACTTTGCCTCTTGAGATTCAGGCCATTTTTGTGCCACAGAGCAACTTTCATAGGAACAAACAATCTAGTTCTCTTAATACATCCCTGTTGAGAAGTGTCCAGCATTCTATACTCAACTGTTAGACCGGTATAGGTGCACCATCCGACTACTCAGTGTATTCTGCTATACTTAGCATTGGGACACACTGATCCACTCAAAACAGCAAATGTAAATACAGAAGTAACAGCTTTTTGAGACACAGCAATAGTGGCAATGGACAATAGTTTTATATTGACCAATCAGTGCTAAATTCTACATGTCATTTTAATGTGTTCATTATTTTTATAGTCCTTTACTCATGTAAAGTTATTCAGTAGCAACTGTCACATTCAACCATATACACACTTGATATATATATTGGCTTGTTTAACTAAAATACTCAGAAATATTACAATATAAATCTTTTCCACTCCTTACTCACTGTATTCTAATAAAACATATTAATACCATTCACATTAGCAGCAACATCATCATCTCCAGCAACCTCATTTCCTACATCTCCATCATGGCCCTTCACATACAAATGCTGGAACCAAAAAGACACGGATATATATAAATATGTACACATCTATAATAAATGTCCACTATATTCTGCTGACACTGTCATCAAGCTGCAGTATTTGTGCTTTCTTAAGTTTGACAGGATCTTAATGTTCCTCCTGACTGCTGAGTGCCTGCAGTCCAACAGCAGCACAGCATCCTGCATGTGACTAGCCCACAGCCACACCTCGTTCCTTCAGATGGCACTTGGGCTCTAAGTTAAAGAGAGCATGTAAACACTGGGCGAAGGAAAGCATGAGTCCGGTAAATAGCTGTTGATGTTTTTCTCCAACAAATATACATGGAGTAGAAATGTGAGAATATGCTTCACTCAATGTAGAAATTCAACATGCAAAATCTAAAGTTACAACAGTTGTAATATTGCACTGTGACTAATAAGTAGTGTTAAGGGAAAAATCTAAAGAATTTATGAAAAAAGTAATAATGTTATATAAATAAGATTGTTAGGGTAAAATAAAAAAGTCCTAAAAGTATGAAAATGTGTTATTTTCACAAGGCAGTTGTATTATTACAAGACAAGAAATCACAATTATTATGAAAAGGGGTTTTAAGATTTGAGAGATTGTGTATTGTATTTTGGGGGAATTGAATTGTATAATTATTTTAATATTAAATATTAATATGCATTGTAGTAAAAAGGTTAGAATAGTCTTCATATTAAACTGAGGGTTGTTGAAGAACTACATTTATAGCTTTCAAGAACAAAGATCTTAGTCTTTCTTTCTAAATGACAATACTAACTTCTTTGAATAGAACTAAAACCCTATCTATTGACATAGAAAACCATTTCCTCACAATGTCATCCCTTTTTCTGTTGCTCTAATTGTAATACTGCAATGCTGGGGGACGTGGTGAAAATGAACCAAACTGAAAGTTCCTGTGTATGCTCTAAGTTGGTTCAGAAGACTCACATGCTGCATGTGTACATGTACAGTACAGTTACTACACACAGTTTATACAGTGAACGTCTATAACACACAGCATGTACAAAACAGAGCGCTTGTTGAACTACTTTCAAACACAAGCTGTGTCCCATGTTATTGTTCTTCAACACAAACACAATACCACCAGGATATACTGTTATTGCCAAAAAGGGACACCTTGTAGCCCAGACACAATTCTCACTGTGACTGTGTGTTTAGTTTCCACTGTGGCCACCCACATTCATATGTACAAATGTGCATACACAGCACATTTACAGGTTTTGAATGCAAATATCCATCTGATGACATGGGGATCACGGTAATGTTTATATATGAATATTGTCACCTATGACAGTATGACAAAAGGATGAGCGCTGCACTGTTGTTGTGATAAAAAGCTGACATAGCAGTACTTAGGCTGACTTCTTCGCTGGCAGGGAGCAATGGGACAGCTACTGAGCCAGTCGAAGGGTCAGCACTTTACTAAGCCCATTATCCTTGAGTCTAGGAAGCAAGTGTACTACATTTTTCACATTTACGAATAAAAAGTGACAAAAAGTAAACACGTTGAGTCAAACTTACCCCTCTTGTGAGCAGCAATGCCAAGAGTTATGTCGTATTTGCCGGCGGGAGATCCTGGGCCGAGCTAAATATGTTCCTACTAAAAAAAAGGGGAAATATAACTTTTTGAAAATAGGTCCTGATCAACTCACGTACGTCTCCTTTAAAGAAATAACACATTTTCAGTCAGCAAGCTGCTGGGCGTCACAATTGGCCAAATATTGTGCCCTTATTAACCAGGTGACAGGTTGCAGTTGGGTCCTAAATGTTTTTGTTCATCCGATTCCCTAATAGCTGACCCTCGGTGGTGGACAGCTTTAACCAAACTTGCTCTCATATTTGTTTAAATATTGTTCTGGTCAAGAAGGACATGTTTTAAATTCCGGGTTTAGGATATGATTTTAACAAAAAGTGTATCATTCCTTGTAGGCCAACCCCAGAGTAGGTGGTGGAGTGTGAGTTATTAAGGGGCGGGGTAGGGTAGGGGGAGCCGTTGGGCTGGGACGCCCAAACATCCCCTGCAACTGCCTGCTGGGGTGGTTGGGATGGTTAGGGTGGATGGGGTTTTCCTGGAAACTTTGAAAGTTTTCCTGAAAAAGGCTTTCGTTGTCGAAACGGTTACTGTCATCACAGATACGGTGGTTATTGTGGAGGTCGGGTGTGGGCCCTCGATCTGGGACATGGATGATGTGGGAGCCACTCTTCCTCCTCAGGGTTGACTCACAACTCGAAGAGGCCACGGACTGGCAGTCCGATCCACCGTCGCTGCTGGCAGCCGTTCCATCCACCGGAGTGACTCTGATGGTGGTGATGGCCTGAGGGTGGGGATGGAAGGGAGGAGCAAAGCTGGCAGGGGGGGGTATCGTCATGTTTGAGTTTGTAGAGTTGGGGCTAAAGTTGCCAGAGTTGGGGTTAAAGTTGCCCGAGTTTGGGTTGTAGTTGGCAGAGTTAGGGTTGAAGTTTACAGAATTGGGGTTAAAGTTGCCAGAATTAGGGTTGAAGTTTGCAGAGTTGGGATTACAATTGGCAGAGTTAGGGTTGAAGTTTTCAGAATTGGGGTTAAAGTTGGCCGAGTTGGGGTTAAAGTTGGCCGAGTTGGGGTTAAAGTTGGCCGAGTTGGGGTTAAAGTTGGCCGAGTTGGGGTTAAAGTTGGCCGAGTTGGGGTTAAAGTTGGCCGAGTTGGGGTTAAAGTTGGCCGAGTTGGGGTTAAAGTTGGCCGAGTTGGGGTTAAAGTTGGCCGAGTTGGGGTTAAAGTTGGCAGAGTTGGGGTTAAAGTTGGCCGAGTTGGGGTTAAAGTTGGCCGAGTTGGGGTTAAAGTTGGCAGAGTTGGGGTTAAAGTTAAGGTGAATGTTATTAAAGTTGGGATTGTTGGGGTTAAAATTGGGGTGCTGAAAGTTGTTGGGGTTATTTGGATGTAAGGGATGTAAAGGGTGTACACCATGGGGATGGTTCGTGTATACACCTTCTTCCCCCCCTTCTCCTATTCCTCCACCCCATCCATCTCCTCCCCCATCACTTTCCATTTCGATTCCTGTCACGCTCCTCCGGCCGTCCACTGACTCTCCATCCCTTAGCGAATCACAGCTGTCTGTGTGTCTGTTCAAGTCGTCGAGGGGGAACGGCGACTGGCGGAGGGATGGCCGTTGATCGGGTGGTTTCCATCGCCAGGAGCCACTTCCGTCCGTGCTCGGAGGTTTCACCACAGGTTTGCTTGATCTGGACTCTGGGTGGGCATCGATACGGACTATACTTCCACTTCTTTCTAAACCTCCTGACAGAACAAGACAAATAATCAATAACTCAATACTTATCATCTACTACTAACCGTTATGACAATCAATAATAGCAATGATAATCATGATCTTGATTGTTTAAATCCATAACTTAATGGAGTGTTCATTCATTAGGTCCCACTCGTTCTTCTACATCAAGCATATTAAATTACTTAGGTATATACTTTATTCCCAGCATACCAGTGCTTGAGGCACAGAGCCAACATTGATATCTATTAATCATTTTTTCTGGAAAAGTAAGTTATGTTACCGCCAATACTTAATGTTAATGCTGAACATTTTAATATTTCTTGTTACGGCAAAAAACAAAAATTAACAATTTCTCAGTGTGTCTAAAATACTTAATGATTTTATGACCTTCACTAAAGCCCTTGTGACACTGTCCCGAAATTGACACCCGATGGACACACGATAAAGGAAATGTTCAAATTCGGCTGTGATCGTAGCAACATCGGGCCATTCGTGAGGGCATCTTAAGCCATCGTATGACCGCCGGTGGAGTTTCTCAGGCTCCGGCAGCAACTTCGTGAGCGGCAACTTCGTAAGGCACTCGTGAGGGCATCTTGTCAAGTCGTGTCATCTTCGTGTTATCATCGGTGCATTCACCCTCGCGAATGCCCGATGGCACTGATGATAACAAGATGCCCTCACGATGGCCTTACGAAGGGTAAAATGGACACACGAATTCAACATGAAAATGAACCTTCGCAAGGTCCTCCGGCTATTTTTTGGCATGCCAAAGATTTTGCCTCTGCTCACGAAGTTGCTGCCGGAGCCTGAGAAACTCCACCGGCGGTCATACGAAGGCTTAAGATGCCCTCACGAATGGCCCGATGCTGCTACGATCAGAGCCGAATTTGAACATTTCCTTTATCGTGTGTCCATCGGGTTGTTGTATTGCACAACAAAATCATGTAAACATATTATGTAAATAACCCAATTTGTGTTCTGTGAAACTAAAAAGGATATAATATATTATTTCGAAGGACAGTTGACAGGAAGTTGTTGTTTTGTTATGGAAACAACATTACGGAGAAAACGTAATATTTTCTACATATAAAGACGGATAAAGTAAAGAACAAAGTCTGAAGATATCAGTACAGTATCATAGTACTGTAACATAATTGTTTTTGGTACTTTCATTGCAGTTGTATGTCTTAAATGTAATGTAAATGTTGCCTTCGTGTGTGGTTCGGGGCCATCTTCGTGCGAAATTCACAATTCAATATTCGTGTCTCCATCGGGTGTCAATTTCGGGACAGTGTGACGGGGGCTTAACCAACAGAAGGCCTACTCCTGAGCTTCACATCCGCTCTTCATAAACATCAGGGGGAAGTCAGAGAATATGTCCATATTTGACTCTATGTTTGATACATACACAATATTTAATATTACCAGACATATCATTGGTGGCTCTCTTAATCAAATGCAATCTGCCTTAAATGTAGAAAAGTTGCAGGATAATGGTGGCAGAAAAGTTACCTATTCAACCCCAATACTTTTTACAATTGAATTGAAATCACTCTTCTATTGTTATACTACTTTATGTTGTTCTGCAATAACAGAATCTAAAGTCAAGGATGGAGGGCTTTTAAGACTACCAATCTTCCCTGTGGTTGTCATGATTGGTAAGCATAACAATTATTGATGTCATAATGCTTCACATATAGTACTACCAGCAGTACATACCTCCTCCTCCCAATGCTCCAGTGGTGGAAGCCGGCGGTGATGGGTCCTGGTCTGTCAGGGCTCTGTATCGAACGGATCCCCCGTCCTCCGACCGAGGAGAGTACAGCAGACCCTGCTGTTTGGATAAGGCTATCACCTGGAATTAGAGGTTGACAGTTAATTATACAGTTTAGGAAAGACATTTGGATATGGATAACATTGTAATACAAGTCTTCATCTTGAGATACTGTATTTCACCAGAGTTCCAGTATGTTTGAAATGTTCAAATTGGCTAGTGATCTTGGAGTCGCTGTAAGTGCAGACACACTACAAACCAACTGCAAAACACAAACTGTCAGATTAACAATTGGCAAACTAGCAGTGGATTACAATTCGTATTCCCGAAGTTAATTTGCTCACCCTGTCAACAAGGAATACTACATCTGTAATCCATTACCAACAGGATGTGGATTGCAAAGTTGGTTTGTGGATTTAGGGTACAATCACAATTCAGGAATCTAGAGGTTGCCTACCTCTAGATTCCTGCCACCAGCTTAAAAAGCTCTCAGAGAATCTTAGGACAATCGAGATATGACCGTTTAAACGAAGAGCTGTTCCAGTATGACCTGTTAAGAGGTCACTCGGGATATAACACATGGGGCCCAACGTGGGGCACAACAAAGAGGGAGAACAAAAAATAGTCCATTGAGGGTGTTGGTGCAAGCCCCACAGAGCGGTAGGCCATGCAGGCACAATACCTACAGAGCCTATATGTTTCTCTAGCCCTTCAGGAACAGACCCTTGAGATTTATTGTACAAGTCCCTAAAAAACTAAGTGCACAGACCACTTATCACGCCGGTACCGGTCCATGGGTCGGTACCGGTCCATGGGCCACACAGAAAGATTGAATACAATATATATTTTTTGAATATCAGTCCGAAGCCTAATCTTTAAGGAAGACAGAAAATATATATTCCGGCCTTGATTGGGTAATACTTTCAACTAAGGACACAGCCGTAAGTGGTGTCTACATTGACAACAGTGGATTTGAGCACGCAAAAACGGCGCATGTGAAAGGCGTCTATCGTTACTGCAAATGTTGATTTTACTCAGAAAAAGTGTGCACTACAGCCCTGTATACCCCCATACTTTGAAGGCCGGTCGGTGAAAATATTGTCTTACATGAAACTGGTCTGGCGCAAAAAATGTTGGGGACTGCTGACTTAGGAATGTCATGACGGCCATGTCCGCCATTGCCCCTCGGTCTGGCCGTGATGCCCCGAAAATAATTGTACGTCCTACGGCCACCATGGCCTGTGTGCCCCTCACACTGTTAAAATCTCGGAGTTTCTTTAAAAGCGTAAGAACAGTGGTCTGGTCTCTGAACTGCATTATGCTGCATTCACACCGGACGCGATGCGAATATCCATATAAATACTGTGATAGAAACCAACTACAACAAAATTAACATTTTATCGTTATTTAATTGTAATACACGTTTCAAAATGATGCCGAGGTAACCACACACACACTTGAATGTTTGACCTTCACTGTGCACTGCTGAATTAATTATGTGCAGAGTTTAACCCTTGAAGGCTGTTTCTTCTGCTCTGAAATTGAATATATTTGTTACATATTAATATAGTTTTAGATTTTTTGATTTAGGATTTTTGAATTGGAGAAGTTGTAGATCGAAAATATACCAAACACGAATTATTCAAAGTAGAGTTTTCTATTTATATACTCTAATACTAAGGGGGCATAGGCCTATATGATTATAATGTTAAACATTATTGATATTAAAAAAGTGATTTGTTTTCTATGTAATTCGTGTTTGCTTATCAGAAAGTGTCAAGTTATTTATTTGTAAGCTCCAAATACACATGTTTCCCTCAAAGGCCTTTGTGCCCTGGCATGTGGCCTTTGTGCCCCAACAAAAAGGTGTGACACCAAAGGCCAAATGGCCTTGCCCCTAAAATGACGAAATTCCAAGCCTGCTGGTAGCCTTCGAGACCGTTGGGTAACATTTAACCACACCTTGGAGCGCTTCTCTCCGCCATCCCCGCCGTGTGTTGCTGCATGTAGCAGCCGCGTGTGTGTAAACTGCCCCGCCCCCTCGCACACAGACGGGGGAGAGAGATCTCTCGTCTGGATTGGAAAGATCGAAAATACATCATAGACGCATTTTGTAGTCTGATTGCATATTAGAAACGGAGTTGGCAAAACTAAAACTGCAATATAATGTTTATGTAGCAATATATGACATGTTTTTTTTAATGTCTCCAGTACCGAGACAGGGATGGGTACCGAGCCCCGTAAAGGTACCCATCCCTGTCATCCCTACACATATATCACTGCTGTAGCAGCATGATTTAAACAAATATATATTTACTGTGTGAATATATATATTTATATAGGTGGGTGTACAGGTGTGTATACACATGTATGTATTTATTTTTGATATATTTGTATTATTTGTGATGGCTAGAAAACAGCATTTCTATATCTCTGTCACACAGAGGAATTGAAAATAAAGTTTTTGATATTCTATCTGCTGGTGCAGGCAGAAAGACAGATAACAAGAGGTAACATTGGCGAAAAGAAAAATGATGAACCTGCATAAGACGAGGCTGTCCTCCAGCACTGAGCGGCCTGCAGGGGATGGTGGTCTTCTCGGCCACTCTCATCCACTTCTCTCTCACTGACCCCCCACCGTCCATCATGCTGTCCTCTGACTCACTCTCCTGATCCCTGCTCATGACGTTTTCCTCCTCAGGAATGTGAACCAGCTGCGAGGATCCAGGCCGGGATTGGATAGACACTCTGGCCCCACCAGCCATTCCTGTGCTGCCGTTATGTTGCAGGTGATTATGATTGGTCATAGGAACAGAGCTTGCCGCTAGTTTCATGTACTGAGCTGGGATGTGGCCCCCAGCACGCAGCTCCGTCTCCTGACAGCTGATAAGTGAAGGCAGGTGTGTTCCAGCGCGGAGCTCCGCCTCCAGGCCCATGGCAGAAGGCTCAGAGGAGCAGCGCAGCTCCATGTTTCTCTGAGGAGAGGAGGAGGTGCAAGGTCTGATTCCATCCATTACCTGCAGGGACAGCTTCCTGTTGTCATTTTTATTCTTCCATTGGCTGAGCAGCTGTTTGGATCTGGTTGAATCCATTGATGCGTGGATGGCGGCGTGACGACGTGGATTGCGACCCTCCTCCAACGAGGAGCCTCCGTGAGACCTAGAGAAAGGGGCAAACAAACTTCATGATCAATAATACAGAAAACAGCAGCATAGCTATTAAATTCAAGCGTCATAGCAGTATGCTAACCACAACCATGTGAGTTCCACAGCAGGATGTTGTCAATTAGCAAAGCTTCTTTCTAGAGTAGTTAGCACTTGTGCCTAAGTGGCTGTCCAATGTGTAAAGTGGGACCTGCAGTGTGGCAGAATGACAGTGATGATGAAATCCCTCCTGCCCATTTTTCCCAAGCCCCCAGGAAGTGCGCCGGACTCAGATGAAAATATTCGTGGTGGCCAAACGACGTTTTGGTTGCCAGGCCCAGAAACACTTTTTCCCATTGACTTACATTGGGAAAGAGTGGTCTGTAAATTGTTGGATAATTTTTTTTAAACTAAATAAACTACCCAGTATGAACACGTGTATAGCCCTTATTAAAAACATTCGATCCTCAAGTTGTAAAAATGTGCTAATAACGTTATTCTGCGAGTTATTTCCTGCATTATGAACGCGCATCTAACCCACGGGATGCGCCGCCCGGCACGTTCATGTTATGTGTTCAGCACTACATGCGTTTCTCTTTACCCATGGATGCACAATAACAACGGACCATATCGCCTTACTGCCATCCCACGGAGCTGTAATAATGGATATATTGCACATGTTTGCTGTAATTCATCATTTGTAAAATATTATACTACATGGGCTGTATGATTAAATAAAGTTAATATTACCGACGTAGATTAACGTCCCTGTAGCTTCTAATTGCACTTGCAATATACCATTAAAGGAGTTGAACGTTGCAGTTTGCTATTACTATAATACCACGCAGGGATAAGCCAGAGTGTACAACCTTTGCATGTGGGCACAGCAGCACGTTTGGACCCAGATTGATACCATATGATATCGCCCGAGGAAGTCTTCATAGATATATAAATATATATGTGTCAAAGCTCTAATCAAATTAACAGTTGTATTAATTATACTTTTATATATATGTATATATATAGTCTGT
The DNA here is from genome assembly GCA_036324585.1 of Champsocephalus esox. NCBI lineage: Eukaryota > Metazoa > Chordata > Actinopteri > Perciformes > Channichthyidae > Champsocephalus > Champsocephalus esox. The sequence continues at coordinate 382,757 of CM070481.1, read as the reverse complement.
GTTGTATATTTATACACACAAATGAACAACCTTGTGTGTGTCAAATAACAAGTTGTATTGTAGTGTTTATTTATGCTTATCCACATTTTGATTTCAGAGCACAGGAGAATGCTGGGCTCAACATAAAGCTCAACAGTGAAGCTGGCAATGCTGAACAAAACCATCACTAGATCCTGTTACATCAGCGTAATATTGTAGTACATAACGATTGATGTTACATTAGCATAATTACTAATGGCTCGGACGTTACACTAGCTAGCTGCTATCTGCTAACTGCCGCAGCCGCCTCGTTATTCGTTAATATCAAAATCATAACAATCCAGAACGCGCGGTGCTGTTACGTGTACGCAAATTGACATGCTTGATGTGAACGAGCCTTTTGGGGGGCGTGGTTAAAGTTGCGCATGCGCTATGAGCGCACATACGGGTACTTCTCAGGCATGCTGGGTAATCTGTGACGTTTCACTCTCTCAAAAGTTGGGCCATTTTATCATCATGCGCCAATGAGCAACTCTCGTAGGAATGAATGAGGCCCCGCCTCCCACGCTGTATCCAGTTCTTATTATACATCCATGATTTTTCCACCCAGTTGAGATTTAACCACGCCCACTTACGCATAACGAAAGCATCGACGCAGCGTCAGAGCAACCACCTTGTGTTTCCATGCCACAAAATATTGATCTGACAGCTACGGTTATGGCGGCAAATCTGTCATAAATCGCGAGGGCATATGAGGTCCACGCGGGTACAAGTCAAGCAGCCGCGGACGTATATTATTTTCGCGAGCACTGAACGGCACTCGCGCAAGAGCAATATTGAAGCCTGCACATGCATCACTATTGCTCTCGTGCGAGTGCCGTTTTAGTGCTCGCGAAAATAATATACGTCCGCGGCTGCTTGACTTGTGCTCGTGTGGACCTCATATGCCCTCGCGATTTATGACAGAGATTTGCCGCCATATGCAGTCGCTTCATAGAGCATATTTTCCCAAGTAGATTGATTAAAATAGCTTTTTTAATATGAAATAAGGTATTTCATAACACCTTAATGTAATTCTGAGGCTACTTCATATTTTCCATGTCTGTCCTGCCTATAGACCTCTACAAGATTCCCGGGCTGCGTAAAGTGTAGTTGCTTTAATCATGGAACAATAAGCAGCAAGCTAATTTTGTCTGTACTTAAAGTGGACGTATCATGCTATATTTGAAACATATATTGTAGGGCCATACCTATATAAAGTATATAAATATATATATTTTTTCAAAATACCAAACAGATCCTGCATTTTAGCCATGCCTCAGTTCGCTCCATTTGTTCTTTCCAGCCCTGTTTTTGCAAGGGGCTGATTCTGTGAGCTGCAGCTGACCACGCCCCCCTGCAGGAGAGGGGAGTTGCCAGTTACTTTGGCATTAGGGCAGGGCAGCGCCATATAGACTGAGAGTTACGTCATCTCCGTTCACTCCAATGGACCACTTTTTTACAGCAATGGCGGATCGTGGAGCCTCTCAATCGTTCCCCGGAAGTTAGCGCCAAGGCTAGCAGAGCTGTAGAGTTGCAGCATAATAGACCGTTCGTGACGGACTTTTAAAGGTAAGAAGAAGTTTAAAGATTTATATTGCGGATATCAGTACATCTGATTCAAATGAACATGTGTATTAAAGGATGTCAGTGGATTATCCCTAAATTAGTAGATTTAGGGAACGTTTACAGATAACAGATTAAGCTAGCATACCGAAGCAAGTTAGCAACACACGTTGAACAGCCTTTTAATTGTAAATTCCGTTCTCTTAATGTAATTTCGTCCAACGTTGTTGAATTAGAGAAGAGGGGCTTCTAAACGGGATTGTATGCGGGGGGGGAGGGAGTTAAATATTAGATAAAGATAACTTTGGTGCGTGTAAGAGTGAATGTTTTTAGCAGAGCCATATTGTGTCCTTGTGATTCTGTTGATTATTACCTGTCTGTATAATGTTGCAGCTCAGCTGATTTTGGATTGATGGCAAAGGGAGAGGGACTTAAGCGAGAGTGAAAACACAAGGTAAGTTTAATACTACTGTTTTATATAAGTAAACACCTTATCTCCCCAAGGCATTTCCCATCCAATATGTGTGCTATATAGGTGTGTATAACCCGTTCTCCTGTCTGTTACTCCCTCTTTCAGCACAAGAACCAGAGGGGGATTCAATGGAGCCTGAATGCCTGCACTGAGACCCCACCCTGCACCCTGAGACCCTCACCCTGCAATGAGACCCTCACCCTGCACCCTGAGACCCTCACCCTGCAATGAGACCCTCACCCTGCACCCTGAGTCTCAACTCTCAGTGTTTTTCAAGCCTTTCCCTGTTTTTTTGTATTAAACAAAACATTAAGCGTTCCCAATGGTGTGGTTTTCATTTTGTGAAAAAGTGCAAATGCAGTGTTTGTATATAATTACATCACATATTTTGTTGCTGTTGGTCGTGAAATTGCTCCTGCTGACTTGAGCCAGCCATTTTTTCCTCCGCTCTGTGTCAGTGGGGAAGCCGTACATTCGTACTCCTTTCTCTGAGCGATTTGAGCATCCCCAGGCAGCACAGCAAACCATGGTGGCGAGTCGGAGGCAGCACAGCACACCAGGACAACACGGAGGAAAAGGCACCGACAAACTGCATGATATGCTATTCAATGTTTATTGAATCCCATGTATTTGCAATGGATGTTCCTAAAGCAACACATTTAACATTATCATCATCATCATCATGCTGCTGCTAGTCCTTTGATAGTCACCTGTCGGTCTCCTGTCCTTTCTGAAAGCCATAAATATGACATTAGTCATTTAGATAACTTGTGTCCTCAGTTACCATGGGATTACTGAAACTACCATGAATTTAAGAAAATGGTAGAAATGAATCTAATCTGAATTTTAAAGCATTACTTTAGATCCCCTCCCTCTAAATGTATCAATAAACATTACAAAGTGATGCTCCTGACTACCATACAAGTTTAAGAAGATACTATTGGTTTGAAAGAATTCAAAGCTATAAATAAACAGCAACAGGCTCTTTAACCAAGGCACTGTTAGCCTAACATGTAAACTAGCTGTTCACACTAATCCTATTATCACTTAATATTAGCAAATTTTATTTTTTAAAACATATTGATGTAAATACATACATCGATTTGTTGTATAAATATAGCAAATCAAAACCTTTATTCACTAATAATTACCAAAAATCGTAGTTCTATCTCCTGTTATCAAGGCATTCACATTGCCCGCCATGAACTTCCGGGGAACGATCCTCGTCTACATGAACCACGTGACGATAACCGTTTTTGGACTTCCGTTGTCGTAACTCTTCTATTATATGGCTCTGGGGCAGGGATATCTAGATACTTTCCAAGGTTTGACATAATGAATTGTGCTACTTTTAAAGCAAGCAGCGATGTTTTCAAATCTGTGATCAAAAAGCTCCTCAAAAACACTATTGAAGCAGTTCCTGCCGTTGCTACTTTAGTTCAAACGGTAACAACGGACTATTTTTCTTAGCGGATGCATGTCAATTTAAATCAATACATACAACTATTTTTTAAATCAATAAAATCATTTTCTAAATCCATAAAAGCATTTCAATTAATATTGGGAGTCATGTCGTTACTTTGTTGAAAATGTGGCCATGTGTAATAAGCGGGATAGTTTGCAGCGACACGGTCATTATGGGGAAAAGAACACCGACAGGCTGATCAGGAGACCGACGCGAAGCGGAGGGATCTAGATCGGGATGAAGGTTTGTGGGACTAAGACGAGAGGATAGGTCGAGGAGGGGGATTATATAAATGGGAAACCTTCAGAGAATCAGCACTTTTGAAATAGGGCTGAAACAGAGGGGATTATGGGATGCTACAATGATCTGTTTGGTATTTCGAGCCAAACACTTCAGAGACATGTTTTATATCTGAGAGCTATAATATATTGATGAAAAAGAGTATAATAGGAGACCTTTACATAGAATACCATCAGTGGCGGCTGGTGGAAAATATTTTAGGTGGGGCTGTGGAAATGGTGATCAAACAATACAGAAGGTCCAGTTGTGATAGACACTGTTCGCCACTGAAATCAATCGATGGATCAACAAGGATTTTCTTAGCTTTCTAAAGACATCACATCATCTTTGTAGCCAAAATAAACAAGACATATCACTGAACTGTGTAAAGAAAAGTGTCCCAGTTTTGTAGCCTTTTGACTTTACATGACGCCTATATTAAACATTTAATGTTTTCAGAACTGCGCAAAAAAGTGTCCCATTTCACTTGTTATATTTCCACATTTTAGTGTTCTTCAGTTCTTTTTTTATTCAGTGTGAGAAATCCAGTCTCTGTTGAGCTTTAACAAGTCCATCAAAGTCAGGTTGAATGTCTGAGGTGGAGATGACAGATGTTCATCAGTGAGAGAGGATCTGTACCTGGATTTGGTCAACGTCATGACTGAGAATGTCTGTTCACATGTGGAGGTGGATCCAAAGAGAACCAACATCTTCTGAGCATGTCTCCTCGTGTTTGGAAAGTTCTCCTCCTTGAGAGCAGAGTAGAACTCTAGCAGTGATGCTGACTTAAAGTGCTCTTTCAGTCGTGAATCAGACTGCAGGTCGATGAGTTCAAGCTGAACATCAGTGGGTGCACGATCAACACTGCAGGCAAAGGGAGAGAGCCAGCTGCACTTCATCCTCAACCTTTTTCAAATCTTGAAAACACCTTGAAAATTCACCATGCAGTGCTCCTAACATGGATGAGTACCTGTGCCGGTGATCAGCTGATGGTTTGACCTCTTTCAGGGTTTTCATGTGTTCCAGATTGTTGCTGCCTAGTTGCCTTGAAATTAATTGCAACGTTGTCATGAAGGCTTTCACATGGCTCTGCATTTCATGAGCAAAAAGGCCCTTGCCCTGCAGTTGTGTGTTCAGTGCATTCATCATTGCAGTCACATCAACAGCAAATGTTAAATCTGCCATCCAGTCCTTATCAGACAGCTCTGGGATGGTTTTGCCTTTCATCTCACAAAACTCTTTTATCTCTGATTTCAGAACCCAAAACCTTTTCAGCACTTTGCCCAGGCTGAGCCATCTGACAGCTGTGTGGTACCTGACATCCCCATGTTCGCTCTCTTGCTCCTCCAACAGTGAAACAAACTGCCTGTGATTTAATGCTCGCGCTCTGATGAACTGTTGTAGTAACAACATCAACCACATGGCTAAGTGTTAGCACTGACTTGCACAACGCTTGCTGATGAATAATACAATGTATAAACACCCATTTCTGCTCTGCGTTGAGTTCACTCACTTTATCTTGCATTCTTTTCAAAAGCCCAACATTTTTCCCTGTCAAAATCGGCCATCGTTTACCTCGGTGAACAGATCACTCCCCGTTGTGGTTCCTTTCATTGGCCGCATTGCTGCCAGCTCCTCCGTAAGCTTGAAGTCGTGCGTTATCCCCTGGCGAAATATGAGCAGCTGTGTCACGGACGTCACAGCTCTCATCCAAAGCCAAATAAAAAAAAGTCTAAGCTTCCCACTTCACTTTGCAGCTGAAACTCCAGATTCTCTGCGATGTCCTCCACCCTTCTCGTCACGGTGCGGCGGGACAGCGGGATGTTTCTTTTTTCTCTGGGCATAGCAGTGCTGCAGACTCGACCATGCACTCTTTCACAAACTCCCCCTCCGAGAATGGCTTACTGTTCTGGGCGATTTTGTGGGCTATCACAAAGCTGGTTCTGGTCGCTGCATCTCTGTCTGCATGCAGCTTTGTAAAACAGCCTTGTTGTTTTTCTAGCTTTGCTAGTAAATCCGTTGATGTCCGCGCTCGTTCGGCATCAGTCAAGTTTTTGTATTTCGCGGCATGTTTCGTCTCGTAATGCCGTTTCAAATGGTACTCTTTAAACACGGCGACATGCTCCCCACAAACCAAACACACAGGTTTACCCTTGACTTCAGTAAAGAAAACATTAGTAGTCCATATTTGTTTGAAAGTTCTGCTTTCGGCATTCCACTTTGCTCTTTTTGGCATGAGCCGACATTTTCGCATTTTTCAGGGGTGACAAGGACAACACACTCTCACTCCCTAAGCGTCAAATAGCGACGTTTGGTCAGTGTCCTTGGCGTCCAATTGTGACGCTCCTAGGCTCCTTCAGCGTCATAAAGGGACGCAAATAGCTTTCAAGTGATTGCAATGTATTCCCATCTGCGGCGGGATTTGACGCTCATGGAAGCACGGCATTCGTTTATGCCGGCTGCCCTTAAAGGCAATGTGAGCGTCCATTCCCATTGGATAACGGAGAATTGTACACCCGGAAGTAAGTACTCCTCTTAATGTCGATTGATTTTACAGTGATATCTGCACTACTCATCGACTAAAACACACCAGATTATCCTTGTTAATTACACAACATTGATTGGTTTAAATTGTGTGCAATGCTTTTGTATTTTTCCCCTTTGATTCGGAGAAACAAATATTTTTTCTGAGTAAAGGATGGCAGAAGACGCTACACTACCCAGAATCCCCAGCTATCGTTTGGACTACACCATGTGCTCCGTTTGACAAACCCCGTTTTTTTTCACCATTCATTCCAATGACTGGCGTCTATGTCACGTGATCTTCAAATTTCTCCCTGCAGAAAAAGAAAACATGGCCGAACTTAGTTTTATTCTCGGTGTAAAATGCCTATTTTAAGTTTAGTTTGGCCATTAAAATGCGTTTTGATGTCATTTGATGCGAGAAACATCAGTTGTTATTTCAGATGATGTGTGCAGTGGATGTACATGATCTTTAGTTTGCTAGTTATTACGAAGATTACTTCAGGAAATCGCAACGTTTTCATTGTTACCAAGGTGGTTGCTAGGGACGCTACTATCGATATTATTTCCGTTATGTTGTGTAACTGTTTAATGGTGTTATCTTTATTGCTACCCCCTTCCCCGTCAATGTATAGTGTTGGTCCACAGCGCAAACATATTAGTTTAACAAAATCTGCTTCTAAAGAGCCTACGTTATTTTCCCCTGTGCAATTCCAGTCTCACATCTCAGAGCACATCGTCATTAACAAATACCGGAAACATTTTTCAAAAATAATAATACTACTTTATTCCGAGTGCTCTTGCTTTTCTCTTTGAAAGTCATCACATAACGGCATTGTAATACACGGTTCGGCTGCATTACATATTACATATCTGCCGTAGTTCTGTATTTATAGCCCTGATGAGAAGACAAACATGAGGAACTGAAAACGTGATGTGGATCATAAATATATCAGCCATTAAACAACATCTTACATTTCTTTTCACACAATACGTCTCCTTGCAGTATCAACACTAATTCGGCTCACTTTTATATTTGTATTTACACCATTAAGGTGCACAGCTGATATAAAGGGACACCTGGTGGTTAAAGCATGTTATTGAATTTAATTATTTGTATTATTAGATATTAATACGATCCCTATAAAGTATATTCATTACTCGTTATTCTCTACTAATAGTTAATTAAAGACTGTATATAATGACTATTTTGCATATCCCTTTCAAGATTTTCTAAGGTTTATTGACATATCATATAGGCCTACACAACTGTGGTGTAGTTCTGCACTGAATGAAAAACTTGGGTTGCAGATTCCTCAATAGTGCATTACAAGACATCTATCAATATGTGTGCATCCCTCCAGCAATGTTAACTATGTTGAAGCACTTATTTTAACTGATATTATACATTATGTATTATACTCTTATAAGATCTATGTAGATATTTCATCTCCGGCCTTGTCAGGTATTGAACAATCAATAAATAAAGAACACCGAATTGTTGAATATAAAACACAGAATTTATGTGATCATACTAAATGATTTTCAAATAAACACAACTGCATATTTAACTGTTACACATGCTGATGTAATGCAAATGTTCCAACTTGGGATCAATAAAGTATATCTTATCTTAAGCTGATCGATGGCAACTGCCATATTTGCAAAATGTGCCTCTGAACCTTGACAAGTGCATGTTTCACGCTTATCAATTAATGTAATGTTGTCACAGGGGTCACACACATAAGACCAGCTGTTAAATAAAGCTCTCCTGACCTTAGCTGGCATGTGGGTATATATATTAATACTGCCCATAATGGGCACAAGCAATTTTCACCCATTTATTAATTATATGTTTTAAATGTGAGTGTTTCCTGTCCCCTAAACCTCCAGGGATGTACACAGTTTAATACTGGCAACTTCTTATTATGGGAAATACGAAAACGTCTTTTAGAACTACAACTCCCAGTAGAGACGTGCCATAGAGAAGATGTTGCGAAACAGAATAGCCAACATGTGTAGTTCTGGGGACGGGGTGGGGGAGGGGGGAAGCGGTGGACCCGTTCAAATCCAGTTTTGGACAGTCTGCCGTGGTTCCATCCCATTTCAAGTGCTGTTCGAGAATCGGCTTAACCCTCGGAGCACACTCTCCAATCACAGAGCTTGAGGACTTTCACGGGGTTTGTCAAACAGAGCACATGGTGTAGTCCAAACGATAGCTGGGGATTCTGGGTAGTGTAGTGTCTTCTGCCATCCTTTACTCCTGGGAATGGACGCTCACATTACCTTTAAGGGCAGCCGACACAAACGAATGCCGTGCTTCCATGAGCGTCAAATCCCGACGCAGATGGGAATACATTGCAATCAGTTGAAAGCTATTTACGTCCCTTTATGACGCTGAAGGAGCGTCACAATTGGACGCCACGGACACTGACCAAACGTCGCTATTGGACGCTTAGGGAGTGAGAGTGTGTTGACAAGGAAGGTAGAGTAGACACGCATTTCACGTACACAGTTGACGTGCACGATTGCGTGCACTGTAGAATAAATGGGCTTCAAAATAAAAGCAATGCAATTTTAGTCCACCCATAAGATAATTAGAAAATATGTTTTATTTTCTAATTATCATGTAATCTTTCGCGGGCCGGTCAGAATCATCCCGCGGGCCGTATTTGGCCCGCGGGCCCAGGTCTGCAATAGTATATGAAACTCAAAATGCCCTTTGTTATTGATGTTATCATTTTTGAAATTCTATTTGAATAAATGATATTTTTGAAAGCTAACCTCACCTTTCAATTGCCAAATAATAACATACACTCTTACCAGCGGTCAAAACAATGCCATTTACTGCTTTCTATATAGAAATAAAATGTATATTATGCATCATTGAGTTCGTCATTTTGGCCCGGCCCTCCAAAATATTTTCAGTTGCTCATTTGAGCCCCTGGGAAAAATAATTGCCCACCCCTGCTCTAGAGTTAACGAGCTGCTCCCATCCACTCTAATGTAAACATCTGAATAATGCCTCTCTACCAAGCTCCAAACTAAATTCAATATCTCATAATGTTTAAAAGATATCAAAAGTAAAATTCAAGTTTTATAGCTGAAGGTCTTGTGGTCATTTGAAAGTTGGAATGAAGGGTCTGGCTGAAATTATGTGGAAGGAGATGCATTTGGCGCAAAGTGTAGGAAAACAGGATTTGAAGGCATCTCCCATTGACTTCAATGTAAAAGAAAGAGTTTAAAAAGCTGAACATTTCAAAAAGTATAAAATATTTTGAAAAAGTTGAAGGTTTCCCATCGATTCCTGAACAGGCTGAATAGTTTAATATTTGAATGGTTTCTGTATCTGAAAATAAGCTGAAGTTATGGAGTGCCAAAGTATTGGCTGAAATAATAAGTTTAAGGGGAAGAATAAAGTTTTGAAGTACTATAGTGGAATGCTGTAAACAGCATTCACACTAATAAAAGGAAGTCCTCTGTCCCTGAAAAATAAGGCACATAGCAAAAAAGCCTTTACATATGGATAAGCATGTGGCAGTTAAACAGGATATCTGCTGACCTTGGCAGGGTACTGCTACTGAAGGTCATCATGTTGTCGGTGGGGCCCATGGGGCTGGACGGGGTGATCACCTCCACGTCAGCACTGGCTCGCTTCATATTCATAGACGGCTCTCGGTAGGAGGCGCTCCGAGTCAGGATGTGCTCTGGTTGGTTGAGGGACAAAGTGTGGGAGGATGTCCTCGTGATGATGGGCTCTGGTTGGCTGGGAGCCAGGGTGTGGTGACCTGTAAGTGGATAACAAGGAGAGTCACTTAAATTAATGTTCTCATCATTAAAAACATTTGATTGACCTTTTATCTATCTATTAGGGCTATTTTATATATGTTTTACAGAGTTTTTTCATCTTTAACAACAATCGAGGGTTCTCGCTCTTACACATCCTGAAGGAGTTTCACCGCTCAGTCAGATAGCCGTAACGTGATAAGGAAGATAAGCTTATGGAGATACATGTACAACACTTGCCAATAGTAACATCCAGGGTATACCCAGACGATCAGCTTAAACAATTGGGCTGTTCTGCCTTTGTTCTGCCCAAACACAAGCTTCTCCTCTAACGTCCACTCTGTTCTGAATGAAAGCAATTGAAAAAATAACCTGGTGCTTAAAGAAAAACCTAATATGAGAGAGACAATTGACAAGCTATAGTCTGCTTCCTGTTCCTTATTCATGCACTTGTCTGTTCTTTGGTGTCATAAAGAGCTCATGGAGAAATGACGAATACAAAATTATTTGTAGACTGCTATGATCCACATGTAGAGCATGTTTCTGCGGTAGCACTCCTGATGGCTTTTGTTTTTACAACTCGTCTTCCCTAGAAGACTGAGCACTTTGCCCTATATTCCTCTTCCACAGAATAGATCTAGGCTAGTCGCCATGTCGCCAGGTTTTTCTACTTGGCCTCCTTCATCTCATTGGCTTCCTCTTCTTTCTGCACTGTTAAAACCTTTAGCTTGTATTTATTATTAATGGCATATGTTGTATTCTACTCATCCCGACAATATATCTGTAATGCTGAGAGAAACCTGTCAGGCAGGGTGTTACCTTGGTGGCTGTTGCTATGTGCTGATTGGCTGACATTTGGTAAGGAGGAGAGGGGGGGCTCTCTGAGGGTCGGGGTAGGTGCTCGACTTCTAGACCGATCCTCACTCGGCTGGAAATTCCCCACAGCATTCACACCCTGCATACAAGTACACACACAGAGGAGCATGCAGCAAAGAGGTTAGCACAACGAGTGATGTTGTTACCGATGTATAACCACACAGATCGTGCTGGCAGAGTTTATTAAGTCAAGGCATTTAAATCAAATCAAAACTGGTTTGATAAACGATGGCATCACAGTACAGAGCTGTAGTGAGACTTGGAGAAAGTGAGCTGCAGAACACGTTTGGCTTCCACTCAACTCCATCACCTGACTAGAGAAGATTTTTTTTTAAAACACAAACTTTTTGGGTTTATCAAAAGTGAAACTGGTAATTAACACGGGAACACAGGATCGAACATATTGGATTGGCAACGTGTGTCTTGGTTCAGACATGGGGAAAACTCACTATCATTACTTAGGCAAGGGATATATAATAAAAGGACAGTTAGCTAAGATTATTTTCAAATTGATTGTTAGCTAATATTATTAGTAGTGCTGTGCAACAGACATTACCTGGTCAGTGCAATGACTTGCATGTGTTACTGGCCTCATGTGTTGTGAATGGATCAAGACGTTCCTACATCCACAACATGGTTAAACCTACACTTCAGTCAATCAGCCAATCGGCTCGCTACTTCCTCGCTTCTACTTCACGTTTAGTTGGACCCAGGTAACAGCTGTTTGCTCTCCTGGCTCTCAAATAATTTAATGAGCTCTACATTGACATCAGGACGGCAGGAAGTCAACACATTTCCAACGCAGACTTGAAACCAACCTGTTTCCACTGCACCACGGCCAATGTGACCAACATATATACTGTGTTTGTATCTTTATGGTTTATTGCACTCATTGTAAGTCGCTCTTGATAAAAGCATCAGCTAAATTAAAAGTAATTTATAGTTTTTACAAAAGCACACACATCAAGACAATAGATGCCAGGTGCTGTGAAGAAGAACATGTGAAAATACGGAAACATATGAATCCGTGGGAGTTGCTGCCGATAAAATGTAATGAATTAACAGATGGTGGAATGAGCTCCCCATTGACATCAGGAAGCAGAAAGCTCACACACCTTCCAGCACAGACTGAAGACTCATCTCTTTCGACTCCACTTCCAGCGATAGAACTATTAACAAAGCACTTATATACTAACAAAGGACTGGCTTACCTACAGCCAGTTGAGTAGCACTTGAAATGTTTTAGCTCTATGAAACCTGATGTACTTATATGATTCTGTTTTCTTCAAGTTGTTATCTTCTTGGTCGAACGCACTTTGTGGTCGTCAGCTCAAAGCAACGGCATGTAATTACCACCAGAGCTTCAAACTGAAGGAGGCTGCAGTCTTTAAATCGATGATGCGATGTCAAAGAACCCTAAGACAGCCCGGTGCAGCCTGCACTGTGCACACTACTGTCTGCAGAGAGATCCTTTCCCCAGGTAACAGTACATTACACCGAGGTGCGCTGCCTTTGCATGCACCATGGCTATCAAAGCATTGTCCTTTGTTCCAGCTGAGCTCACAACGCACAGACTTCCACTCTTTCTGCCAAGGGGAGAGAACATGGACATTTAGCAATCAGTGACTAGGGCCACCAGGGTGGGTGGAGGGGGTCCGGAGGACGGGTCTGGGCTGACAACCCAGGGGCACAGCAGAGGACCAGGAAAGGATCTCGGGCGGAAGGCCTGGGGGCAAAGCAGAGGACCAGGAAGGGATCTCGGGCGGAAGGCCTGGGGGCAAAGCAGAGGACCAGGAAGGGATCTCGGGCGGAAGGCCCGGGGGCAAAGCAGAGTTCAAAAAGGGGAATTCGGGCGGAAGGCCCGGGGGCAAGGCAGAGTTCAAAAAGGGGTTCTCGGGCGGACGGCCCGGGGGCAAGGCAGAGTTCGAGGAGGGGCAAAGACCACAGCTCTCAGGGGACCGGGCAGGAGCCGGTGTTGACCGGACAGTAACCAGAGCCGGTGGGACAGTTGTCGGCAAGATTCCCCACGGAAGAGGACAATGAGTTGGCAGGACCCCCGGCGAGACATGTAATGTCGAGGCCTCCAACGAAACAGGACACAGGGTTGGCAGGACCCCCGGCAGGAAAGCAGTCAGCGGGGCCTCCAACAGCACAGGACACAGGACCGGCAGGACCCCCAGCAGGAGAGTTGACGACGGGACCTCCAACAAGACAGGACAAAGGGTTGGCAGGACCCCCCAGCAGGAGAGTTGTCGGCGGGGCCTCCAACGGCACAGGACACAGGACTGGCAGCAACGGTACTTGAGTAGGGACTTGTGTGGGAACTCGAGAGAGGGCTTGAGAGGGAACTCGAGAGGAAATTTGAGAGGGGACTCGAGAGGGGACTCGAGAGGGGACTCGAGAGGGGACTTGAACAGGGACTTGAGAAGTGTCTTGAACAGGGACTCGAGAGGGGACTCGAGAGGAGATTCAAGAGATGAATTGAAAGGGAACTCGAGAGGGAACTGGAGGGGGTGTCTTGAAAGGAGACTCAAAAGGAGACTCGAGAGGGAACTCCAGACGAGACTCGAGAGGGGACTGGAGAGGGGACTGGAGAGGGGACTGGAGAGGGGACCTGAGAGGGGACTTGTGTCGGTCGGAACGCCGACAGGACACGGGAGCTGGCGTCGGCCGGAGATCCAGTCCTGGAGCCGAAACTGGGGTTGGGACAATGGCTACTGGGGCCGGTACTGAAGCCGGAACCATGGCTGCTGGGGCCATGACTGGGGCTGGGACCATGGCTGTGGGGACCGGTTCTGGAGTCGGAACCATTGCTGCTGGGCGCGGAGCGGAAGCCTGGACCCTGGCTGTGTAAGCCAGGTAATGGAGAATGGAAGCATGGCTGCGTGGACCGGTACTGGTGCATGGATCCATGGCATTGTAGGCCGGTTCTGGAGCCGGAACTGGGGCTGGAACCCTGGCCTTGCGTCTCTTAGGAGTCTTTTGGAGGCTTCGTGGACCTCCAAACGCCAGCCCAGACCCCAAGAAAGGGTCAGAACATGAAGACTGGCACTCAGGGCTACGTGAGAAAACCCTAAGCCACTCGGGCAACAAGCTCCAGAGCCAGGGCTTGCGAGCAACCTCCTGACGTCCCTCCTTCAACGCAGCCTCTCTACCCCGTCTAGATGAGGCGCCTATCCACGTATAAAAAATGTACTCCAGAGAGTATCCAAGACATTCCGCCTGTCGCAATCAAATGGGCTGAGTCTGCTGGGTCCATAATGGTCGGTTCGTAATGGTACGATGTGTGAAGCAGGTAGGACCCAAATGCAGATTAACGTGAAATTCCTTTATTTCAAGGCTAAAATGACAATGACAGAACAGAACACTCACCGAGGACAAGCCAATACACAAGACGAACCGACAAAGACAGACAGAAAAACCAGAACTTAAATACACACAAGACTAATCACACAAACAAGACACAGGTGAGGAGGGAGGAGAAAAAGCAGGGGCCACAGGTGAACACAATCGGGTAATCAGACACACCAGGGAAACTAACGACAGATCTAAACCAGACAAAACACAACGCAGACAGAAAACCAAAGACAGATATAGACAAGACAAAACACCATAAAGACAGATCGTGACAGCAAGGACACTTTATTTATATAGTACCTTTCAGTAAGGACACTTTATTTATATAGTACCTTTCAGTACGCGACAATTCAAAGTGCTTTACTAAATAAAAACAAAAGACATTTAAGAATAAATACAGCATAAACACATTATTAAATGGCATTTAAAAACAGGCATAACAAAGCAAAGATAATGAAATCAAATAAATAAGCTAAAATCTGGCATCTTCTCTTTTTGAGATGAATGTATTTTATATTGTATGCATGGTCCTTGTTGAATAAAAACCTAATAAATAAATACAAATGTAGTATCAGGGAACTCCGCTGGTAAAATGCTTTAATTGAAGTTACTGATTCCGCATCAGCGGAGACCATATTCCAGAGCAGAGGAGGAGAAGGCATAACAACAAATATGTAGGCAGCTGAACAGGTGTGTGTGTGTGTGTGTGTGTGTGTGTGTGTGTGTGTGTGTGTGTGTGTGTGTGTGTGTGTGTGTGTGTGTGTGTGGTGTGTGTGTGTGTGTGTGTGTGTGTGTGTGTGTACTGGACATTTATCTGAGTGTGTGTGGGCTGCAGGGTGAAGGTGAGTGGGAGACATGAGATATTCTGAGCCAACATCCACCGGTTTGAGTTGAACGTCCATGTCTACTTTCAGCACAGAGTTGTACTAAATAATACACTGAAATAATACAGAATTCATTTTTCTTCAACTGGTTTGTACTGGTTTTTTCTCCTGATACTGCATATGCTGATCAGTCTGTAAAGCCTATTGAGGAACATGTGTAGTTTGTTTAATTGGGCGATACTAATACATCTTGATTGATGACTAAAGCACATACTGTCAGTACTGACACAAACCTCAGCCGGTCAGTCTCATATTTCATTTCTTTCTGGTCAAATTCACACATGCACATGCCGTGCGTCTTCTTTGGATCTGCGTTTCTGCAGGAAGAACTGGTCCGCCTGGCCCGGTGTCTGTACCAGCACAACTTGCTAAACAAAGAGTTAAATAACCATCTTAATGTCAGCATCTACTGTCATTCAGCAAACACGTGTTCAATAAAAGAGCCTGGCTCAAGTATTATTTCAAAGTAGCCCTATTATGCTTTTGGGGATTTCCCCCTTTCCTGAAGAGTGTTATGACATCACTATGCAACACTAGTGCTTCTAATGGCTATAGCGCTCCAGGATGGTCGTTTAACGGTACTCTTATCGGTTATTTAAAAAAAAGGTAAATTAACTAAACAAATTGGAAATAATGTGAACTTACAGAACTGTAAAAAATAAACAAAAAACAAGTATTTACTGCAAAGATACAGCGGTACAGAGCAACACAGGTGGGGCATACATGTATGCTGCAAAAGGCCTGACGGGTCTTCAATCTGGAGGAAGATTAAGTATGAAGGTAGATATGGTGCAAATTGTGAGAGCGTGTAAAACCTGATGTGTGAGCACTTGCAGAAAAAAAATCTGAGCTTGTGTGCATACATTTACACTTATATACAATATCCACGTAACTGTGAACCAAATCTGAAGTCACAGAAGGAAAAAAAAGTTTTGTAGCTTGTAGAAAAAAAATGAACTTAGTGATGAAATGTTCACTTGCAGAAAAATACATATTTTTTAAATATATTTTCCATTACAACTGCAACTTGGTTATTACAACCTCTCAAATCAGTCATTACAACTTGACGAATCTGCTCTGTGACAGAATACATCGACAAATCTGCGGCCTGGACTTTTGCTACACTTCTTGCGATAAATGTGTCGCAAAAGTAATTTCCACCTGTAGATGTGGGGGGAGGGAGGGGGGTTGGAGCGAAGGGGCGGAGCTATTAGCACGAGGAGTCACACAGGCTGCTTCTCAGGTCGATTAAATGGATTCCTTGCGTCCCTCACTTGCGTCGTTTCCCTGCCTCTAGTCCCTCCCACCAAGGAAGCATGGAGGGACGCAAGGAAACCAAGAGAAGCAGGAAATGAGTTTTAAGAGCAATGGGACGTCCTTTCCTCCGGAGCGTCACGTGAAGCGACGTCCATTTGTGATGACGCCGCACAGCTGATCGTCTGACAGCAGCTCTGTCCCCGTTGTTTCCACACACACCCCGCCTCTGTTAGCACACATTTACTGACAAACATTAGTATCATCTGTTGTAGACCCCAATACATGAAATAAAATAAGAACTCATTCTCAAAAAAGATAAACGCCATTCTTAAAATGTATTTAAACGATTTGATTCATATTGATTAGAGTGCACAATAGGAATACAATTATTCAGAGAACAAAAACAGATATGTTATCAATCAGAACCCAGTGAGATTAACATTCATTGAACTGCACACTTGTTTGTTTGTGTGGAGCAAATTAACATTTTAAATAGGACTTAATGACTGCGGTTTGGCAGCTGAATTAAAAGCTAAGCAGGTCAGTGAGGTTCATGTGTTTTCTTCACTCCGCTGGGGTATTGCTCTCATGTCAAGAAGCATCAGATCAGTGCATGCACTGCCTCGTCCAATCAGTGAGCGATACACAGTAAGGGGGCGGGGTGAGTATCTGAGGATTTCATCGGAGGATGGTCTGGTGGTTCCTCGGTGATCGCTCCTCCATGATTGCTCCTCGCTCCTCGCTCCTCCGGCAGAAATAAGAGCCATGGGACGGTACTCAAGATGGCGCAGACAAATCAACTTCCGGTGAGACCGATGACCGAGGAGCGAGGAAATGAAAATAGTCGACCTGAGAAGCAGCCACAGTCACAGCCAGTCAGCCACAGTCAGGTCGAACCGGATGACTGCGGGGCTAACGGTTCGTGTCGCTACCAGGCCGCTGACATGGCGCGTCAATCAACGGTAAGTTTTTCCCATTACTTGCCCAGTATTACTTTGAATATTATTATTGTGATTGAGGATTAAATCCGCTTTGAAGACCACCGTTTTATATCGTGCAGTTTTGCAGCAAAATAACGTCAGTTAGCCAGCTAACGCTAGCTTTGTTGAGTTTATGCTAGCTAAACAAGTAGTGGTTGTAGTCTATACAGCAGTAATTCATATATTATAGCCTACTGCGTTGGCACTAACGGTTGATAACCGTTTATGAAAATAAAACCAATTGAACTGTACTGAAATAATGACAAGTTGTATAATTGTCTTGGGCTCCTGCTGTGTTTTAAAGCCTTTGTAAATTATCCATGCTATTTTCTATTTAGAACGAAGACTTCAGATTCTTAAAATCCCTTAACGTTTATATGCAATTGTGCTAAATTCAACTCTGGAATCAAGCAAATATGAATAAGTTTGCATGACATTGCAGTGCATGACATGTGGGCCATCTAAGCTAATTTACAGATGGCGCTGAGCCCAATAGAGATTGCCCTGAAATATGCACATGGACAAAATGACGCACGAAGGGTTTGGGGGGCCTCCGTCCCCCTAGAA
The DNA here is from genome assembly GCA_036324585.1 of Champsocephalus esox. NCBI lineage: Eukaryota > Metazoa > Chordata > Actinopteri > Perciformes > Channichthyidae > Champsocephalus > Champsocephalus esox. The sequence goes on along the minus strand of CM070481.1, from coordinate 364,727 downwards.
CATTTTGATTTTTGCAGGTCTTAGATGCTGTCTGGTGCATTCTCTAGACTGAATTATAAGATGAACCACCACAATATGATATTGTACAATTTCAATTGTATTCTTCATTTCACTTGTTTGTTTGTTCTTGTTTGTGTTTGCTCGCTTGCATGCCCTGCATAGCTATAAGAAATACTTAAGTTGTTGGTCAAAACACTTTCCATCTGATGAAGGCAAATGCCTTCCCAGATGGAAAAAAGTAGAAAACATTACATTCAGTTATAACTGCCAAAACAAACATTATTTACACTATTATGGCCCCTGTTAAAAATGTTTGTAATGTTAACGACTGTAAGTTGGCAGACCCGAGCAGCAGTCGAGAGGAGCCGAGCGCATTCCGCGAACCACACAAAATGGCGGCGTTAGAGTTCCCGTTAGCCGGCAAATCTAAATCTCTTCGGTCAAAATGTCCGGTCAAAATAATTTCCCTTTAGCGCAATACCGCTTCAGTTGCGCCACTTATGTGACAGACAAGAATAGTCAATTCTAATGTCTAACACTTAATGTGGAGAAAGAGATGTCCTGTATGGGTTGATTGTGCGTTGATCTGTTGGTAATGCCTCGGGGTTCCGGTGGGCATGTAAACAAATGCATAATGCTGCGGTATACTTTGTGGCCTCATCCAGTTGCATAGCGACATTGTTTAGGTGTCTTTTAATAAGCAGGTAGTCTATCATTAGCTAGAACTAGCTGGATCTGATCGATATGGACATAAACGCGAGTGAAGTCTAATCTGACGGGAGAGAGAGATCAGCTGCTGCTGACGAGTGGACACGCAGCTCTGCATGACCACATGCAGCGGTGAGCGGACAAAACACTTCAGCTTAGAATATCACATGTAGCTATTTTAATTATCTCTCAAACTACCTACACTAGTTATAGATATGTCAGTAGTGTGGCGTGGGAAAAAAATTAGGGGAAGCCAATAATACATCCTTTCTTTTGGGTCGGGGTGTGGTGGTCAATGTAATAACGTAACCAGATGAGTGATTACAGCACCCGGTATCATTTCCCACACATTTGTATCATACAGATGCAAGACTTACACACGCCTGTTATCTAACCGACAGGTTAGATAACTCTCCAGCCAAAACTCTAATAAGCATTCATTCACAAACTAAATCAGGAGACCTTTCACGTTTTACATTCGATTCGCTCCTTTTTTCCTCGCTGTACACAGCTCCAGTTTGGGCATCGGCCTGTCATCAGATTTTATTTGTTGTTGCTGCTGAAGCTTAGCACAATTATCTTTGATTAAATACTCCAAATCTCCACCCTCCATAATTGCACTTGCTTCAGTTGCTTGCTACTTTCTAACGGCGGTGAGAGTGATGCAGTGACGCTATCTATCTTCTATCGATTAGATTTATGATTTGAAAATTATAAAAGTAGGGTAGACATGTGGATATTATCCGACTGAACAAAACGTGCATTTATCTAACAGGTTCGTTTTCCACAGACCTTATTTCGAGCTATTTTCCAAAATCCTATGGAGAAATCACATTGTTTTTTTTGTCGAGGGAAACCCTTAGCAACATTAGTTGATGCGATTTGATTGGATTGTGAGGCAAGGGAAGCCAGCCACCTCTGGCTTCCCTTGGCATGGCCCTGACTAATCACAGGTTGGCAGGGGCATCACGTGGGCCTATCACAAAATAGAGGGAAAGTAGAAGTTCAATGATATAAATATAGAATAGAAAAAATCAAGAAGATACTGTAAGTGATCTCTACAATAAAACAGTTTAGTGCCTGATAGGAGGATGTGCAAAACAGACAAACTACTAAGGCTTTATTTAAACATTAAAGAATACTTTAGGTTAAGGTCTTCTTTTAAATAAGAAAACATTTTTGGGGGTATCTATCTACAGATAAATATTAAGCCTGACAAAGTACTTAAGGTCTAATATATTGGTTTCCTGCAATGTTAACTATGTTGAAGCACTTATTTTAACTGATATTATACACATTAATTATACTCTTATGTATGTAGATAGAATAAGAAATGTGCAGAATATGACAGTTTAATGGTGGAGGTACACACATATTGATAGATGTCTTGTAATGCGCTGTTGAGGAACCTGTGACCCAAGATTTTCATTATTCATATGTCAATACATCTTAGAAAATCTTGAAATCTTGAAAGGGATGTGCAAAATAGCCATTATATACAGTTTTTAATTAACTATTTGTAGAGAATAACGAGTAATGAATATATTTTATAGAGATCTGTAAATGTTTAGTCTTCTCAAGCACCAACTATCAAATATCTCTCCTGATTGTTGGCACTTGACAATCACCTTACCTGAATTTTACTCAGGTGTAACTAAAGTCTGATTTAAGGGTTGTTTATATATTCACATCATTAATCAGAATCTGCAAAGTAACTCAAATAAATGCAGTGGAGTAAAAATACCAGGTTAACCTTAAATGTGACATATCATGCTTTTCCGGTTATTGCCCGTCCCCTTGTTGCTATGAAGGTTGTTATGCATGTAAACGGTCTGCAGAGTCAAAACCCTCAAAGTACACCATGTAGGGAGTAAAACTCTAACACAGAGAAGACCTCCCCAAAACGCCTCGTTGGAGATACGTCACTGTCCATTTGATTCTTCCGGGGACATCATGATGTCATGTGGTCCCCGGAACGACATGGACCAATCCGTGGAGCCGTTACGTTACGTCCGCGGAGCCGTTACGTTAAGCCCCCGCTGATTGGTCCAAATTGACCAATCCACGGACTTCCTCACACTCAGTGCCGGCAGCTCTGCTGATCTCTCCTCCCTGGCTGCAGGCTGATAACAGACAGGTGGGATCTTGGGGAAATTCTCTCTGCAGACCCATTCTCACAGCGTTTACCAACCTTACTCAACATCAAGCCACACTTATTGTTTTTACTTCGGCTGTGACTTTGTGTGTGCTCAGGGTGAGTTTGGCTGTGTTTCGCTGTGTATCGCTAAACAAGGAAATCACACCTCCACGGAGCTCAGCGTGATTCACAACGTCCCGACTGGTCCCGACCAATCGGAGCACACTGGGCTCACAGGGAGGGGGGGGGGCAAGAGCTGCAACAAGCCGTTTAGTGGAGAGAGTGTATACACACACTTTACAGAGATGCTGTATGCGAAACCAATGTGAGTTTGGAAAATTGCACAGTATAAATCTATTCTAGTAGAACTCAACAATGGAATTATGATCAGTGGAAATGGCCATGACATGTGACCTTTAAAGAAAGCCCTCAGGATTATAAAAGACCCCCATCACCCCAGCCACAAACTGTTCTGTCTGCTGCCGTCTGGCACAACAGCCGCATTCTAGGAGAGGATGTGGCTGTTGTGGAGGACTACAGTACCTGGGAGTGCACTTATGGGCTGAACTGGAGGATCAACACTGACGCTGTGTACAAGAAGGGGATGAGCAGACTCTATGTTCTGAGGAAGCTGAGATCCTTCCACGTGTGCAGCAAGATGCTGGAGATCTTCTAGTCTGTTGTGGCCAGTGCTGCGGTCTGCTGGGGGGGGGGCAGCATCAGAGCCGGTGACACCAGCAGGATCAATAAAGTGATCCGGAAAGCTGGGTCTGTCATCGGCATCAAGCTGGACCCCTTTGAAGCTGTGGTGGAGAGGAGGACACTGAACAGGCTGTTGTCCATGATGGATAACCCACCCATCCTCTCCACCTGCAGCTGGAGGGTCAACGGAGCTCCTTCTCCAACAGACTGCTGCAGCTCCGCTGTCACAAGGACCCATACAGGGGGGAGACGTTCGATTCCTGTTTTGAATGGTGTGCCGTCGATGGGTTTAATTCCATTTCAAAATGCTGTTTGTCGCTGGGCGTAAACTTCGCGCACTGCCACTCCAACATCCAATCACAGAGCTTGAGGACAAATCACGGGGTTTGTCAAGCAAAACACATGGTGTAGTCCCAAACGATAGCTGAGGATTCTGGGTAGTGTAGTGTCTTCGGCCATCCTAAACTCTGAACAAATGTTTGTTTCTCCGAATCGAAGGGGAAAATTACAAAAGCATTGCACACAATTTAAACCAACCAATGTTGTGTAATCAACAAGGATAATCTGGTGTGTTTGAGTTGATGAGTCGTGCAGATGGCACTGTAAAATCAATCGACAGTAATGGGAATACTTACTTCCGGTGTAAAATCCTCCGTTATCCAATAGGAATGGACGTAACTAATGCACCATAATACATTCTGACCAAAAATACAAATTATTATGAATACAAATAAAATAAAAGAAGCCTCCCGTGAGTTACTACAAGCTATAAAGTAGATTTTAAAAACGTTGTATAGAATAAAAGCTCACTGCGGGACGTTGTAGAAATGCGTGTGTGCACCACGACAAAGGAGCCTCATTCACTTTACATTGGGGTTGTTTGCGTGGTGCCGACACGTAAATGTAGCAGAGTGCGTGACTCCACCACGCAATGCGGTGTTAAGGAGTCGTGGTGGAGTCACGCATTCTGGTGAGACCAGGTTGGCCTCATCTTATAACATTGCGTGTTTGCTGTTTACTCGTTACTTTACTTGACATCCTCACTCTGGGTTCGGAGGTCCTCCTTAGCTGTTAGCTTCACATTAGCATGTTGTCTTTGCAGGTGTGTGTTGAGGTTTGACGTGGTGGTTACAGCAGTGGATAACAGCTTCTGGCCTGGACACGGTTTGCACCTCACCGTCACATTCCTGTCCTTTCTTCGGACGAACTCAAAATAATGGGCAGACCTCCACCCCACGAAAGTTATCGCTGTTGACTCAGCCATGTTTTTGCACGTGGACGTGCAAATCGCGCAAATGTTACGTACATATAAACCTGCGGCGGAAATCCCTCTTGTCTGTCAAAGAGAGACTTTGTTACGCGTTACACCGCACTCTGCTCGGTACCCATCCCTACTCTACATACTGATATGAAGCTGAACATTTGCAGAATATGTCCTCTTTGATTCTATTCACATAGGTACCACTTTTCTCACCTGACGCTGTCGTGTTTCTCATGAATAATAAATGAACAAAAAGAGAAAAGCAGTCCAGCGAGAGTGTCTACCTCCAGAGCAACTTCCACAGGAAATGAGCAATGAGAAAAGGTTACAAAGTTACGTTGCTATGGATGCAGTTTCAATCCTCACATTTAATTAGCGATGATCATTTATAGTGCAACATCCCTCTGGGTCTTCACTATGACACGGCTACTCATATTTAGTTCAGAGCACAATGGCTCTTCATGACCTTCATTATCTGCTAAGTTACGAGATGCTTCCGCCTTGTTGGCAATCTCAACGCAGTGGAAATGTGTATCTGTAAGAGTCTCTGTAAATGTTCTGCTATTTAAGCTACACAAAACACTTCCAACGAAACATCCTGTGAGGGTGTTACCAGATAAACGGCGATGGCAGCTCCCAGCAGCCAGCCGCAGTACACGTCCACAGGATGGTTCCTGAACTGGATGATCCTGGTGAGGCCGGCCAGGATGGCGAGCATGATGAAGGAGAAGACGAGCAGAGGCTTCAGCAGCTTGGCCGAGTCCGTCAGCACCGCGTTGAAGTACATCTGAACACAACCAGCCCTCTGTTAAAGCTGATATAAGACATGTAACCCTACACCTGTGATAGTCTGCTGAGAATGCTTTTCCTTCAATCACATTTATTTACATTTCTAAATATGTGGAAAATACCTGTCTGTGGCCAGATGTTGAGAGAGTGTATAATAAGCACTTACTGAGATGTAGACCGCAGCGAAAGCAGCCAGAGTTGCATGCTGGGAGGGGAATGACTTCCTTTAAAAAAAATTAAAAAACAGACACAATTATCATATTCAGACAGCTAAGGTCCATGTGAATATTCATCTGAAACATGGAGGTGTGTGTGTGTGTGTGTGTGTGTGTGTGTGTGTGTGTGTGTGTGTGTGTGTGTGTGTGCCCTAGCAGGTGGTGTTTAATAGATGCAGTATCTGAAGGGTAAAAGGAGGGGAACAACTCTAATGTGTGTGTTTAGCTGAGATATCAAAAAAGTTGTATAGGTCATGCTGGTACTGCAGTGTATGTCAGTAACCATTTCTAGTTTGGCGCACTCAAGCTCTGTTCAGTCTGGATTAGTATTGGGCATGACAAAGTCAATTAATGTGGCAGTGCTTAACTTTGTAACAAAACCCTAAGCAAACAAAACAATTGTGCTTAAAGTACCTGGGACATGTCGTGCTGTTTCCCCGTGGTGTGAACTGATATTAAGAAAGATGGATATGTCGTGCTGTTTCCCCGTGGTGTGAACTGGTATTCAGAAAGATGGACATGTCGTGCTGTTTCCCCGTGGTGTGAACTGGTATTAAGAAAGATGGACATGTCGTGCTGTTTCCCCGTGGTGTGAACTGGTATTCAGAAAGATGGACATGCCGTGCTGTTTCCCCGTGGTGTGAACTGGTATTCAGAAAGATGGACATGTCGTGCTGTTTCCCCGTGGTGTGAACTGGTATTCAGAAAGATGGATATGTCGTGCTGTTTCCCCGTGGTGTGAACTGGTATTAAGAAAGATGGACATGTCGTGCTGTTTCCCCGTGGTGTGAACTGGTATTCAGAAAGATGGACATGTCGTGCTGTTTCCCCGTGGTGTGAACTGGTATTCAGAAAGATGGATATGCCGTGCTGTTTCCCCGTGGTGTGAACTGGTATTCAGAAAGATGGATATGTCGTGCTGTTTCCCCGTGGTGTGAACTGGTATTCAGAAAGATGGACATGTCGTGCTGTTTCCCCGTGGTGTGAACTGGTATTAAGAAAGATGGACATGCCGTGCTGTTTCCCCGTGGTGTGAACTGGTATTCAGAAAGATGGACATGCCGTGCTGTTTCCCCGTGGTGTGAACTGGTATTCAGAAAGATGGACATGCCGTGCTGTTTCCCCGTGGTGTGAACTGGTATTAAGAAAGATGGATATGTCGTGCTGTTTCCCCGTGGTGTGAACTAGTATTCAGAAAGATGGAATTTCACTTTATTGGCATTGAACTCTAAATTTGAGTTGATGACGTCTCTTGTCCCCACAGTTTAGTGAGAGGAGAGCAGGCCTTTAGTCGAAGCATCATTCCTTCAGTGTTTCAAAAGCACTTGAGAGACGGTTAATGAGCGTTAGCATTGTGGAGCTGCTACAAATAATGCTTTAACTGTAGAGCCCGTGCAGTATCTGTTGCTAGATATAGCGGATAACATTAGCATGGACATTCTTTGCGTAGATACACAATGTCTTGCTCAGTGTTGCTTAAAGACAGGCGGAGTCATGGGTCAAATCAACGCAGCCCACCCCCCACAGTGTCCACCTTCAGTGGCATCTATCATTCAAACGTGCATCAGGCCACTATAGCAGCAGGTAATAAAGCTGTGCACCAGTGGCGAGCCGTGACTTTTATACTTAGGCCCTACACTTATGATACTAACATGTAATGTTCAGCAGGATAAACCCATCATATTAACAACTGTTTTACAATAGTTTAGGTTTAAATGCAATTACCAGAATTAAAGCAAATTGTAGGCTACGGCTAAAGGCGGAATGTTTGCCGTGATGATTTGTAACTTTGCAAACACATGTTAGCAGTATGATACTAACACGTTTGATTCAGCAGGATTATCTCCACATATTAACACCACTTTATTATCATTAACTGTTTGGTGTGACGGCGTTTAGTAGTCTCATTTAGCCACTTGTTAGCACCCGCTGTTTTAAAGACACATCAAAGCCTTGGACATTCCCCAGTGGGGTATTTAGTGACGTATTATATGTCATAGAACAAAACTGGAGAATCTTGTAAGCTTGTTCTAATCAAAGTCCCTATTTTGGGAATCTAACCAAAATCTCCTTCAAAAAACTTCAACACGAGGGAACTGGAAGTGCTAACATGCTCACTCATTTCCGGGTTTACCATTCCTAAACCACTCTATATTTAGTTTATCATGTCATCATGGTAAAACATCCATCAGATACAGTGATGACATATACTGTAGTTTAAAGCTTTTTTCTACCTTTCATAACTTAATACCAATAAACCCACATGTCCTCTGACACTCTAGTTCCCTCCCACAGTGACACTGAGCCTCACCTCCCAGCATTGATGAGCCCGGGGTCTTGTCCAGAGCAGATGTCCTCCAGAATAAAAGCCTCATCACAGGTGGACATGTTAATGTGGGTCAGGTTGGGCTTACACACATCCAGCCAGTAGGGGGTGTGCTGCCCGGTGGACAGCTGGAGGATGTCCGTTATCAGCGCTGTCACACACAGGCCAAAGATATGGACACCTGTGGGAAGCAAAACATTGTATACTGCATTAGTACAATATATATATATACAGATATAAACACAATAACCTTATTCTAATTTGAAATGTTAAGATTGTGTTAGAATCAGGCTTGGGGAGTAACAGATTACATGGATATCCAACCCAGTCTCACCCAGTGTAATAACTACGTTGGTCCACAACGTGGGACGTAGTATTTCCACAAAAACGTTTTTTTTCACCATTCATTTCCAATGGCTGGCACGTGATCTTCAAATTTCTCTCCGCATAAAAAAACAAAACATGGCCGACCTTCGTTTTATTCTCGGTGGAAAATGCCTATTTCAAGGTTAGTTTGGCAATCAAAATGCGTTTTGATGCAAGTTTTTATTTCAGATTATGTGTGCAGTGGATGCACATGATCTTTATTACGAAGAGTACTTCAGGAAATTGTGTTTCATTATTACCAAGGTGGTTGCTAGTGTGAGGGAATAATTCTGTCTTTACTCCTAGATATTTAACCTTTTCTGTGTGTTGACGTTTACGACCAACCCTGGCTCTGGTATCTCTTTTAAGGAATGGGAGGCTCCAACTATCTTGATAAACCAGTTCAACTCTCGGTCACAACATGGTTAACGGCTGTGGGAACGCTGGCTTCAAGGCCATTAAGGGTCAGACGCAAGTGATTCAGGGTGCCCAGCTGTTTAGTCTATCTCCCCAAATATGTTGTTTACACTCTCTGAACTAGTTAAAAGGGCTATCGAGAGAGAGGCGCTGCAGATTTGACATGGCAACCCACCAGTGCAGTCAGAACCTTAGACTGTGTGACTTGTGATGTGAATTTCTCCGGCCGATGCTTGTATTAAAGATCCGTGTTTGACATCAGAACTCCTGCTCGTCCCGTGTCTCTCTGAGTCCTAACTCTCCATTGCTGCAGAGGTTTCCATTACAGCTAGGGACGCTGCTATCAATATTATTTCTGTTATGTTGTGTAACTGTTTAATGGTGTTATCTTTATTGCTACCCCCTTCCCCGTCAAGTATAGTGTTGGTCCACAGCGCAAACGTATTAGTTTAACAAAATCCGCATCTAAAATGGTGGCATAGATACGTTATTTTCCCCTGTGCAATTCCAGTCTCACATCTCACATCTCACATCACACATATTGATAGATGTCTTGTAATGCACTGTTGAGGAACCTGCAACCCAAGTTTTTCATTCATTGCTAAACTACACCGTAGTTGTGTATATGATATGTCAATAAACCTTAGAAAATCTTGAAATCTTGAAAGGGATGTGCAAAATAGTCATTATATACAGTCTTTAATTAACTATTAGTAGAGAATAACGATGAATGAATATACTTTATAGGGTGCTAATATCTAATAATACAAATAATAAAATTCAATAACATGCTTTAACCGCCAGGTGTCCCTTTATATCAGCTGTGCACCTTTATGGTGTGAATACAGCCTATCTACCAATTGGATCAAATATAAAAGTCAGCCGAATTAGTGTTGATACTGCAAGGAGACGTATTGTGTGAAAATAAATGCAAGATGTTGTTTCACTCAAGTTTACTTATCAATACTAAACCAAAGGACTGCCTACTTCCATCTACGTAACATTGCAAAAATCAGGCATATCTTGCCTCAAAGCGATGCAGAGAAACTAGTCCATGCATTTGTTACTTCTAGGCTGGATTATTGGAACTCTTTATTATCAGGGAGTACCAAGAAGTCAATCAAGTCGCTTCAGCTGATTCAAAATGCTGCGGCTCGTGTACTAACCAGAGTTAGGAAAAGGGACCACATTACTCCTGTTCTGGCTGCCTTACACTGGCTCCCTAAAGAACACAGGATAGCATTTAAATTCTTCTTCTCGCCTACAAAGCCCTTAATGGGCAGGCGCCATCTTACCTTAAAGAACTCATTATACCCTACTGGCCTACTAGGGCATTGCGTTCCAAGAATGCAGGGTTGTTGGTTGTTCCTCGAGTCTCTGAAAGTACAATGGGAGCCAGAGCCTTTTCTTATCAAGCTCCATATTTCTGGAATCAGCTTCCAGTTTGTGTTCGGGCGGCAGACACCCTATCCGTTTTTAAGAGTGCGCTTAAGACCTTCCTTTTTGATAAAGCTTATAGTTAGGGCTGATTAGATTCAGCCCCTAGTTTTGCTGATATAGGCTTAGTTTGTCGGGGGACATCTTACTTCTTCCTTCTCTCTGTCTATACCTGTGTACTCTCATGTTCCGATTAACCCAGCTTCCCCAAATGTCTTTCCTTTTGGTGTCTATACAGATGTAGCACTCCAGATCAGACTCAAATGGGTGTGTCCCAGTCAAAAACCCAGCGGATGCCAGGGGCTGGGGGTGTTGCCAAATTGCTAGAGGGCGTTGCCCAATTTCCCCATTTGTTCAATTACAAGATTTAACCATGAGATGGCGCTTCATTCACAAAATACACAATGGGCGTTGTAGAAACATCAATATTTTAGATCAAATAAAGTATATAGTTTTCTTTATGCAGTATATTTCTTGTAATATTGTACAGTAGATTGAAGTAAATCAACTTATAAATTAAGATAAGATAAGATGGACCTTTATTAATCCCGTGGGGAAATTCAGTAGTTCAAACAGCAACAGGGTGAGAGTGAAAAACAGGACGGCACAGATTCACACAGATTAATAAAATCAAAAATAAAATGAGCGATAAAAATAATAATAATGAGGAACTATGAAATAAGAAATGAATAAAAATCATATCATATATTATAATGTATTGTATTATTAAGTAATATCATACATTAACCCCATTATAGCAGATGCCATATTAAATGGATGAACACATGTATGCATCAATAATTACAACAGAATATTTCTAAATACAAGTTGTAAAAATACTTATATGTATTTAATATTAACCCTTTGGAGTCGACCGTCACGCCGGCGTGATCAGATCACATGACCTGTTCAAGCCGGTGCCGCATAAAAACAACAGTCCGGACAACATTGCGTGTGTTTCTGTCGAAAGTACTGGCTTGAGACTACTGTATATCCCAGTCTTTGATTCATGCAAAAAGACCCAGTAAACACGGAGATACGATGATATAAAGTTAATACATTTCAAAAGTATGAAATATGGAAGCACATATTTGAATATCTTCGCCGTATTTTATCATTTTACGAAACGGAAAATACTGGAAACTGTAGATCCTGCTCAACAGGATGTATATGTGTATTTCTGTCGAAAGTACTGGCTTGAAACAACTATATGCCAGTCTTTGTTTCATGCAAAAATACCCAATAAACACGGACATACGATGATATAAAGTTAATACAGATATATTTCAGAAGTATGAATAATGGAAGCACATGTTTTAATATCTTTGCCGTATTTTATCATTTTACGAAACGGAAAATACTGGAAACTGTAGATCCTGCTCAACAGGATGTATATGTGTATTTCTGTCGAAAGTACTGGCTTGAAACTATATGCCAGTCTTTGTTTCATACAAAAATACCCAATAAACACGGACATACGATGATATAAAGTTAATACAGATATATTTCAGAAGTATGAATAATGGAAGCACATATTTTAATATCTTCACCGTATTTTATCATTTTACGAAACGCAAAATACTGGAAACTGTAGATTCTGCTCAACAGGATGTATTTACCAGGGAGGGGGTGAGGTAATCAGTTAAACGGAGTGATACGAAACGAGACGAAGAGGGACGGCGGGAACCGAAGAGAGACTGCGGGAAATGGAGAGAGACGAAGATATACGAAGAGAGGCGGCGGGAAATGGAGAGAGACGAAGATATACGAAGAGAGGCGGCGGGAGACGAAGAGAGACGAAGAGAGACGAAGAGAGACGGCGGGAAATGGAGAGAGACGAAGATATACGAAGACAGGCGGCGGGAGACGAAGAGAGGCTGCGGGAGACTGCGATTGAAGTAAAGTGACAGACAAACATTGATAATTTAGATATAGATAGATAGATTTAGAGTTGTGAAGACTCAACTATGATGAAGAGAACTCTGAACGTGAGTCAAGCTTTAAGCTTGTTTTTTGACATGGAGGAGGAGGAGGAATCTGTGATGTTGTCCTCTGTGTCGTAGTTGACAGAAACCGCTTTGAAGCGTGGCACAGATAAAGACAGAAAATTGAAAAAGACAGATTGTTGTACATAATGTGTATATATATATTTGTATTATATTTATAATAACACTTTTGCCTTATCAGAATGAAATCCCATGCTACCTCAATTAAACTTTCACATTATCATAGTCACATCCCATGTATATATTTCCAGCTTTTAAATGGTTTCGTTGTGTATGTTTGTGTTATGAAAAATAAAATCATTTTCAAAATCTGTTTTTACGTTTTTTTTGTGATTTTGGGTCCAAAATGTTCATATAGTAGAAGATCACTGCTCTAAACAAAGTCAAAAATCCTACATCCAAACGAAATAAATATAATTAATTATGATGAATACGTTACATACATTTTCACTCTTACACACGGATATTCTCCTTTTGCTCTCATGAGAAATCTACTAAAACAAAGTATGTCATGTATATTTAGTTTTCGTTGATGAGACGAGACGGACTGAGGTGTTAATGGTGGACTATCGGACATTCAAAATGCAGCATATTTCCCCCAAGTGTCTGTCAAAATGCATTTTACGTTTCTAACTTGCAATATCATTATTTCCGCTCTCTTCAGAAAAGCGATCTCCCATGTGTGCGGGGGAATCACAGGAGGGGGGAGGAGAGCTGTGGAATGTGACACACATTCCGATGGCCAATTCGTTTTAAACAAAGGGTCCCCAACATACATAGGCTACATGGGGGGGTTGGGCTGGTGAACGGGCAGCACATCACAGAGGCATTTAAAAAGTGAAGACAATACATTCTGGAAATGTTCACATCAGGCACCTTCAAGTTAAACAATACTACTGTACAGTAAACAATTAACACAGTAAATTATGTGGATTAAATCACATTTATTTCGTTAAAAATAAACGAAATGACTCGGTTTGCATTCATAAAGAATGCACAAACGTGTTTAATCGTTAATGTCAGATATGTACTAAGTAAATAGCCTACATTAGTTCCTGCTCAAGATTAGATTCAACTTTATTGTTATTGCACAGATTACAGGTACTGAGACAACGAAATGCAGTTTAGCTTCTAACCAGGTGCAACAAGCAGTAAAGTGAAAAGTAATGTTCACAATCTACAGAATAAAATATAGAATGAATTGAATGATGAATAAACAGTGAGGGGTATGAATACACTTGATATCAGCCTGTGAGCAGTATGAACAGTGTGTTAATCGTTAATGTCAGATATGTACTAAGTAAATAGCCTATATTAATTTCATGATGGATTAAACCACATTTATTTCGTTAAAAATAAACAAAATGATTACATGTAGGGTGAATTGCCCTAATGTGGAAACATTTTGCATTTCAGACTTCGGGAATATATTGCGACATGAAGCCGATACAATAAATCAAAATCGAGTAACATTCTGAAATCCCCAGGATGTGTCCTAATCAAACCAAAAGAGAACATGCAGATATTAAACTCATAAAATAAATGGTAGACATATTAGTACTCTTAGTGCCAAGTTGTCTCAGACAATCTGTTTTCCTAATGTGGGACAGTTCTGTGCAAAATGTGGGACACTGAAAAGTCTATATTAAAAAGCCTCAGTCACCTTCATTCATGTAATAAAAAAATCTCAGGCCAGTAACACTCAAAGCTACAGTAAATGTGCAATACCATGCTATGTTACTATTCATAATGTTATTGTTGTTACAACAGAAGATGTTTTTATTTCAAATTGAAGTTAAATGCATCAATCTGGTGCACTGAGGGCAAAATTAGTAGATTTGTGGATACAGCTCTCAACACTCATATGAAACAGAACTGTTCTTACAATGTGTGTTGGAAGGTATTAAATTACTATGCATATGTTATTGTGTAAACACACAGCTGATCACCTGAGAGCTGCCGTTTCATTCAGAGCGTTTAAAAAAAACGACGGTCTGATTTCAACAACTCAATGTGTGACTATTATAGCAGTAATATTAGACACTAATAATACAGTAAACTTTAGCACTGTACATATTATTGTTTGCCCGTGGATAGGGTGATCGGTAGTGAGAGCCGCTGCAGTTTCCCCCGGTCGGATGTGATATAAAAACAAAGCGATTATTGTTGTTGTTGTAAACTCACGTGGATTAAATGTAGTGCATTCATTTCAACTCGCGAACATGTGATACATTAAATGAATGCGAGGATGACGATCGAAAATCGTTTGTTTGACCCTGGATGCATTTCCTGATCTAAAAACATAGCGATGGTTTTGTACTTACGCCTACGTGAATTAAACATTATTTTGTTAAATAAAAACATGGTGATGTTTAGTAAATGATTACATGTCTCTTACTTAAGCACAGCATATGATCCTATCCGTGACATATATGGATTTTAACAAATATCCGCTATATCAGAAACCTGTTGATCAGCTGTTTATTTCACATGAGTTTCAGTGTGGCAGCTTTTCACGGCTCCCCCTGGTGGATCCATGATCCATTGCAGCTGGTTTCATTATAATTAAATGTATTTATCAAGGGGGCGTTTCAAGTCCTGCGGGGGGGTTTTCCTTATCAGCAGGGGCCCACCCCGTGCCGATCACGGACCCGCCCGGGTAGGCGTCTGAAACGAAGCGCTACATCTGTATACGCTGGGATCCGGAGTCATGGATGATCTTGCGGTCCTGTGTCCTGGATCGTGAGCGCTGAATCTTGAGTCGTGGCTGTGGTCCTGGATCATCGGTCCTGGATGGATATCCTCGTGGATTCATCTTCCTATGATACACATGCATTTCCAAACATTTGGACTACCTATGTTGCAAATGTATTATCTTTTCAATTTACACACGGCATCTATTGCACGTCTGTCCGTCCTGGGAGAGGGATCCCTCCTCTGTTGCTCTCCCTGAGGTTTCTCCCATTTTTCCCTTTAAACTGGGTTTTCTTTGGAAGTTTTTCCTTGTACGATGTGAGGGTCTAAGGACAGAGGGTGTCGTATTGTCATACTGATATTCTGTACACACTGTGAAGACCACTGAGACAAATGTAACATGTGTGATATTGGGCTATATAAATAAACATTGATTGATTGATTTAATGGCTGATATATTTATGATCCACGTCACGTTTTTAGTTTTGGCGGCAGTTCCTCATGTTTGTCTAGAAGTCTTCTCATCAGGGCTCTATAAATAGAGAACTACGGCAGATATGTAATATTTAATGCAGCCGAACCGTGTATTACAATGCCGTTATGTGATGACTTCCAAAGAGAAAAGCAAGCACACTCGGAATAAAGTATTATTTAAAAAAATTCGGATTTCACATCGCATAAACACCATCTCCCAACGTGCATTGCGGCTAAACCATCCAATCACTGAGCTGAGGATCTTGCCTACGTCTGTTGCCGGTATTGCTTATGACGATGTGAGATGTGAGACTGGGCTGGAGAATTGCACAGGGGAAAATAACGTATATATTAGGAGTGTAACGGTACACGTACCCGTACTGAACTTATTCGGTACGGGCCCTTCGGTTCGGTACAGGTGTGTACCGAAGTGTACCGAACGAATATAACGTTAAACGTAAAAAATTGAGAACGTGAACAACTTTTTGGAAGTAATCTCAGGTGCTGCGTCGCAACATTCAGAGTAATTTCCTCACATTGGGTTCAACGTGTCATAGAGCGAGCAAGTAATTTCATTGGATGAGAGGGCATGCTATGAGAGCTGGTCGCAGGGATGCGTTCAAATGTAGTCAGTCATTTGAGGAACTGTCGAAAATTAATGGCGAACGCAGATAAAGTTGAGCTCGAAAATCCTCCAGCATCATTGAAGTCTCCGGTTTGGGAACATTTTGGTTTCGCAGTTACGTACAAGGATGACGGACAAAGACAGGTGGACCGAACCAAAGCTGTTTGTCGGCATTGTTCAACTAAAATTGGTTATGCGGCTGGCAATACATCAAACTTGCACACTCTTGAAAAGGCATCACCCGAACGTGAATATCACCGGTACCAAAAGAAAAAAGACTGAAGTGCAAACCCAACTCCCGCTAGCATGTAAGCCTCCACCACTCGCAACAAGTTCAGACCGAGCCAAAGCTATTACAAACGCCAAATATCCTTATGTTGCCATGGTAGCAAAGCGCTACCTGGCTGTATCTGCTACTACCTCTGTCCCTAGAGAGAGGGTGTTCTCCACAGCAGGAGACATTGCTAGTGCCAGCAGATCTGCCCTTTCGGCAAGCAATGTGGACAAGTTCATCTTTCTTTAAAAAAACATAAAATACAATGACAAGCAAGTCATAATGTCAAACTGACTGCTTAGGTGCTAGTAGAGTACAGTTCAAATACAGATTATTTCAGTTAATCGAAATGCTGCACCTTAATGTTCATTTTATTATATTTTGTATTTATTTGAGTGAATATTCATAGTTTAATAATAATTAAAAACCCAAAACTAATAGTTTATGTGTTGTGAGTACTAGTACAGTAAAGTTCAAATACAGATTATTTCAGTTCATCGAAATGCTGCACCTTAATGTTTATTTTATTATATTTTGAATTTATTTGAGTGGATACATTATTCACAGTTTAATAATAATACAAAAAAACAAATATATATATATATATATATATGTTTTGTTTTGTGAAAACAAATTCTGCTGTACCGAAAACTTACCGAACCGAACCGTGACCAAAAAACCGAGGTACGTACCGAACCGAAATGTTTGTGAACCGTTACACCCCTAGTATCTATGCCACCATTTTAGATGGAGATTTTGCGTAGTTACAATATCTAAAACAGGCTCTGGTGTCTTTTTAGCTTTAGAAAAGAGCATTACCTTGGTTTTATCCACATTTAAAAGAAGCTTTAATTCAGAGAGCTGAGTCTGAATAATGTTAAAAACAGCCTCTTTAATCGAGGGACCTGCACAATACATCACAGTATCATCCGCATAAAAATGTAAAGTAGCTTCATCCACATTTTCACCGAAACTGTTGATGTAGATGGAGAATAAAAGTGGACCTAAAACAGAGCCTTGAGGAACACCATTTGCAATGTTCAACCACTCAGAAGACAGCCCATCAAAACGAACACATTGGGACCTTTTAGAGAGGTAGTTCACAAACCACCCCACTGCATGGCTGGACATGCCAATACTGAGTAGCCTCTGCTTTAAAATGTGATGATCGACGGTATCAAACGCTTTGGAAAGGTCAATAAATAGAGCTGCACAACTCTGCTTATTATCTAAAATACTCACCACATCATTCACCACTTTCATTGTGGCAGTGATGGTGCTGTGTTTATTTCTGAATCCTGACTGATGTTTAGACAGGATGTCATTGTTACATAAAAACACCTTTACTTGCTCACTCACTCGGCGTTCAAGAACCTTAGCCAGAACTGACAACTTAGAGATTGGCCTATAGTTATTTAAAATAGTTGCCTCCCCTCCTTTTAGCAAAGGCAGGACATACGCTGACTTCCACAATTTTGGAATTGTGTTAGTGCTGAGGGAGAGGTTAAAAAGAGTAGTGAGAGGTGGAGCAATACAATCTGCAGCTATCTTTAAAAAGAAAGGTTCTACGTTGTCCGGGCCAGCCGGTTTCCTAGGATCTAGCTTGGTTAAAGCTTCACGAACAACATCAACAGTAAAAGGGGTAAAACTAAAAGGGTTATCCAACAAGTCACATACTTTAGTGTTCACAGAAGCAGAGTTAGTGACAGAATCAAATAGAGAACCACAGGACACAAAATGCTCACTAAAGCAATTTAGCATAGTAGCCCTGTCCGATATAGAGCCAGATGCTGTGGTAATGCACGGAGGTAGCTCATTACGGATATCGCCGGTGGATAACGATTTAATGGCTTTCTAAAATGTTCCAGGATTATTCAGATTCTTTGTGGTTACTGACAGATAGTACTTTGATTTAGCACTTTTGACATGCGAAGTGAAGCTATGTCTTAGCTGCCTAAAACGTAGCCATTCTACCTCTGAGTCTGATTTCCTAGCCTTTGCCCAGGCCTTGTTTCTCTCATGAAGGAGACTAGACAGCTCAGCAAGGATTGTCTCGTCCCTTTACTCTAAATGTACGCAGGGGTGCATGTCTATCAATGATTTCCATAAAACCAAGATAAAAACAAGACCATGCGGTTTCCACATCAGCACACAGATCGATTTTACATCTACATTTTAACATTTAAAGAGATACAAAGGTTTGTAAAATCCTCTGACACTGCAGTTAACCAGTCCCAGTTAAAATCTCCAAGTAGCACTATTTCCTTGTTGTCTAGTTGTGATGAAAGATTTGCTAGTGAAGACAAGGAGTGCTTGCCAGCTGAGGGGGGTCTGTAACAACTCACCACCATGACCTGTTGACCCTTTGTCACTTCTATATTTATGGCTAAAAATTGAAATTGCTTACTGATCGATTTGGAAACTAATGTGGTTACACTGAACTTATTCTTAACATACATGTCAACGCCACCACCTTTATTAGGCCGGTCGGTACGATACACATTAAAACCATTTAAGGCAATGTCAGAGGCCAAAATAGAATGTTTCAGATAAAACAATGACGTCAGCGTCAGTCGATTTTGCCCAGATGCGGACAAAATCTAGTTTACCTAACAGACTGCGCACATTCAAGTGGACGAAACCCAACCCAGACCTAGCTTTAAATCAGCAGGAGTAGCGATCTGACTACTACTACTGGGCGGACCAGGGTTATTATCCAGTATCCACTCAAACTCATTTGTTACTGCAAACTGTTATTTGTGTTTTTGTGGCTCAGTTAGAAAACATGCATCGAAGCAGCTGTGTGTTTAACATGTGTCCTCCCACCTATGAAGCGTACAGCCCTGCGGATGTAGGAGTTGAAATTACAGCCTGCAGCGTTGATGTTGGCCTCTGTCTGAGTGGCTGCTGACCTCCGGGACAGATAGCAGTACAGAATCGCTTCTCCGATCAGAATCTGCACACAAAGACACAGAAAGGATGTTGCAAAGGCAGATCACCACATACATCAGTCTGAATGATCCACCAGATGCAATACATATTACTGGATCATTTATTGTTGCTGATATCTTACTGTCCCGACTCATAAGTGTGAGGATTTTTGTTTTGATGTGAGAAAAGGAAGAGATGTCAATCAAAAGGGAGACGACAAGATCATCTGCAACCTACGTCCTGCTTCAAAGGCAAAATATGTTATTTAATCTTAATGGTGAAAAGCTGCAGCAAAATGAAGTTACACACAAGAAATGAAGGTAAACCATGTGTCCATCTGGTATAAAAAGTGCATTTAAATGTTACTCTGCTTTATGTGCAATAGCAGTTCTTAGAGAACTAAGTCTCTGTAATTTGCATCAATTTTACAGAGAATTGTTTCGCCAACAACAACAACAACAACAGTGTTCCGAGTGTTTCGAGCCAGGTCCCGGTAACTCGCAGGACAGTGCACCCAGCAGGAGCCTCCAGCAGACCCCCCCGCACAGTTCCCTCGTCCCTTGGAAGAGGCGGAGAGGTGGGTGTTTTTCATCTGATGGTGGACTACCGGGGAGAACGTCCTGCTCGGGAGCCAGGCTCAGAGAGAGTGGCAGTGGGTGCGGTGCACCTGCCTTTTACAGCAAGAGCACAAGCTCGCCTCGGGGAGGGAGAAAAAGAGAAACAGAGGCCGCCGAAACAGCCAGAGCCCTGCCTCTCCCCACCTCTGCTGCTCACCCAGATCTACAGCTCCTCTACCACAACCATCAGCAAGTGGACATGGAGACCTACATGAACTACATGTTGCTAAATCCAACGTGGAGAATAAACAGAAGGGCAACCAGGCAACCATGGCAACCATGCTCGGGGGGTGTAATGTCTCGTAAAAT
This sequence comes from Champsocephalus esox, assembly GCA_036324585.1. Lineage (NCBI taxonomy): Eukaryota > Metazoa > Chordata > Actinopteri > Perciformes > Channichthyidae > Champsocephalus > Champsocephalus esox. The sequence continues at coordinate 344,439 of CM070481.1, read as the reverse complement.
CTGTTAAGTTAATGTTTTTAGTTCAGTCTTGTATCCTGTTTTATTTTGTAGTAACCTTTCCTTCTTGTTGCAGATTACCTCACGTCCTCCCTTTGTGTGTTTTCCCTCCACTGTGATTGTCGACTCCGCCCTAATTGTCTGCACCTGTTCCCCCATAGCCTGCCTATATATAGATTCTGTCTCTCTTGTCTTGTTGCCAGTTCGTTTCGTCCCATGTGCCAGACTGCCAGCGTGAAGTCCATGTTTTTTCTGCTAAGAGCTAAGAACCGAGTTTTGGAGTTTACTTTATCCTTTGCATTTTGGATACTATGTTCACTTTTTCCTCATTAGAGTGTTTTTTGTTACCTTGACCTGTTACCTCTACGGAGAGCTCACAGGGCCAATTTCCAGTAAAGACTTTCTTTTGTACTTTGTTTGTCGAGTCGTGCTTTTGGGTTCATACTGGTTTGCCTAGCCGTGACAGGAGGTCTTCTTCGCTGCTTTTGGTGTATTTTGTGGCAGAAGTACAGCGCCCATTACAGGCCCGGCATATGTACTACAGCGTCTCCAGCGGGTCGAGCGGTTTCGTGTGGACGGAAGACTTTTTTGATATCGAATTGTGTTCGTTGTAGTTTTTGTCTCAGTGTAAACGGAGCCTAAAAGAGATCCAGTCAAACATCCTGCAGTGGAAAACAAATAACATATTTTATTTGGAGGCTCATTTTTATAAAAATGTTTTACCAAAGGACTCATTGCAATTAATAAAAAACTCTAAAAGGTTAAACTTGAAGTAAATGTTCGTTTTTTCTGAATCTTATTCGCTTCTTTTATGCATTAATGTGAGATGGTTGCCATCCTTAAAGGAATGGTATGCTCATGACACTCATTTTTAAATAATTACCATCCGATAAAACAGACCAGTCTCTGCCAGTCTTTCTTTTTTTTTAATCCGATGACATCATCAGTGATTTTAAACTGATTATATACCGAAATAACATCAACACTGTGGGCGCCGCCATTTTCCGGACGTGACGTCATTCATGCGTTTGGTTTTCGAAGACACGTTGATCTCCATGTTATTTACTGTAGTTTCTCTCTTCAAATATGCCTCACTGTATCGTGACATATCGCCACAATTCTGATAGGAACAATCCACGGAATGCTCGGTTCCATCTGTTGCCAAAAGGTAAGCGTAAGAAGTACATTCGGAGGCAGTGGCTAGCGAACCGAGAGATTCACAGGCTCATGTATGCAGCGAACATTTCACCTTTCCGGACGACTACTCTGAGAGTATGATAAAACATAACATGGGATTTATGGAACAACCATTACTCAATGGAGATGCAGTACCATCGGTCTTTCTGGTGTCATCACCGACCAGGACACCAGTTCGGCCCGTTGAGAAATCGCCCTCTGCAAGTGTGAAGCGACGGAGGAGCAGAAGTAGTGCTCGGAGTAAGAATAAGGTATGTCCTAGCGCATTTCCATTGCAGCGGCTCGCCCCGTTTTAACGTCCTTTAGCGTCCAGGCCAGGACAGTTTTTGGTGGTCTTTCCATATAGCGTAGTACCGGCGAGTGTGTATTTCCCCCAAGTTTTTTCCGGCCCCATAACATCGTGATTCTATGGCCAGGGACAACGAAGCTGAGTATGCTAAACTAGAGAGGGAATCACTAGCAAGGGTGGTACTACATGCATACATATAGTATCTTATATCATCTTCCTGTTATACACACATGCATTTCCAAACATCTGGACTACCTATGTTGCAAATGTATTATCTTTTCAATGTACACACGGCATCTATTGCACGTCTGTCCGTCCTGGGAGAGGGATCCCTCCTCTGCTGCTCTCCCTGAGGTTTCTCCATGTTCCCTTTAAACTGGGTTTTCTCCGGAAGTTTTTCCTTGTACGATGTGAGGGACTAAGGACAGAGGGTCTGAGGACAGACGGGTCTGAGGACAGAGGGTCTGAGGACAGAGGGTGTCGTATTGTCATACTGATATGTATGGCTGAATTCCCCCATCCAATCTCTTCACATTGGTCAAAACTTCTTCCTCTGCTGACGAGTCCGAACTCAAATACTCCGCCATGTTTCCGTGTGTTGACAAAGTGAACGCATGGATGACGTCACGACCATCACGTGACTACTGAAAATGGCAAAAATGGCGGCGGCCAGGCGGAATATACAGGTGTTGATAAAAAAGAGCTATAAAATCATTATTTACCGGGGAATATCGCTGATTTCTTCAGGGTATGGTTTAAACATAATGTTTCACTAAATACTGAAGTTTGGAATAATTATCTAATGAGTGGACCATTCCTTTAAAGGTCCCCTACTACGCAAAATCCCCTTGTTCATGTCTCTTCAACATCAACATGTGTCCCCTCTGTGCAAAGACCCCCTCTCTTTTTGTCCTGATCCATTTATATAGAAACCTGTCTGGAAATGAGCTGATCAGATGTTAGCCACTTTATGATATGGTGTTTTTTTGTGCTATGCAACCAATAGCCACTAATCAACCAAGGTAACCCCCCACAACCGTATCACCTGAATCTCCTCTTAGAGCACCATTGTGGTTTTTTTCTCAGAGGGGCGTGGACAGCAGCAGCTCATTAGCATTTAAAGCTACAGACACAGAATCAGCACTTTTGGAACTAGAGATGGGCGAGTCATGATTCATCCGGATCATTAACCCGGATCCTAGTAATGAGCCGGTCGTGACGAGTCTCCCTCTCGATTAACCCGAGTCCTTTGAGTCCTACACCTGATGTGACGTAACAATTAAAACTATAAATTGCGTCACTCTTTACTCTCTTTATAACGTGTACAATCACATTACAACGTTGTTGTATCCAGAGATCCAGCAGACTCGTCGCCATGCACGAATCAACAGCAAATTCAGCCCCTCCTCCGGCTCCCGCGAGAGTCCCGTGAGCCGTGAGTGAGCCGTGAGTCGTTGGACTCGCGGGAGCCGTGAGTGAGCCGTGAGCCATGAGTGAGCCGTGAGCCGTGAGTGAGCCGTGAGTCCGCAAATCTCTGAGTCTGCTGCGACTCGTCGAGGGAGCCGTGGGACTCGCGGGAGCCGTGGGACTCGCGGGAGCCGTGCGAGCCGGAGGAGGGGCTGAGTCTGCTGTAGATTCGTGCATGGGGACGAGTCTGCTGGATCTCTGGATCTCTGAGTCTGCTGCGACTCGTCGCGGGAGCCGTGGGACTCGCGGGAGCCGTGCGAGCTGGAGGAGGGGCTGAGTCTGCTGTAGATTCGTGCATGGGGACGAGTCTGCTGGATCTCTGGATCTCTGAGTCTGCTGCGACTCGTCGCGGGAGCCGTGGGACTCGCGGGAGCCGTGGGACTCGGAGGAGGGGCTGAGTCTGCTGTAGATTCGTGCATGGGGACGAGTCTGCTGGATCTCTGGATCTGTTGCCTGCTATATGTTACGGCTCTGAGTCCTCGTAGGCTACTGGTCTCTCTCGATAATTGACCTGGATTCACGGATCCCGCGATTTTTCCGGCTCTAAATTAAGTTTCAGTGTAGACTTCTAACAAAATGGTCATGTTGTGCAACAGTCTCCTGTAATAATATCTGCATTTCCAATAAGGATCTTACTTGGAAACTCGTTTATTTTGAACATGGCACACAAAAAGAAACAAATGATAGAAAATTGCAAAACAGTTAGAATATATAAAATGTAATTATACAATTATTATTATTATTATTATTATTATTATTATTATTATTATTATTATTATTATTATTAAATGAAAACACAATTGTGCAAAATTAGCTTAAGTACAGGAACATATTAAAATAACTATATACATATAATGCAAAACACTTATTTTTTAAAATGCACACACACACACACACATGTTTTATTAAAGCAAAAGACACTGTGTAGCGGAGGTTAATGTAACGTTAGTTTAATATGCTGGTTAAATGCAACAACTTTTCGGTTTCACCGGTAGGATTTCTACGGTCTTGGTCATGCTGACTCAAATGACTCAAATGACTCGTATGATCCGGATCTCTTCAATGATTGACTCAGAAGACTCCGAGTCCATAAAATGATCCGGATTTGCCATCTCTATTTGGAACAGGGCTGAAACAGAGGGGATTATGGGATGCTGCAATGATCTTTTGTGTTTCAGCCAAACACTTCAGAGACATGTTCTGTATACATCTTGATACCTTGATTAAGGAATACATCACATGCTCCATGTACAACTGTATTTATACATTGCACTTTGTGGGACATGTCCCTTCTTTTTGTAACTTCCTGCCTATTCACTTGCAACATTGAATCTGGTGGAAACTCACTTGTAACAGAATCCCTTGAGTGGTAACACACAGATAATGGTGCACAAGTATTAGGCCATGTGTTCTTGAAGATTTTAAAGTCTTGGACAATTAGGAAAAACTCCAGCATAGTATTTGCACATCACACAGTTGCTGCACATCCATGATGCGAATCTCTCGTTCCACAACATCACAAAGGTTCTCCATAGGATTGAGACCTGGTAACTGTGGCCACTTGAGAACAGTGAGTCCATTGTCATGTTCAAGAACCCCGTGTGAGATGAATTGAGCATTGTGACATGGTGTGTTACCCTGCTGGAAGTAGCATCAGAAGATGGGTACACTGGTCATAAAGGGATGGACATGTTCAGAAACAGAGAGAACTGCCAATCACTGGATATTTTCCCTTTTCCTGAGCATTCTCTGAAAACCCTAGAGATGGGTGTAGATCAGCAGTTTCTGAAATAGTCAGACCAGCACCTGACACCAACAACCATGCCACGTTCAAAGTCACTTGCCCCCCCCCCAGTAAGAGCTGGATGGGATGAATGTAAGACTCAACTTGCTGATCATGAGGAAGGTTTAAACACCCTGGCCGCCCGGATTGACTCTCTGGAAGCCCGCAGCACTCAGCTAGCTAAAGACAACGCTACATTACAATTGAAAACAGACGACCTGGAGAATAGAGGGAGACGTTGCAATCTACGTATTGTTGGAATACCAGAAGGTGTTGAACAAGGCAACCCTACTACTTTCATCTCTAACATGCTTCACGAATTGTTTACCGGACTGGAGAAAGCACCGGTACTTGACCGTGCTCACCGTGTACCCGCTTCCTGACCTAAAGACGGAGAGCGCCCACGCTCCTTCCAATATAAAATCTTTTTCAAGTGAAAGAGGAATTACTGAAACTCTCACGTCAGAAAGGCAAGCTAGTGCTCGGTGGGACCCAGATTTTCATATTCCCTGACTGCAGCGCATATTTGGACAAGCACAGAGCGGCATATAATGAGGTGAAGGCTGTGCTTCGCAGGGCAGACGTCAGATATGGGCTCCTTTACCCGGCACGACTGCGGATCACTTTCGGCAGTGAGACGAGGATTTTCGCCTCTCCCCAATCCACGATGGAATACTACACTACAAAGATAAAGCCTACCGCCAAAAATGTGTGAACATTTGTGCTGTTGTTGTTGCCAAGCGGGTCATCTGTTAAATCAAGGAGTCGTTTACCACAGACTGGAAATCGGGATCGGAATGCTCCGGGTGGATGAGGCCGTAGGTAATGGACACGCTCTCAGGGATGTTGTTTGAGCCAGGATAACTGACTGTTTGTGCTATTTCCTATAGTCATTTATCTCGAGAGTTACGCTGCTTACATCTTGAAAATACCTCTTTCTTTCTTTCTTTTTTCGAGATCATATTCTTCATAACGTTTAAACAGACTTTTCATTCACGGGAACTTTTGAGACTCTTTCCCTGAGATCTCCTCCTGCAGGTTTGGTCTGTCTTGTTCACTGGTTTAATTTCAGTAACTACTAAATGAATGTATCTGTTCATGTTTAAAGCATCTTATCTCACTTCTCATAGTAACAGGTGCTCACAAGATCATACAGATACCAAATAAGCAAAACGTATTTGTGATCATCACTGCTGGGGTCAGACCTGGGGCTGGAACCATGGCTGTGTGGGCCAGTACTGGAGCAGGCACCATGGCTGCTGGAACCGGAACACGGAACCATGGCTGTGTGGGCCGGTACTGGAGCAGGCACCATGGCTGCTGGAACCGGAACACGGAACCATGGCTGTGTGGGCCAGAACTGGAGCAGGCACCATGGCTGCTGGAACCGGAACACGGAACCATGGCTGTGTGGGCCGGTACTGAAGCCGGGCGCTCCCTTCCACTAATCAAAGCAGCAAGCCAAAAAAAAGGTACAATTCTGTAGTGTGCCTCAAATGGATCATCCAATGGGTCCATTTCTGGTTGGTTCAATCTGTTAGGGTTGAGTGAAGCAAGCAGGACCCAAATGCAGATTTAAACGTAAAAAATACCTTTATTCCAAGGAAAGCGTCAGAAACAGAACACTACCCGGTGACACGGTCAAAGACAAACAAGGAACCGACAAAGACAGACAGAAAAACCAGAAGTTAAATACACTTGTTGTTGCTAGAGAAGCTCAACTTCCAAAATATAAATGAAATGCCATTGCACCGTTGATAGCTCGACGACTAGTTCTTGTTAAATGGAAGGATGAGTCCCCACCCCCCCATACTCCCTGGAGTGCAGACCTGTTGCAGTGTGTGCGTCTGGAGGAAACCCGGTCCACTCTGAAGGGATCTACTGATAGATGTGATCAGGCCTGGCAGCCATTGTCACACACGTAGAGAAGTGCAAGCTGCACTTAACTCTTTAAAGAAGAGTGTGTATCGATTTGAGTGTTGCTGAATTTGGGCTATACCATTTCTAAAGCAATATGGTACGTTTTGCATATATCCTGTTTGTCGTTTGCTTTGTATGTTTTTTTTATTTCATTTTTGTGTCATTTGTGAGAACGTGTACACTTATCTCATTTACTCTGTTTTTTGTTGTCGTTTTTTTCCTTCATGCTGGGTCTATTGGATCTGCTTGTTGGCAGTCTGGTGTAAATGTGCACTGTTGCATCGACAGTATGTATTTACTGCTCAATGACATTCTGTTGGATTTTTCTTTGCAATGAAAACTTTCAAAAATAAAGTGTTAAAAAAAACAAACACTGATGTTTGTAAATCCATTTCATTATATATTAATAACATTCAATTTAAATCGTTATTTTGAATGTATATGCTGACGGTAAAGATTTTGGTCTTGACCAGATTTTCCAGGTCAAAAAGGAGTGATTACAGGAAATCGTGGTGTAGAGGGGGGGGGGTATACTTACATTGTAATTTATAAATCTGAGTGATGCCTAACATTGCCACTTGCAGGCACAGGATTGTCAATCAGCACGGCATCGTTATTCAAATGTTAAAAAAGATGAGTCCAACCCAACTAACATCCCATCTGGACTGCAATAACCTTCATAAACCTTTTCAATCTGGTTTCCGTACCAGCCACAGCACAGAATCTGCCCTCCTCAAGGTGACCAACGCCATGCTCCTCTCTGCTGACTCTGGCTCCCTCTCGATTCTCATTCTCCTTGACCTAACAGCCGCATTTGATACGCTCAACCATTCCATCGTCATCTCCCGCCTCCAGTCTTCCATTGGCATTACCGGTACTGCCCTCTCCTGCAGTACTGGTCCTCCCTCACGTCAACCAGGTCACAAAAAACGCTTTCTTCCATTTAAAGAACATCGCCCGCTTCAGACCCTCACTCTCATCGACCGCTGCTGAAACTCTGATCCACGCTTTCATAACATCCCGACTGGATTACTGCAACAGCAAACCTTTTGGATCACCTGCATTCACACTAAAACTTCAATATGTCCAAAACGCAGCTGCCCGCTTGCTCGCCTCCACCCGACGCTCCGACCTCATCACCCCTATCCTCCATGACCTCCACTGGCTCCCCATCAAACACCGCATTGATTTTAAAATATTTTCATTTCATTTCAAACCTTTATTTACCCAGGTGAATCCCATTGAGATAATGTATCTCTTTTTCAAGGGAGACCTGTTCAAGTAGGTTCCACATGAAACATAAAAACATAAACAGAACAACAAAAAATACATCTTACAGCATCATTACAGGGATTACAATTTACAATAATTATCCACATGTGCAGGTACCAACAGCTTCCGATTGAGTAGCATCCAACCGAGCTTTAAAAACATTTAGTGGCACCAGATTGCTCAGTTTCCATTTAATGTGCAGACTGTTCCAAGACAGAGGAGCTGCGCATCTAGAAGCTGCTTCCCTGAGACAGTCCTAGCAGTTGGCACATTTAATAAAACCACAGCATTCGATCTCAGGCAGGAGCCACTTACAATTCTCCGTGAGATCAGGGAGCAGATATAAGATGGAAGTTTCCCTAGCATGGCTTTGTATATAAAAATGTACCAGAGACTGAGCCTCCGTACAGAGAGTGAAAGCAAACCAGCCCTTGCACACAGGGTACAGTGAAGGGTTAATGCTTTACAGTTTGTCACAAATCTCAGAGCGCTGTGATACGCAGCATCTAACTTGACCCGGCAATGGGCCGGTGCATTCATATAGACCAGATCCCCATAGTCCAGCACAGGTCAAAGGTCACAGAGCCTCTTCCTGGCCTCAAGCGAGAAGCAGGACTTGTTCCTGGAGAAGAAACCTAGCCTAACCCTCAGTTTTTTTAGCAGGTTATTGACATGAAGTTTAAAAGAGAGACAATCATCAAGCCAGATACCCAGGTATTTGTAACAGGTAACAACTCGACATTTTCACCCAAACTGTTGATGTAGATGGAGAATAAAAGTGGTCCTAAAACAGAGCCTTGTATATCATAGCACCATTAGAAATGTGTAACCACTCAGAAGACAGTCCATCAAAGTGAACACATTGGGACCTTTCAGAGAGGTAGTTCACAAACCACCCACTGCATGGCTGGACATGCCAATACTGGCTAGCCTCTGCTTTAAGATGCGATGATCAACGGTGTCAAACGCTTTGGAAAGGTCAACAAACAGAGCTGCACAACTCTGCTTATTATCTAAGATACTAGTAATGTCATTCACCACTTTCATTGTCGCAGTGATGGTGCTGTGTTTCTTTCTGAAGCCTGACTGATGCTCAGACAGGATATCATTTGTACATAAAAACTCCTTTACTTGTTCACTCACTAAGCGTTCGAGCACCTTAGCCAGAACTGACAATTTAGAGATTGGCCTATAATTATTTAATAAAGTGGCCTCCCCTCCTTTCAGTAAAGGCAGGACATACGCAGACTTCCACACTTTTGGAATTGTGTTTGTATATTACTTTTCACTTTCAAAGCCCTCAACAACCTTGCCCCCCTACCTCTGTGACCTCAACAAACGACACCCCCCCACCCGTCGCCTCAGGTCAGCTGAAGCTAACCTACTGCAGCCCATCAGGACAAAGCTCCGGACTTGGGGGGACAGGGCCTTCGCAGCAGCCTCCCCCTCCCTCTGGAACCCCCTCCCCAGCCACGTCAGATCCGCCAACACTCTCACATCATTCAAACAATCCCTCAAAACTCACCTTTTCACTCTTGCCTTCAACTCCTAATCAATAACCCCTCGCCCTGATTCCACCTAAGATATGTGCGAGGTCTTATCAAGAGTGTCCCAATCGTTTAGTTAATCCCCTTCTGACAAGTTTATCAGAACAAATAATCAGATATCCTTTATTAGTTCCGCAGCAAGGAGAATTCACAGCGAAAGTGAACATGCGTTTGTATCTTGTTCCCAATTATTTAAGAAAACATATTCAAGGCATCGTTAAAACGTGTATCCCTTTTGTAAGACCCTATCTACACATTTAAAGACTGGATTTCCTCTTTGAGTTTAGGGGTGGAAAAGCAACCATGTGACCCTTGCAACTTCAGCTGTGTAGAATATAACTTCACACTGGTACAAAAATACACAAGTAATGTTTAGTCTGCAACAGATCTGATACAGACTGATACAGATGTGAAAATAGTGTGACGTCAGTGACGAGGAGCTCCGCCTATATGGCCAACTCTCCACCAATCAGGGGAATGAGAGGTTGCCGTGGCATGGTAACAGCATGGTTGTCCCTTTCCGATCTGCCGCCCTGCCCTATCTGCAGTGCGCATGTGCGAGATGGTCCGCCATATTGGACAACTCCGTACGGCAACCCAAGTAGGACACTTGACACAGTGGCTTTTGGCAAAGCTCAAAAGGAAAACTCGAGAGGGAAGAGTTATAGTTATTACATGGTCAGAATAAGTGAGAAATGACTTTAACTTCTGTTAGACCGCTATATGCCATACATGTGTGCATACATTCACAGTAAATATGTATTCAGCATGATGGCTGTCAGATGTCTATGAAGTTACTTACAGTGGCGGTGGGAGCCGCGAAGGCCAAGCTGAAGAGCAGAGGCAGCGTGCAGACTTCCTGTCTGGGCAGGATGTAGGGCAGAGACAGACTACGGTCATTACAGCTGTACCCAGAATGCACCGGCTGGAAAATATCCGTCAGCTCCAGGAAGTAGAGACTGACAACAGAAGAGGCCAGGATGGGGAGCTGCAGCAAAGAAACAAGAATAGAAAACAATAGTTTTAAAAGTCTTCATTTTTACATCAAAAGACAATCGTAGGACAATGAGTCCATGTTGTCCATGTGATGGAAATATCAATTTGATTTGATTTTGGATTTGATTTGATATACTTTATTAATCCCTGTGGGGAAATGGTTTCTCTGCATTTGACCCATCCTAGTGTTAGGAGCAGTGGGCTGCCATTTTGAACGGCGCCCGGGGAGCAGTGTGAATGAGCAATGAGCAGAGACACAGAAGCTGGAGCCCGAGGACAAAGGGAAACACAAAACGAACCAAACAAGCAAATTCAAGGGTGCACACACATTGTACACATCTATTCTGAAGCATCAATTATGATCCTAAACAGGGCAAGCGATAAAACAAAATGTATCTAACGATGAGTCATTCTAAAGGCTCCTCAAATCCCAGTCACTGTCAAGCTGAAGACGGAGGGGTGTCATCACATCAGCTATGGGAGGACAATGCATCTATTCAATAGATAAGAAAAACCTTATAGAAATACTTGAGAATCAATACAATACATTCCTAAAACACATTACTTGCTACCAGGAATTTCCACAGGAATGTTGTTTTAAAAGTGATCTCAAAACATAGATATTCCCACTACGAAGCCACTGGAAACAGCAAAGCTAAGGTACACTTAGTAAAGGCCGAACTAGATGATGTCGGATTTCTTAAAGGAAAACAGAATATGGACCTGGGTTACGCTGGTTACGGCTTTTATACACAAAGAACTGTGCTCGTGTACTGCATTTATTTTTGTGTGGAACATAAAGAAACAATGCATTGAAACATTTCCAAGGTGATTATAAAACCCTTCTTCTTTAGCTGTAATGGTTGGTTTGCTGCTGGGTGTTGTTTCCGAGTCCCAGGGTCAGATCCATGGGCTGGAAATTATTGTTTTCCTATTACTAGATTTCAGAAGTCAGACATTTGCCATATCATTCATCTGCATTAGGGTGGGCCTCAAAGTTGAAAGTTGAAAGTGGGAAAGTCTGAGCTCCGACCCCCAGAATTCATTCTAGAATGTTCTCCTCAATCTGACAACATGTACCCCCCCTCACCAACCTTGAAGTTGAGCCTCAGTTGCCTCACCGTGCTGCTGGTGGGCACCCCAGCTCGATGTACATGTTGTCAGATTGAGGAGAACATTCGCCAGGAGAGTTTTCTTGATTATCATAACACATTCCGGTGGTTGGAGCTTAACATAAATAAATTGGAAAATGCACATGGCACTAAGGACCAGAGGAGTACAGGTGCAGTGGCACTAAGGACCAGAGGAGTACAGGTGCAGTGGCACTAAGGACCAGAGGAGTACAGGTGCAGTGGCACTAAGGACCAGAGGAGTACAGGTACAGTGGCACTAAGGACCAGAGGAGTACAGGTGCAGTGGCACTAAGGACCAGAGGAGTACAGGTGCAGTGGCACTAAGGACCAGAGGAGTACAGGTGCAGTGGCACTAAGGACCAGAGGAGTACAGGTGCAGTGGCACTAAGGACCAGAGGAGTACAGGTACAGTGGCACTAAGGACCAGAGGAGTACAGGTGCAGTGGCACTAAGGACCAGAGGAGTACAGGTGCAGTGGCACTAAGGACCAGAGGAGTACAGGTGCAGTGGCACTAAGGACCAGAGGAGTACAGGTGCAGTGGCACTAAGGACCAGAGGAGTACAGGTACAGTGGCACTAAGGACCAGAGGAGTACAGGTACAGTGGCACTAAGGACCAGAGGAGTACAGGTGCAGTGGCACTAAGGACCAGAGGAGTACAGGTGCAGTGGCACTAAGGACCAGAGGAGTACAGGTGCAGTGGCACTAAGGACCAGAGGAGTACAGGTGCAGTGGCACTAAGGACCAGAGGAGTACAGGTGCAGTGCATAGGGCTTCGGTATATTCAATGACGTTATTACACTTTGTTAAAATGTACTCCAGGGTTACTGTTTGTAACTTCGCCCAGCCGAGAGAAGCCGCTCAGTGCACCGATTGCTTTGATATCACCATCTCACCGCTGGGTTAAAGGCTACATGTGGTGTCCTTTGTTACTTTATGTGAAGACTGACTTTGCACATGTTGATGTAGAACTTGGACAATAGAATATAACTTGTGACTATGCCATGATATTTGAAGTCCTTGACTTATACAGTTCTATGGAATCACACATGGGAGGGCTATTTTAAACTATGCTATGAGTTTGAACTAATGCTGTAAACGTGTGCCTTGTCTGTATTCATATTGAATTAACTTAACAAAACACACCTCAATCTGAAGAAGGGAGAAAGGTTTCTCAGTGTGTGCCGTACATCTGAGTTGAACACATGGACGTACCAAAAGGATTTATAACATCACACGTTTTGTCATGATCTTAGTTTTGGTTTCCTGTTTTATTTTGAAATGCCTTTTCTCCTTGTGTCTTGTCTTGTTTTACTTCCTGTCTTTGTGATTGACTGGCTGTGTTCACTTGTTGCCTTAGTGTTCCATCCAGCCTTCTCCTGTGTCTTGTACTTGTCATTAGTCTTGTGTGTATACTGTATATACCCGTCTCATGGAAGGTTTCAAATTCCTCTAACTCCCCTCCTCAACTCCTATCCTCGTGTCTTAGTCCCGCCCACAGGAGATGCGAGTGGAGGAGTTGAGGAGGGGAAGCAGCAGGCGGTGAGAGAAAGGAGAACTCCTCTCCTCTGAGCGGTCATCTTAAAGAGACGTCCATTAGTGATGACAGGAGGCAGCAGCCTCTGTCTGAGGGACACATGTGTTCATGACCACTGATATTTACTTTGATTCATTCACCGTGCGGTGTCATGACACAATAACAGGCTGCAGATGCGGACACACACACACACACATATATATTTAAATTAGGGCTGTCAGTCGATTCAAATATTTAATCGCATGATTGTCCATAGTTAATCGCGATTAATCGCAAATTAATCGCACATTTTGTATCTGTTCTAAATGTACCTTAGAGGAATATTTTTCAAGTTTTTAATACTCTTATCAACATATGAGTGGACAAATGTGCTTTATGCTAATGTTTATTATCATTTGAACAATGACAAATATTCTCATGAATATTAAACACAACAACCTGTGTGTGTGTGTGTGTGTGTGTGTGTGTGTGTGTGTGTGTGTGTGTGATCGTTGGAGCTATGTGCAACTCAAGGCATATGCTCGAACGGGAGCTGCCTGGACGCTGTGATCATGAGTGTGCTGACTTCTCCTCCAACGTCCCGCTGTCTGCTTCCTGCATCAAGTCAAGTGCTCGGCGCAGTTGTGTGGATAGAGCGCTCCTCTGTTTTCATTGAAACAGCTCCTTATATCCGTCAGCGCAGCTAGCTAGCACCAGATGCTAACGACAACAATAGCCGCGTTCACACTGCGGTACGGTAATGGACGTAAGGTCTCTCTCTCTCTCGCTCGAGCCACACAGACACACACACACACACACACACACACACACACACACGGCCAGTCGGTGCCTGCCGGTGAACGTGGAAGTGTGGTCTGCCACAAGCGGGCGGCAGGAGCGGGGCTGTCAGCATCAGCTTGTAGATGGTATTTTAAACTCGATGCGCTCTGAAGCTACGGGGCGGCCGAGGAAAAAAAAATACACATGCGTTAATCGCGTTAAAATAATTAGTGGCGTTCATTTTTTTTTGCGTTAACACTGTTATTAACGCGTTAACTTGACAGCCCTAATTTAAATATATATTTATATAAATCTATATAATTTCAGAAACAAACAAGTATGAGAGCACTAAGCATGTATTAAAAGTAAGCAGAGGACACCAAACCAACTGAGACCTGTCTGTCCGCGGCATCTACGCACACGCACACACACACACACACACACACACACACCTATATACTGTACCACCTGCACACACCTACGCACTGTACCACACACACACACACACACACACACACACATACACACTGTACACCATACACCTACACACTGTACAACACACACACCTACACACTGTACCACACACACCTACACACTGTACCACCTACACACTGTACCACACACACTCCTACACACTGTACCACACACACACCTACACACTGTACCACACACACCTACACACTGTACCACACACACCTACACACTGTACCACACACACACCTACACACTGTACAACACACACACACACACACACACACCTACACACTGTACCACACGCACCTACACACTGTACCACACATACCTACACACTGTACAACACACACACACACACACACACACACACCTACACACTGTACCACACACACACCTACACACTGTACCCACACACACCTACACACTGTACCACACACACCTACACACTGTACAACACACACACACACACACACACCTACACACTGTACCACACACACCTACACACTGTACCACACACACACACAGCTCCTAAAGCATAATCAGGCTACAGCCGTTGTGTATTTTATTTTGTGAAGCACAAAATGGTTTTAGAAACATCTGGACTCTTTGTTTGTAGATATCTACCAACACTACAGCAAATACAGAGAGTAGGCCTGTTCTACTGAGTGATATATATTATACACACTGCTCTGCTTTCTGCACGGACCTCACAGCTGTTCTCTCTGTAAACATCGTGTTGCGATGAAAGCAGTTGCTAATAATATCCAGGGGATGCATGCAGAGCTGTGATTGGCTGAGATAAGTCCGGCCGTGCGTCACGCCTCTTTGAAACATCTCTGTTGCCGGAAATGCATCCGTGGAGGAGCCATCAGTGTCTCCTCGATCCTCGAAGTGCACTTAGAGAAATTAAATGTCCTTCAACATGGCGCGCTGAAATCCATGTCCGGGTCACTACCGGAGGACCGAGGAGTCGAGGAGTCGAGGAGAGGAATTAGATACATGAGAATAACTTCATAGTGTTCTCTGTCAGTTCAGTGCTATTTCCTGTCTGTGTTATTCTGGGCGTCCTTCATCCGCTCTCCTGGTTCCTCCCAGTCTTCTCAGTCTGTTACTCGTATGTTTTTCTACTTTTGTTTGACCTTACCTGCTCTTTCATTTGTATTGGTACGGCCTTTAACAATCTTTTAACTTGAACTTTTTGTTTAGGATTGTATAACTGCCTCCTCTTGCTTTCTGATTGGGTCCTGACTTCCTTCCCCGTGACACGTTTGGAGCCAGCCTTGGGTCAGTCAAATCAAGTGTGCTGGTAACTTCAGATCTCTGTGCTGCTCGTTCACGTTCGAAGCTTTCCTCGTGCTGCTGTCTGGCCTGACCTTCATGGCGCCCCAGCTGCAAACCAGACACATGGTCTCAGAGTCCTGTGGGAAACTCAGAGTATTTCATGTTCCTTGTATTGCTCTTCCAGCAGGACTACACATTGCATAATGACGCAGCTTCTCTAACCGCGGCTTGGAAGCTGCGTCCTCATGGAAGCATCCCTGCTGTTGCAATGATCAGTTACATAATCTGCCTTTCCTCCTGAGGCACACATGTCTCACTCAAACGACTTACAGAAAGACCTGTTTCCACAGCCTGCAGACCGAGCAGCGTTGCTAGAAGTTTGTCAAGATCCTAGGAATACATTTACCAATGACTTTTCTTTTGATTGCATGCAGTGGCGGCTGGTGCATGTGTCTCCAGGGGGTGTTCTACCAACATGAAGATAAATGTATACACAAACACAAAGTCATATTACAACGCAGGGCTAGCTCAAAGGCACACAGCACTTGATACAGTCTATTATTTTAGTGCCTGTTTTTGTCAACCTCCTTATTATGCTTACTGATCCCTATCCTGTACCCTCATTGGACAGCTGTGTTTACTTTCCTAAACATGGCTAGTCGCAGAGCATCATCCATGTGGACTCTAGTTTGTTCAAGCTTTTTAGTTGTTTCTGATATGTGCTTTAAGTCGCTCACACCTGTCTGGATCCATGCTGGGTCAGGTCCAGAGACTGGGCTGATCCTGATGTTTGAATGAGGAAAAAACACTCGGAGCATGAATGACAAAGTACTTAAAGAAGGCGTGGCTCGAAGTTCTGCTTGGGAGTATTCCTGGATAGATAATGCTGGTTGTTGTCACGAGGAACGAAACGAACTGGCACAGGACAAAGGGAGACGAGGACAATAAGTACACCAGGTAATGGGGAACAGGTGGAAACAATCAGGGGCGTGGTCGACAACCACAGGAGTAGGAGACACACAAAGAAAGGAGGTCAGAGTGTCTGAAACGAGAGGGAAGGTTACTATTCAAAAATAAATGGGAAAGTCACAAGACAAAGACAACAACACTTGACCAAACTTAACATTATTGGCTGAACAAAACGTGCATTTATCAACAGGTTCGTTTTCCACAGACCTTATTTCCAGCTATTTTCCAGAATCCTATGGAGAAATCCCGTTGCGTTTTTGTCGAGGGAACCAGCGGCTTCCTTCCGGGTAAATACGTCATCCTTGCACCACTCTATTGACTCTCGTTATAAGTGGTGCATGCGCAGTCCGCACTTCTTCAATGCACCAGATAGGAGCAGCTGCTATTGACACCGCCAACAACTAGGGGGCAGCAGGAGCGCCAGAGTGAGTGATTGACGTTTGAATGAGAGAGAGTTAGACAGAGACGGAGTGTAAACAAAACTAGATAGCGAATATGGAGAAGGAACATGATGTTTAATCACTTTAAGAAACACCCTTTGAGAGGAGGACACTGGAGGGAAAGAGCTCGGACCTGATCAGCCGGACATAGGCAGGAGTTAAGGACAGAGGAAGGACGGAGGTATGTGCTCTTTCTCAAGGAGCTGGTTTAGCAAGAAGGCTACATTTCACGAGTTCTTATCATGGAGTGATGCTACAGAGACCGATCGATTCTGTGTACTCTCGCGATGCTAGTCAATGGGCGGATGGGGTTCAACAGGTGAACACTTTGCAGGAGGCAGGGACTTGCTTTCAAGCAGAACAGAGCAAACACACTTAGAGGAGTGTTCACGTGTTCGGCGTAATGACGTACAACGTCCTCCACAACTTCTGTAGTCCTATTCAGCCACTCGGTAACAACCATCGTTTTTCAGACACGTAAACTCTTCAACAATCACTAGTGCGGTCACTGCTGATGTATTTAATGCCGTGGAACAAAACGTGATCCGTCTCTTCAATGTGTGTCAACCACAGACCTTATTTCCAGCTATTTTCCAGAATCCTATGGAGAAATCCCATTGGCTCTGAGATCAGGGAACTGGTAGTGGTAAAATGCTGACTCACTTCCGGGTTTTAGGACTCGTCACCGCACCACTCTATTGGCAGAGATGTCTGCGCCCCAAGCAGGAAACAAGGGACTTATCAGTAACTTTAGACATCGTAAAACAATTTGTATCGATATTGTGGGCCTTAAACTAAAGTGCTAATATTGACCTGATAACATTACAAGATTACATTGGGGTAGTTGATCAGTTATCACAAACAAGTCTTTTCTTTTGTAAAAGGCCTCCTTGCCTTTGGTTTGACTCACCGCAGAGGCAGGCAAAGTGAACTGCCTTCCGCCAAATGTCAAACCCTGTGGCAATCCATCCCATAGTTGTCACAAATTTCCCTCAAAACCATAAATGTCAAGTCAGTCAGTAAGTCAGTCGTCACCAAAGTCTCTTTCCCCATTTATCCATTCAAGTGTGCAAGAGATTTCTGTGTGGACTAAATTGATGGACCCAGACACCCAGATGAAGGAGGCCAGCAGGCGCTTATGGCGCGTTTCCACTGCAGCGGGTAGCTCGCTTTAAGCGCGCCAAGCCGTGCGGGGCCCGTTTTTGGTTGCGTTTCCACTTGGCCTAGTTTTGGCCCGAGGCTACTTTTTCATCCTTTTTCTGGCCTGACTAAATCGTGGTTCTATCGAGGCCAACAAGCGGGGCCAACAAGCGGGGCCAACAACCGGGCGGAATATGCTAAACTAGTGACGACTGCTGATTGGTCAGAGAAAATCGTCACAATTCTCGCGCGACTTAATCCCTAGTGTCGCATATATTAAGGGACGCTTGCAGCATTTTTGTAAACCTAAGAAAATGACAAAGAAAAGCATACCGTGGTCGATTGACGAAGTTGCGACGTTCCTCCAGCTGATTGCAGATGATAAAATCCAGCGGGAGCTCGACGGCACAACTCGCAACCTAAACGTTTTTCAGGAGGTCTCTGCACTGTTGTCCGAACGCGGATTCTCAAGGACTTTCCAACAGTGTAGGGAAAAACTGAAAAAGCTTAAGAGTGAGTATAGAGCCGTGAAGGACCACAACGGCCGGAGTGGTTCCGATAGGAAAAGCTGGAAGTGGTTCGACCTGTTGGACGCTATTTATGGCCATAGACCGGCCAACGTTGGGAGGGAGGGAGGCCTGGACTCTGCAACCGCGTTACTGGAGTCCCTGCATGGTAAGTCTTTGCTAACGCTCTGTTATTTGCTTGAAAGCGTTGTGTCCCTATCTATTCTAAAGCTCACTTCTAACAAACAAGTATTTTATCCTTACATTTATGTTCGGCAACCCATGCTTTTATGGAGCCCCGAAGAGCTACATAGCTAGCTAAGGCAGATAGCATTAGCTAGAGCTATTGTTTGCTAACACCACATGCGCCATTGTTTAGGTTCTTCTTTTCTACAGTTGTTGTTGCTATTTAGTATTGTGCTGCAGTAGTTCGTGGAATTAACAAGTCATGTTGCTGGTCTAGATGATGCCATTGTGACTAGTGAGGAGGAACAGTCCCGAACACCGGGTGGTGGCAGTGTTCCGTCCACAACATCAGAACGGACCTCAACACGACCACAGACACCAGCTGAGGAGGAATCGACACCAACGCCGAGTGCCATCACGACACCGCAGCGTGTGGTTCTAGGTAAGAAATGGGCATGGCAAAACCACTAGAATTGTGACTTTTTTTTAAACTTTAGATCATCCATCGTTATTAAGTAAAATAAGCTATACCACTGTGTGGAAATGCTCTGTTACAAACTAGCTAGTACGCAGCTAGCACAATTGTGTGTGGCATCCTATTATATACATATATTTATAATAATTATCAACAGGCTGGACATAATGTAATTCACTTTCACAATCATTGTAAACATCTAGGGAATAACTGTCTTTAGGTCATCCTTACTGTTGTTCTGCTTATACATTTTATTATATCCTTGTGTGACCTGTACCTGTCCTGTGTTTTTCATTGTTATAATTATCTTATCGTCATACAGGCAAGAGGAAACGAGGAGGAGACGAGCACCTAGCACAGCAGGCACGGCACCATGAACAGAGCCTGGCCCAGGTGGATCGGCACTGGCAGCTGACCATGGAGGCTGCTGCCCGGGCGAGGGAGGAGGAAATGGCCTTGAGAAGGGAGGAGAACGCTCAAACTCATGCGTTTAACCTAGCCTTCCTGCGCACTCTCGGCCAGGTTCTAGGGGGCAGCCGACGTGGCCCGTCTCCTCAGGAAGACGAACCACCTCTGTAATTTTAACATTATTCAGTTTCATCTCTCTTGTTTATTTCTTATCTTTCCTTTTTTATATATATATATAATGCCATATCTTTTTATGCTGCTGCAATACAAACATTTTTTTATTTTGTATTTGTACAATGCCATGCCTTTTTATGCTGCAACAAATATATATATCTTTTTATTTCTATTGTACATGCCATGCCTTGTTATGCTGCAACAAAAAACACTTCCCAAATTGGGATTCAATAAAGTACTTCTCATTTTATCTCTTGTTGATAAATGCACCATCTGATTTCCTGCCATAATCTGATTAACAAACTGATTTTCGTGAGCATGTAAACAAAGTCACTGGGTTGCCACTCACACACAAAATTACAGTTTTGGAATGAGGTAGAAGTTATAGGCCTATATTTTTCCTAAATAAAAATAGGCTACAACTAATACCATTACTAATACTATTTGTGGATCTTTAAAAAAAAACATCACTCAAACAATTGTAAAAATAGCCCAATTAAGATCTAGAGATATAAACATGCAATAAGCAACACCATCAGTTAGGAAAAAGCCCATAAGATAAAAGTTCATTTTAAGAGATTTAAAGCAAGACATTGAGTTTGCCTGCTTGAGGTCCTCCTAAAACATTATTTGGAAACTGACATTAAAGTAAAAGATTTCCTTTTACAAATAAACTGGAAGGGGGTATTTAGAAAAAAACAGAAAGAGAAGGGGGGATAAGAGATCATTTGTATTTGTTTACTTTCATATTTGCTCAAATGTTCTTATTAAGTACTTAGCCTACTGGTGCTTGAAAATCAAATATTTACTAAATAGTCAATTCTGATAACATTTTTTTGTTTAAATCATTTGACAAACACACATGTGAAAGAGAAAAAAAGATTTATTTATGTTCAATACAATGTAGTAATAATAAAAACAAAACAAATGGCACTAGCCTTAATGGCCCACAATCTTTCAATGTCGTGTTTATAATTACAAACACAAGAAATGTATATCGCTGATGATGTTATGAACCAACACATTCAAGTTTTCTGAATACAATGAATATTTAGCTATTCAGGTAGCGCATCAAACCTTGTCGTATTTCAGTGCCCTCCTCCTCTGCACCTTGAGCCACTGCTACCCCTGGCTCTGCTGCTGCTGGTGCATCCCACCCATCATCATAGGCCTCTCCATGACTCTCGCAGAGGTTATGCAGAGCACAGCATGTCAGAACCATGGATGTCACAAGTTTCACATCACAGTCATTTCTTTTCATGAGGCAACGCCACCTTCCCTTCAGTCTACCAAAAGCGTTTTCTACCACAACCCGTGCGCTGCAAATGTTCTTGTTGTATACCACATGTTCTGCTGTCAGCCGTCCATTGTCAGGGAACGTTTTTATGAGCCAGCTTTGCAAGGGATAGGCATTGTCTCCCAGGATGTAAGAGCCAGCATTCACCCCACCAATGTCCCTGGTGCAAGGTGGAAAGTAGTTACCACGACTGGCTAACTCCCACAATGAGGACAGCCTCAAAACCCGAGCGTCATGCAAGCTCCAAGGCATTCCTGCAAACACATTCCAGAAATGTCCCTTTCCATCTACAGCTCCTTGAAGGATGATGGAGTGCCAGCCTTTCCGGTTGAAATAGTCACAGTGGTATTCCTGTGGTGCCAAGATGGGTATGTGTGATCCATCAATAGCACCTACACACTGAGGGAGCCTCCACCTGTTCTCAGTGTAGGCAGCCATTTCTGCAAACTTCTGCCGGTCTGGTGAACGAATTAGCTCCGGTACTAACAACGCCTCTGCAGCAGCACAGAAGTCTCGCACACACCGGCACACAGTGGTGTTGCTCACTCCGAAAAGATGTCCAATGCTTCTGTACTCTGAGCCGGTCGCAAGCTTCCACAGTGCGATGGCCACCCTTTTCCTTAAAGGTATACACTCGCGGAATGGTGTGTCCTGTCTCTCCATCGCTGGCCGCAGTTTATTGCACAGGTACACGTAGGTTTCCTCAGACATCCTGAAGTTCTCCACCCACTGAGTGTGTGTGAAAGATGGAACAATCACACCCCACCACTCGGTTGCTCGGTCAAGCATCCAAACACATGGTCTGCGGTGGCAACCTAACTTCTGAAATACACAAACAAAAGCATACATATTTTAATAATTAAATACTTGATTCACTTTTGTCATATAATGAGCGTGAAATACTTTGGTCGTATAGTGAGCGTGAAACACATTGGTCGTATAGTGAGCGTGAAACACATTGCTAGTTAGCTAACGTTAGCTTACCGAGTAGCGTTGTCGTTGAATCGTCCTGGAGTAGTCTCTGCCGCGTTGTACGATTGCCATAAGTCTCCCCTCAGCTTCTTCTGTATTCCGTCTTGCTCTAAGCAGCCTTTTCCGAAACAAAGTTTTCCTTCTTGCTGTGATAAAAAACCACATACCAAGAAGCAAGGACACGATGGCTTCCACATGCTCCATTGTTGTTGTGTGAGTTGTGTCGCATTGAAGATGACCTCACGGCAGTTGTATGCAGCGTCGCTCCGCCCGCCAAAAAGCTGATCGCCCCGCCTTCACTGCGTTACTATAGTAACTACCCCAGTTCCTAAACTGTAATGGAAACGCAGCATTAAAGTGAGCCGGACCTAACAAGGCCAAACCAAACCGAGCGAGGCCTGCAGTGGAAACGCGCCATTAGTGAGAGGGTTTGTGCTGATTGCACACAAGACAGGTGTTCACAAACTCCCGGGTGTCAGCTGCCAGCGTGGCCCACCAGAACCGTTGCAGGACCATCTCTCGGGTACGTTGAATCACAGGGTGGCAGGAAAGTCTAGAGCTGCGAGCCCACTGAAGCACCTCAGCCCTCAAAACTTGAGGCACAAACAACCGGTTGAGAGGACAAAAACTCGGACCGGGTTGGTCCACCAAAGCGGTTTTAACCCTCTCCTCAATCTCCCAAGCCAGGACGCCGATCACTCGAGGAGCAGGGAGAATAGTGTCCAGGATACCGCAGGTGTCTCGCGAACTGCCAGGACAGGGCGTCGGCCTTCACGTTGCGGGAGCCCGGGCGGTAGGAGAGAAAAAAGTTAAACCGGGTGAAAAATAACGACCACCTGGCTTGCCGGGAATTCAGTCTTTGTGCCAACCTGATGTATTCCAGGTTCTTGTGGTCGGTCCAAACCTGAAATGGTTGTTCTGTCCCCTCAAGCCAGTGGAGCCACTCCTCCAACGCCAACTTGACAGCTAGAAGCTCCCGGTTCGCCACGTCATAGTTTCTCTCCGCCGGACTCAATCTTCTCGAAAAGAAAGCACAGGGATGGAGCTTCTGGTTTTTACCAGAACGTTGCAACAGGATGGCCCCCACCCCTACGTCAGAGGCATCCACCTCCACCACCACCACCAACTGTCCAGCGGGGTCTGGTATCTGTAGGATAGGAGCTGATGTAAACCGGCCCATGAGGATCTGAAAAGCCTCCTCGGGTGCAGGGGACCATCGGAACGTCACTTTGGAAGAGGTCAGGGCGGTGAGAGGGGCGGCCACGGTGCTGTAGCCACGGATGAACCGTCTGTAAAAGTTTGCGAATCCCAGGAAACGCTCCAGCTTCTTCCGGGAATTAGGAACCCGCCGCGAGGTGACCACTGAAACCTTGGAGGGGTCCATCTCCACGCTCCCTTGTCCCACGATGTAGAAAGGCGACCGAGGAAGTGTGAAATTCGCACTTCTCTGTTTTTACGAACAGCGACTTCTGCAGAAGCCTCTGGAGAACTGCCTGGACATGGTGGATGTGTTCTTTGAGATTCTTTGAAAAAATCTAAATATTGTCCAGATAGACAAACACATAACGATCCAACATGTCCCGGAGTACGTCGTTCACCAACGCCTGGAAAACAGCAGGGGCGTTTTTAAGTCCAAATGGCCTTGGAACGCTACCTGAAGCGAAAGTGTGTGGCTGCAGTGCAAACAATATGGAGCAGTTAGTGAGAAAGGGGCTGCAGCCCTCAGGCTCACCAGCGTAGCGTTCCGGCATTCCCACACGAGGCTCCGGAGCTTATCCAGCTGGAGCGGGTGCCGGAGCTGCGGGCGGAGGGACGGTAGCAGCCATGGTAGCGGCTAGCTGTTGTACAGTGGCGGCCATCTGCTGCATCTGGGCGGTAAGCCAGCGTTTGTCCATGGGTTGAGGCTGCCTGGTGGGTCTCGGTAGCTAAGGTAGCTATCGTGACCTCCTGTCTTTGGTGGCATCCTCAACCCTCTCAAAGCGGTCTCTCAGAGACCCGGTGTTTGCTTGGTCCATTTCTGGCCGGGTCATTCTGTCACGAACGAGCTGAGAACCAAAATGCAGAACACGGGAGACCAGGGAAAGTCGGTAACCAGCTTTATTATAAATTGTTTCCAATGAAAAGTTCTGGTGTAAGACAAACCGGCAGACAGTAGGCAAAGGGCTGGTCTGGGACAGGCGAGGGTTCCAGGAGTAAGCAAGACGGGAGACGCAGGTACAGGCAGGGAGCAGGCGAGGCAGAATAGTCCGAGTACAGGCAGGGTCAGGAAACAGGCGAAGCAGGCTGGTCAGGGACAGGCAAGGTCGAAACCGGGAGAGCAATCTGGGAGGTAATGCTGGAAAGAACTGCATGCTGCGAAGCACAATCTGGCACTGAGGTGAGAGTGAAGGGGCCTATATACTAGTGGAGCTGAAGGGTGACTACCAGGTGACTAAGACCCCGTTTACACGAGGACGATACGGGTTGTATCCGCATAGTTTATTTTGCGTATAGCCCTTTCGTTTACACGAGGCCGTAACAAATGATAGAAACGGACCCCGCAAACGATAACGGGTCCCAAGGTGGATAGATCTGCAAACAGAACGCTCTGGGGGGTCAAACGGCTCCTTGTGTACGCCTCTATACGATCATTTTCTGATAACGATGAAATAGCCCCGCCCCCCTCTCCCCACGTCTCCTGCTCAGAGATCAGCTGCTGGGCTGTCAGAAGAGGGGGGGGGGAAGAGAGGCTCCGTTTATTATTCTTATATTATTATATAGAGTCGTTATCAATTTGTTTTAAAGCTCAATAAATAACAAAGAAACCTCTGACCGGCACTTTTCTAATTGTGTCCGGAAGATTTAAACTTTAACGGACATATTGACCGGCGAACACATTTTTTAACGGAAACTCTGCCGCACGGTTCCCTCGTCCCTTGGAACAGGCGGAGAGGTGGGTGTTCTTCATCTGCTGGGGAACTACAGGAGAGATTTACAGCAGGAGCACACGCCGTCCACCGCGGAGAACAGAAGGGCAACCATGGCAACCATGCTCCGGGTCTTCTTCGCTGCTTTTGCTGTATTTTGTGGCAGCAGCAGCGCCACTTACAGGCCCGGCATATGTGCTACAGCGTTTCCAGCGGTCTCTAACACACATGTTAAATTAATCGAATGCGTGTGAACGGAATACTTTTTTGAATGCAAATGTTCCCTTGTAAATGGGGTCTAAGGTGGCTGAGAAATGCTAATGCAGGAAATAGATGAGTGAGGGAGCAGGCACAGGAAATGTAAACTGCATCTACATAGAATAATAACATTATAAGGTTACTAAAACATGGAAGCTTGTGGTAAGCTACAAGCAGCCACCTGGATGTGTATTTTTGTTTTGGATTTTTTAAGGTAGAAAAAGCAGTAGATGTTGACAATTAAATCTGTAACACTAAATCCTCAGGCTTTAGCTTTAGATTAGCGTTGTTGACGAGAAGTCATGTTTAGCATAACATTAGCTATTAGCTTCTGGCTATTACATTAAACTATTATACATTTGGTGTTAGTGTCTGAAAATGTTCCTGCTATACATTTTTTTTACTTTTATTCACGTGTGTTTGCCACATATTTAATTTTTTCTGCAATATTCCAAAACAGAAAAATCCCATTACTTTTGTCGATGGAGCTCTTGTGATGCTAACTTCCGGCTCGGCCTACAGACATACGCCATCGCTGCACCACTCCACATTCAATGATGATGTATCTGTAGCAGTGTATGTGTTGGTCAATAAGTAACAAGAAACAGAACTACCAAAGATATGTTTCAGGTTATTGAGTAAAACAGTTTTTTGGTATGGTAAACTTTTGGTATGTGCCTCAAAGATCCAGAGTTGGTTAGGCTCCTAGGAAAATACACTCATAATCATCACAGATTAGCTAATGTTGAGCTTTTAACTTTACTGACATCACTTACTGTATATAGGACTATAATAGTTTGACAGTTAAATGACTTTGTATCTTTTGTTCTATGTTCTAAGTGGCAGTGCGGAAAGCCTTCTATCATAAAGAGGGGAGATGAGATGAGGCGTTGGTGGGTTTGGACCCAGGCGTACACAAAGTGATGGAATGAGGCTGACTTCCCCGTCCTCTCAATTCTCCTTTGTTTTCTTTCATGTCAAGATCACAGATATGTTTGTTCTAAGGCTGAACATAGAGATAACGTGTCCAGTGTCTTTGTGTCCTTCTCTTTGGTGGCAGAGAGCAGTTAACCCAGCAGCGTTTGTTCAGAAACCCAGTTTGTAGTACTGCAGATGCGAGCGCTTGTATGTGGGCCACAGACTCAATCAGCGAAGGAAGTCTGGCCTGGATAGCTTAATAGGGTTCGGTAGAGGAAGTGAATGATTTGGAGTGTGTCTGGAGACAGACACACCGTCAGGTCTGTAATACCCATCCCTACTGACAGTCCCCTGTGCTCCTGTGAACAGTGTGCCAAGTGATGCATAAAGCAGGAGGAGGGGGAACTGTGTGTCCTGACATACACATGGGGTGTGCTGATCCTTAACCAAATAGATGATTGTGTTTATTTCATTAAGAAATGTCACATAAAATCACAAACCTGAAAACAGTTATCTCACTGCTAACATCTGTTAGAGACTCATAGTCACTCTAATCATAAATCATTATATATGAATCAACAACCGAATGCTTAGATGACTAGCTTCAATTGCTAGATATACAAAAGACATATCAATGCGGTTCAGCTTACAGGCTACATTCCTTACATTAAATAGTACATGGAAGATGGGCACAGTCTCCACAGGCTTCTGTCCACTAGAGCTCAACTTGTAGCCACTTCAGAAAGTAGTGCAGGAATGAGTCAGAAAGACCGAAACATAATTGAAATGTTCCACTTCCTGTTCCCTGGTATTGCAGTCAACGTTTGATATGGACATGTCATGGTTTGGTACACTGTGGCAGCGGGGTGTGGCGATGCACCAGCAGCTGGAGGGGTCGATCGCAATCAGGGACTGACTCACTCAATAAGGCACGCTGTTAACCCTTCCCTGGAGAGCCATGTCGTCCATTGTGTTTCTCGTTGGCCGGTTTGATGCCCCGTGCTTTTCCTTGGCTTGTGATGAAGTCTTTTTGCAAACACCCTTCATCTCCTTTGTTCGTGTCGCTGTCCAGGCTCACCGAGGGGGGGACACTTTGTCTGTGTCGCTGTCCAGGCTCACCGAGGGGGGGACACTTTGTCTGTGTCGCTGTCCAGGCTCACCGAGGGGGGGACACTTTGTCTGTGTCGCTGTCCAGGCTCACCGAGGGGGGGACACTTTGTTTGTGTCGCTGTCCAGGCTCACCGAGGGGGACACTTTGTTTGTGTCGCTGTCCAGGCTCACCGAGGGGGGGACACTTTGTTTGTGTCGCTGTCCAGGCTCACCGAGGGGGGGACACTTTGTTTGTGTCGCTGTCCAGGCTCACCGAGGGGGGGACACTTTGTTTGTGTCGCTGTCCAGGCTCACCGAGGGGGGGACACGGAGGAGGTGAAGTGTGTTTGAAAAAAGGTTTAATTACGAGCCAGCGGAAAACACGGCAACATAATAAAAACAATCCAACAGGAAACAATATGGCTGCGTGGCTCGAGTACCTTCTCCTACGCGCAGACCAGAGTTCAAGTAGCACTCAGGGACTGGACACATAACGCTGATCTGAACGGTCGTGTCCACACTGAGGAAGTGTTGTTATTAGGGAGTGTATTGGTGTGCTCTATGGAACTATGTGTATTTGCCTGAAGTTTGAGGGTACATGTATACGGATCTATTGTGCGTATGCAGAGGCTGTATGCTGCTTTGTCCCCTTTGTTTTCTTCAATGCCCAACACAGATATCTCCTAAGAGAGACAATTAGGCTAATCTCATCTTATTTCTCCATTTGGCAATCGACAAAGTGATGAAAGAGCAATTGATTTAAATGTTTACAGATTGTAGAGGCGTGTGGTGCAGTGGGTTGTGCGTTGATGTTCAAACCCCACTGCAGTCAGCATGTCGTTGTGTCCCTGAGACGCTTCACCCCAAAGTGCTGCTGTGGGATTGTCCTCAGTGTTAAGTATGTGAGCCGTTTTGGATAAAAGCGTGTAACAAGTGACATCATGTCATGTCTGCCCGCCCGCCCGCCTGCCTGCATGTTCCACTTGGACAGATCGCTTTTTTTCCTGGAAAAAGCCCTGTCCCAAAAAGCTAGCAGTCAGCAAATGACAAGTATGCTACAGTTGCTACAGGATGTCAGTATTTCATGGTTTGGATAAGTGGTTCTCGACAAAGCTGCAAGCAGCAGCACTTGAGGCCAGCATGAGGCCTGCTCAGAACAGAAACATGTTAAAGGGGTACAGCAGGATTTAGGATAATAGACTCAGAAATCTACAATTACTACATGCGGGAGTAAATACTCCGTGGTGTCTCCGGGGTGTCCGCATATCTGACGAAGGGAAGTCATGAAGCGACACGTAGTGATGATCATTTGAAGACGTATCAACGAAAGCCTTCGTGGCCACTGAGCACACAGAGCAGAGAAAGCTGCAGAGGGATGTGTTTCTCTAGCCCTGAACACACAGATGTAAAAATACACCCCATTCAGAGGGCCATGTTGCCTAGCAGCCAGTTGGTGGGTAGGATGGTGTGACAGTGTGTGAGATGGAAAATGTAGGAGACACAGAGCCGCTCTGTCAGGAAGAAAAAGGAGAAACACAATTATTATGATGGATTCAGAGTGTTTCTAACGCGGCACTACTGAGATGAAATGTTGTGTTCTCGTCAGACCTCACTATACTGTACCTTCTAGCAGAAGAAGCCATCTTAAACTACCCTTAATGCACGCTGTTTACAGTTAACATGAACATTGCAAGAATAGCATCAAATGTGCAGAAACGACGTGCCGTTTTGTGTAGCACACAGTTAGAGATGTCCCGATCCGATCACGTGATCGGAGCCGATCATGTGATTTGTAAAAGATCGGAATCTGGAGAAAAAGATCGGGGATCGGGAATCCATAAAATAATTTTTTTATTTAATGTTACAAAACAAAGATGACCATGTTCACGTCTTAAAGTCATCCTGAGCCCTTAGTTTTGGTTTAAAAGTACACAACATCATGTATGTGTTGCTTTCTTTGGGCTTGTTTTCAGACCTGGTTGCTTATTTCTCTGAAATCTGGCAACAGAGTGGGCGCAGTGTCTGATAGTAGCAGCAAGCTAACGAGAGGCTACGTCCAGCTGGTGACTCGGGAGTCGGGACAGAGCAAATGTCAGGAGTTTGGAAGTATTATAAAATGTAAAGCGAAGGCAGTGTAACAGCCAGATGCAATGTTTGCAAGAAGGAGGTTCCGCGTGGTGGAAAGAACAGAGCCACGTTCAACACGACCAATCTAATACGATTGTTTGTTTTTCATTTTTCCCCCCGTTTTTTTTTCAAATTGAATTTAGTGAAATCTCCAATATCAACGTAAGAGCTTGCGCCTCTTCGGGGGGTGCCAACACTTAACCATAAACGTTATCGTTTACTTTCTCCGTCTTTATATGTAGATATTACTTTTCTCCGTTAATCTCCGTCACGTTGTTTCCAAAGCAACAACAACTTCCTGTCAACAGCGCTACCTCTCCTTCAAAATAAAAGCATGTCCATAAATAGGAAGCCAAGCCGAATTACATTTAAGACATATACAACTGCAATGAAAGTAACAAACACAATGCGATATCCTTTTCAATGTCAAAGAACACAAATTGGGTTACATTAACAAATAACTATAAAACAACAATACTGTAGAATAACAAAAATAAGTGGTTCGCTGCGGATTACTATTGAATTGTGTTACTCCAGTAAGATGGAAATATAATACTTTGTTTATTCATGTTATGTTAAGCTGCTGTTGTCCATTGCATTATTACTAGACTCGTTAGTCTTAAGGCTAGAATTCTGCACTAAGCCACATTTTCATTTTATTTTATTATTTGTGACTGAATGTGAACTTGTGAAGCTCGTCAAGCTACCTCTTTCCAATAGAGTTATTTTTGTTTTGTTACTGCACTATCTGCACTCAATTTGTTTACAGGGTTATTTTGTGGTGGACCACTGATAAGCTTTATTTTGTTTTGATCCAATGCCGCACAACTGAACTGATCCAATGCTGCTGTGAAAAAAAGAAGCTATATCCATGTTGGATATAATGGATAGTTGGGTACTGTCGTTTAAATAAAAAAATAACCTTAAGGGACAACTTGAATGCTTTTTTCCTTTTTCTTCTCTTAATGCATTGCATAAAGATCGGATCGGGAAAAATCGGTATCGGCAGATTGTCAAAATCAAATGATCGGAATCGGATCGGGAGCTAAAAAAGGTGATCGGGACATCCCTACACACAGTTATCAAAGCTCCTTGTCAACATAAACACACACGCACAAAACATTTAGCAACCTGCGAAATACACACACAGTACGTATACCGACAAATTCCTGGCCCGCAAATGTGCGGGTCTAGCTATGTACTGAGTGAGTGTGTGTATTTCGCGGGTTGAGTGATGTATAATGACAATGGCATCCCGTCGAGGAATTCTGCAATTCTTTACCATTATATCACGAAAACGCACAGCAGAACCAGACCCTGGAGCGCCGGCCTCTTTATTTACTTACTCCTATTCATCACCTATGGGTAATAAGGCTGGGATGAGAACTCTCCATCGCATTTAGTCCTTTGCAATATGCTGCCTCTCCCCATGTAGGGATGGGTACCGAGCCCCGGTATTAAACAGGCCCCAGGCCGGAATTATTAAAGACCGTGGCAACGTTAAGCTCCGACGTTATCTGAGTTTGTATCGGTACTGGAGACATTATACATATGTCATATGTATTATTGCTACATACACATTATATCACAGTTTTAGTTTCACCAACTCCGTTTCTTTCCAATCCAGACGAGATATCTCTCTCTCCTGTCTGTGTGTGAGGGGGCGGGGCAGTTTGTAAAGGACAGAGTGTTGGATTTTGTTGTTAGTTGGATGGGACTTGATTGGATTCAATATTAGAGTAACTTTCTCGTTTGTGTGTTTTTTTAAATATATTTGGCCTTTGTTTCTGTGTTTGACTGATTTCCTCAAATAAAAAGATTGATGGATACACCTGGGTAAATAAAGGTTTGAAATTAAATGAAATTAAGGACCTTCAGATATAGGTTCAATGACAACTATCGAAACATCCGGAGCGAGGTAACAAAGCTAATGCTATGCTAACTGAGTGCTAACAAAACACTGGCGTATCATGGATAATTAATCACCCAGTTTCATTACGTATACTGCCATACTTACTGTTAAAGATAATGTTACTGTTAAATTATATTTCCAGTTGTTCCTGTTACTGTAGTTCAGATATTCTTAACACTTGCTGTAAATAGTCAGCAGAGGGCTGACATCCAACACATTCAGCATCTCTTGCTGATGTTTGCTACGTCTCCCTCATTGGAGAGAAGCCTCCCTTTCCCTGGTAGATTAAAGTGGAAAGGTAACAGCTATCCGCTCGCTGTACAGGTTAAGTTATTAGGTTCTTAGTATCCTCCAAATATGGAGGGCTTGCCGTTGATGACGTCACATTCCCATTCCCTATACTCAATATATACTGTACTATAAGTAATTATGTATTATTGATCTGAAAGCGGCAGTTCCCCTTAGTCGTTCTGTGTTAGCGAAGCAGCCATTACTCTTGACACTGTCACAAGGTGTTAGTGTATACCAGTGGTGAACCGTGGCCATCACAACTGGACCTTCTGTAGACACACCCACCCCCCGCCCCTCCCCCCCCCTCTGCGGCATTATAATGTCCGTCTTTTCACTGAATTGTCGTCTTGAAAAGGGTACTCACAACAATTCCGCAACAACTTCATCTTCACCTGATGCACTTGTCATTTCAACGTTAAAAACAATAAAACGGCATGAATTGCTTCGTCGCATTCATCTATCCTCTGTCTCGAGCCAGTTAACTAGCGGGCCTTCCAGAACACCCTGGAACCGAGGGAAACTCTGAAAGAATACGCCAATTGGCTACAAATCAATATATGATTGGTTGATCAAACTGTCAGTCAGGGCATTCGATCAAGGATGTAGAATACCTTGTTGAAGGATATTCTTCCCAGAGACCCAGAACAAGATCTGATTGGTTGCTTTCTTTTCTAACACAAAACCACTGAAATGCGTAGAGCATGGTCCGAGAAGGACAAACAAATCAACGTAACACTGTGATATTACAGATCAACAACACGGATACATCATTGAAGTCTCCGGTTTGGGAACGTTTTGGTTTCGCAGTTACGTACAAGGATGACGGACAAAGACAGGTGGACCGAACCAAAGCTGTTTGTCGGCATTGTTCAACTAACATTGGTTACACGGCTGGCAATACATCAAACTTGCACACTCTTGAAAAGGCATCACCCGAACGTGAATATCACCGGTACCAAAAGAAAAAAGACTGAAGTGCAAACCCAACTCCCGCTAGCATGTAAGCCTCCACCACTCGCAGAGAGTTCAGACCAAGCCAAAGCTATTACAAACGCCAAATATCCTTGTGTTGCCATGGTAGCAAAGCGCTACCTGGCTGTATCTGCTACCTCTGTCCCTAGAGAGGGTGTTCTCCACAGCAGGAGACATTGCTAGTGCCAGCTGATCTGCCCTTTCGGCAAGCAATGTGGACAAGTTCATCTTTCTTTAAACAACATGAAAATACAATGACAAGCAAGTCATGATGTCAAACTGGCTGCTCAGGTACAATACAGTTCAAATACAGATTATTTCAGTTCATCGAAATGCTGCACCTCAATGTTTATTTTATTATATTTTGTATTTATTCGAGTGAATATTCACAGTTTAATAATAATTAAAAACCCAAAACTATTTGAGTGAATACATTATTCACAGTTTAATAATAATAAAAAACCGAAAACTAATAGTTTATGTTTTCTGAGTAATGGAACAGTAAAGTTCAAATACAGAGTATTTCAGTTCATCGAAATGCTGCACCTTAATGTTTATTTTATTATATTTTGTATTTATTTGAGTAAATACATTATTCAGTTTAATAATAATTAAAAAAAATACAAGATAATTTTTTCTGCTGTACCGAAAACGTACCGAACCGAACCGTGACCTAAAAACCAAGGTACGTACTGAACCGAAATGTTTGTGAGCCGTTACACCCCTACTGGTTAGCTAGCTATGCTAACAAATATAAAGAGCTGTTTCTACACCAAGGTGGAGGAGAGTCCTCTCCTGTCAGACTGAGAGGATCGTATAACCTCAGCTCAGTGAGGTAAGGACTCTCTCTGTGTTTAGATAGTTCACTTTAGTGTAAGTTATCTCAGTGGGTCTCAAACGGTTTGGTCACCATTTATGTAAACAAGTATTTGCGAGGAACAACTTTATATGATCATTATAGTTTTTAAAAAATAAGAGAATACATGAAAAACGGGTATGAAATACTATAGGACAGTAACACAAGAATACAGTTTAAAAGGGGAGTGATTTGTAAAATATCCATAAATAAAATCTGTTTACAGTTCTGTTTCATATGGGTGTTGAGAGGTGTGTCCATAGATCCCTTCATTTTGCTCTCAAAGTGCACCAGATGCTTTTCACTTCAATATTTTAAAAAATCTTCCCGGGGGAGCATGCCCCCAGACCCAGAGGAGGTGAGGTCCACCCCCCACTAGGGGTGGGCGATATGACGATATATATTAGGTCTCCACGATATGCCTTTTCAGAGATATCATATCTATCGTGATAGTGCACCAGGGTAGGATTTTCACGGCGGCCATGACGGCCGGTCTGGCCGTGAAGCCCCGAAAATAATTGTACGTCCTACGGCCACCATGGCCTGCGTGACACTGTTAACATCTCGAAGTTGCTTTAAAAGCGTCAGAACAGTGTTTTCTGAACTGCGTTATGCTGCGTTCACAACGGACGTGATGTGAATATTCTCACCCTAACCGCTGGAGTTTCACCGAGGCAGTCAGCTGTGTTTACTCCTGTAATTCACCTGAGGTTACCTACTGTAACCCCAGCGTCTATGAGTAAATGGCGCAGCCCTCTAAGGCTATCGCTATTGGGTAATCCCCCTGCGCCCCGCGCAGCACTGAAAACTTGTAGTCCACGCCCACCCGCTTGGTGGGCCCCACCCACCCTCGGGCCTCCTTCCGGTATAAATAGGAAGGAGGCCCGACAATCTGCTCCCATACAATATAACTTTTCTTCAGCTATTACTGGAGCCAGTGGGGCCCCGCGCTTAGAGGGCTGCGCCATTTACTCATAGAAGCTGGGGTTACAGTAGGTAAACTCAGTTCTATTTCGTATATGGCTTCGCCCTCTCAGGCTATCGCTATTGGGTTAAGGGCGAAGCATGATGTAGTCTGCGTCCCACTGGGTCCGCCCGGCACTAGAAGCACAGACACACCTGCTCAATAACACCCCCTGCCTGTTGTGCCATGCGTAATGGCTCAGTTGGCGTTCACATTTCAATACTGGAACAAAGATTATTACAAAACAAACGTCATATAAATCATGTTCGGGACAAATTTGACCGATTTACTTTCATCAACCATAAATGTTGTGTTTTACATCTGGTTGCTTCAAGGCCTTTCGATATCCTCCACAGTAGGCATTTGAACATATAATATTGCTGATCACCACTTTCATTGA
Source organism: Champsocephalus esox (assembly GCA_036324585.1). Classification (NCBI taxonomy): domain Eukaryota; kingdom Metazoa; phylum Chordata; class Actinopteri; order Perciformes; family Channichthyidae; genus Champsocephalus; species Champsocephalus esox. The sequence goes on along the minus strand of CM070481.1, from coordinate 309,528 downwards.
ATTCTGAGTGGTTCTGTCAGCTTTTCTAACACCTCTCATATTCCTGTCAACATGAGCACCATAGGAAATGAATGGGTAACCCTAGATTATGTTCTTCCATCAAATAGTACACAATCAAATTGATAACCATTTAATTTTGGAAGACATTTTTAGTGACTATTATTAGTATATTCAGTTGTTCAGATTGTAGTCTGAGACATTATTTACAGCCTACAAGGGAGTTAAACAACATTTGGTGATGATTCATGTTTTTTGTTAAAACAAATAGGGTGAAAAGGCTACTACCACTGCTATGACCACCAACACTACTGTTACTAACAGTACAAATGCCAATAATCATTTTTAAATGGTGAAAGGAACGCACATTGAGCAAATTGGAAGGCTGGTCCACAGGGTGGAGGCGTATGGACTAGGGGTGTAACGGTTCACACACATTTCGGTTTGGTACGTACCTTGGTTTTAGGTCACGGTTCGGTACATTTTCGGTACAGTGGAAACAATTATCACAAAACATAAAATATTTGTTAGGGTTTTTTAATTATTATTAAATTGTGAATAATGTATTCACTCAAATAAATACAAAATATAATAAAATACACATTAAGGTGCAGCATTTCGATGAAATGAAATAATCTGAATTTGAACTTTACTGTACTAGTAGGCCTACTCAAAAAACATAACATATTGTGATGAGGAACTTTAATGTATTGAACAAGCAGTATAATCTTTGCGTCCTGCATCCAAGAAATCATACTATCCTGAGGAGACTGCAGTGTCACTGGCTGCAGAAAGCACAGGGTAAACAGGGACGAGGGGAATACAGATCGGCAGTCTCACTGTCCTCAAACTGCATGGCTGTCTCCACCACAGGATTACAGCCTGGCCTCATTGTTAGCTGGCATCTCAATCTCAAGCATATACCCACAACTCCATATTTCTCCACATACTCCATCATTCGTTTAACCTGGCCAATCAGACAGCTCCATTTACACCTCTGCAGAATAACAACATTATAAAATAGATAGATAGATAGATAGATAGATAGATAGATAGATAGATAGATAGACAGATAGATAGATAGATAGATAGATAGATAGATAGATATTTCACCTCTACAAAATAAAAGCACGGCAGAAGAGTGACGCTCTCCTTGGTCTCATTCCCGCCTTTCAGCCTCTCCTTGGCACGAGACATCACGAGTGGCCGGTGGTCTCTCCCGTTGCCGGGAGACAGGGAGCTGTACTTGATTCCCGTCGTAATTTTTGGGAGATTCCGACAGAGTCCGGTTCCCCCAAGTGCTTATCGGTGGACCTCCATAGCACAGAGCTGAGCTGTGGTGCCTAATAGGATTTGTCTGCAGCTGCCCCTAAAATGCGTGTTTGGGGTCTTCAGAATGAGATGCTAGTGCAGAACTGGCCCTGTGTTCCCAGAAGCTGCGCCCTGTGAGCTGCCGTTAAGATCCATGTTGACAGTCCGCGGTTCAGAGGATTCACCCCAAGTTCCTCAGTGAGCTGCCCCGCTTTCTGCTCCGCTCTGCGCTGCTGCAGCAGGTGACCGCTGTTAAGAGAGACACTATGAACAGTATCATTTCCTGTCTAGGAAATGATACTGTCAAAATAAAACATTTCAGAATCTGAACTCAGAAATAGGTTTATTGCCAAGTACACATACGAGGAATTCTCATTGGTGCATGCATTGACAAGGTAATAAGAAGATACATTGCAAGACAAATACTAAAATAACTTCTATGTTTTGTAATTGTTTTATGTCTTATATAATGTTGCGTTGTTGAAGGAGCCTCGAAGAAATATTTACAGGAAATAAAGATATAGGCTACAAAAAACATGGAAAATATTTGATATGACAAAATACTCGTTAAAGGTGACATGTCATGCTTTTCCGGTTATTGCCCGTCCCCTTGTGTGTTATGAAAGTTATTATGCATGTAAACGGTCTGCAGAGTCAAAACCCTCAAAGTACACCATGTAGGGAGTAAAACTCTAAAACAGAAAATACCTCTCCAAAATGCCTCGTTGGAGATACGTCACTGTCCATTTGATTCTTCCGGGGACATCATGATGTCATGTCGTCCCCGGAACCAAATGGACCAATCCGTGGAGCCGTTACGTTATGTCCGCGGAGCCGTTAGGTTAAGCCCCCACTGATTGGTCCAAATTGACCAATCCACGGACTTCCTGACCAGTGGCGGTGCCAGATATTTTCTCTAGGGGGTGCTGTGGGGTAGCTTGATGTTTCATAGAGGGTGCTCAAACATTAAGGGTTTCCCATTAATGCACCAGCGCCACAGTTGCATTTTCTACTGCAACACTCCCCACACACACACACAGTGCACCCGCGACTGTTACAATGAAGGCTCGATAATCAGCTCACGGCATATTTGTAAGCAGGAGTAAAGTGCTATTTTTACAGGTGGGGGGTGGACCTCACCTCCTCTAGGAGGGACCTCACCTCCTCTAGTGGGGTCTGAGGGCATGCTTCCCCGGGAAGATTTCTTTTCAATATTGAAGTTAAAAGCATCAATCTGGTGCACTTTGAGAGCAACATTAAGAGATATATGGATACATCTCTCAACAACACCCATATGAAACAGAACTGTAAACAGATTTTCTATTTATTTATAGATATTTTACAAATCACTCCCCTTTTAAAACAAACCGTTTGAGACCCATGAGATAACTAGACTAAAGTTCACTATCTGAACACTGAGAGTCCTTTACTTCACCTGAGCTGAGGTTATCTGAGACTCTCCGTCTGACAGGAGAGAGTTCTCCCTCCACCTTGTTGTTGAAAAAGCTCCTTATACCCGTTAGCTTGGCTAGCTAGCACCAGATGCTAACCACAACGATCTCCAGTAGATACCCACCGGTGCACACGCACACAAAATGGCTCGTGCCACACACACACAGAGCAGAGCTTGAATGAAACACAGAGACCCAAAAGTAAGCTACTTGTACTCACGAGGCTATGCTATTATGTGCAGAATCCCTCTCGCTTTCAGGTGGTTTTGATTGAGTGTCCACACGTGGACGTTTAAAGACTAAAAAACGATCAATTTTTCACTTTACTGTTAGCAAATAATTTGGCGCTCTAGCTAACAGGAAGTCAATCAAGTGTCACAAAGTAATTTAGCCTATGGGTAGGTCAAACATCGAATGGGTGCTGGCCATTGGCCTAATCATATCACCTGTGTTGGCTTTATGTTTTTGGTCAAAAATGTGTTTGTTTCACATTTGCATTGATGGAATCAATAATTTTTCTAATTTAATTTAATAAAAATTATAATAATAATTTTCTAAAAAAATAAAAACAAATATTTCTTGGGGGTGCTTAGGGGGTGCTTTGGCAATCCCGAAATTCCCTCTGCAGACCCATTCTCACAGTGTTTATCAACCTTTTTCTTACTCAACATCAAGCCACACTTATTGTTTTTACTTCGGCTGTGACTTTGTGTGTGCTCAGGGTGAGTTTGGCTGTGTTTAGCTGTGTATCGCTAAACAAGGAAATCACACCTCCACGGAGCTCAGCGCGATTCAAAACGTCCCGACTGGTCCCGACCAATCGGAGCACACTGGGCTCACAGGGAGGGGGGGGCGGCTGCAACAGCCATTTAGTGGAGAGAGTGAATACACATGTATGTACATGTATGCGAAACCAATGTGAGTTTGGAAAATTGCACAGTATAAATCTATTCTAGTAGACCTCAACAATGGAATTATGATCAGTGGAAATGGCCATGACATGTGACCTTTAAAATAAAATTGCATCTAATAAAATATGTGCAGCCTATTGTTATACTTTCTTAGCACTATCTGCTATTCAGTCATTATTTCTGGTATTTTAATCTAATTTTAAACACCTGCTCAAACATTATTTATGGTGTGTAACTAATATTTCCAGAAAATATGTTTGTATTATTTTAACGATTGAATTGCACTACAAAAATAATAACCACATCCGGTGTTTTACTGCCGATGTTCGCTAACTTGATGCAGATCAGCAGCAGGCGGTGGAGAGCTACACTTGCTGACACTAAACCAGATTTAGACATCACCTAATCTATTTTCAGTTTAACTTAGCCTACTTTTTAAGATCTACATGCCACACTGTAAAACCATTTATAATGCTGAAGTTTAAAGTTCTGACATCAGGCATTATCTCTGTTATAAAGATAATCGTGATACTGTCGTGTGGATATGAGATAATAGGAACTGTGTTTCGATCTCAGACAATTTTATTTTCAGTATTTAAGAAAGATTAATGTGTCCATCAGGGGCGTCGCCTGGACCTGAAAACATTCGTGGCTTAGCCCATAGTGGCGCTACAGTGGAATTTTCTACACGCACACACAGTACACCCGCGACTGTTACAATGAAGGCTCGATATCAGCTCACGGCATATAGGCAGGGGTAAAGTGCTATTTTTTTATGAGTGGGGGGCGGAACTCACCTCCTCTAAGGGGGTCCGGGGGGATGCTCCCCCGGGAAGATTTGTTTTAAATATTGAAGTTAAAAGCATCAATCTGGTGCACTTTGAGAGCAACGTTAAGAGATCTATGGATACATCTGTCAACACATTACATTACCTTTCATTTTAGCTGCTGCTTTTATCCAAAGCGACTTACCAATTACAGGGACATTCTCCCTGGAGTAAATAAGGGCTAAGTGCCTTACTCAAGGGCACACTAGTGGTGGTGTTCCAGGTTTTTTTTTAACTAGAATCTTATGAAGGTGTGCCGCAGAGATAATCATTTGAATGATTTGTGACCAAACCGTTTGAGACCCACTGAGATAACTTAGACTAAAGTTAACTATCTAAACACTCAGAGAGTCCTTTGTTTAGCTCACTGAGCCTCTCAGTCTGAGAGGAGACGACTCTCCTCCAGCTTGTTGTGGAAACAGCTCCTTATGTCGGTTAGTGCAGCTAGCTAACCAGATGCTAACAACACGGTCCCTGCTGCTGGCACCGGTCTCTCTCTCTCTCTCTCTCTCTCTCTCCTCTCTCTCTCTCTCTCTCTCTCTCTCTCCTCTCTCTCTCTCTCTCTATACAAGCACATGTTTATTTCCATCAATTCTCTGATTGGTCTCTGTTGCATTCACTGAACACGTGAAATTACAGTTCTGCCGTCCTCTCTTGTGTCATCATCATGACACAAAGCCCCGAATGCCCAGGCCAGGTGACACCCCAGGTGTCCATTGTTAGCATTTGGTATAAGAAAGGACCATTTTATCATATCAATAGCTCCACTACTGAAAATCATTCTTTGTTAGTCTCTATTCTCTCAAATGAAACCTACACTTTACTACTACTACTACTACTACTACTACTACTACTACTACTACTACTACTACTACTACTACTGCTACTGCTACTACTACTACTACTACTACTACTACTACTGCTACTACTACTGCTGCTGCTACCACTACTACTACTACTACTACTACTACTACTACTACTACTACTACTACTACTAATATACTACTACTACTACTACTACTACTACTACTACTACTACTAACTAATACTACTACTTAAGCGCTTTGAGCACCAGGAAAAGTGCTTTATAAATGTAATGTATTATTATTATTATTATTATTACACTGTCTGATTAGCAAAATAAAATCAGCAGTTTATTTTGCATTCCCTTACCACCCACATTTCAATTACATATTAAGGGCTTGAATGATTGCTCTTCTCAATATACAACCTTTGGGGGAAAGCCAAAACCGATCGATGGGCGTGACGTCACATGTGTGCTAAAAACCTAATTTCCGCACGGGTAGTGCGCATTAGTGTGTGTGAACGCCCCCTTGTAGCACAACGGGGATAATATGTGGGGCACACAGCCTGCAGGACACGGACACATACCACTGAGCCATGTCATGGCCTGACCCAGATGCAGACCTATACGGACCCGGACCTATAATCAATACATTAATAGGGGATTTCAATTTTGACGGGGCGATTCTATTTTAACCGCCGCCGACAGGTGGCGAAAGAAACGAGTGAGCGATACAGGGAGAGAAACACAGAAGAAGAGACAAGAGAGAGAGATACAGGGAGAGAAACACAGAAGAAGAGACAAGAGAGAGAGATACAGGGAGAGAAACACAGAAGAAGAGACGAATGAGATACAGAGAGAGAAACAAAGAAGAAGAGACGAGAGAGCGATACAGGGAGAGAAACACAGAAGAAGAGATGAGAGAGATACAGGGAGAGAAACACAGAAGAATGCCCAGGTGGCATCCTAACTAGGTGCCCGAACCACCTCAACTGGCTTCTTTCGACGCGAAGGAGGAGCGGCTCAACTCCGAGTCCCTCCCTGATGACCGAACTTCTCACCTTTTCTCTAAGGGAGACACCAGCCACCCGGCGGAGGAAACCCATCTCGGCCGCTTGTATCCGCGATCTCGTTCTTTCGGTCATGACCCATCCTTCATGACCATAGGTGAGGGTAGGAACGAAAATGGCCCGGTAGACAGAGAGCTTTGCCTTCCGGCTCAGCTCCCTTTTCGTTACAACGGTGCGGTAAAGCGACTGCAATACCGCTCCCGCTGCTCCGATTCTCCGGCCCATCTCACGCTCCATTGATCCCTCACTCGAGAACAAGACCCCGATATACGTGAACTCCTTCACTTGGGGTAAGGACTCATTCCCTACTTGGAGTGGACAGTCCATCGGTTTCCTGCTGAGAACCATGGCCTCAGATTTGGAGGTGCTGATCCTCATCCCAGCCGCTTCACACTCGGTTGCGAACCGATCCAGTGAGTGCTGAAGGTCGCAGACCGATGAAGCCATCAGAACCACATCATCTGCAAAAAGCAGTGGTGCAATCCTTAGTCCACCGAACTGCAGACCCCCCCTCCCCCCCACGACTACGCCTCGAAATCCGATCCATGTATATTACAAACAGGATTGGTGACAAAGCACAGCCCTGGCGGAGGCCAGGGCTGGGTGAAATGGGTCCGACTTACTGCCGAGGACCCGGACACAGCTCTCGCTTTGGGAGTACAGAGATTGGATGGCCCTGAGTAGAGACCCCCTCACCCCATACTCCCGCAGCACCTCCCACAGTAACTCCCTGGGAACCCGGTCATACGCCTTCTCCAAGTCTACAAAACACATGTAGACCGGATAAGCGTACTCCCAGGCCCCCTCCAGGATCCTTGCGAGAGTAAAAAGCTGATCCGTCGTTCCACGACCAGGACGGAATCCGCATTGTTCCTCCTCAATCTGAGGTTCGACAATCGGCCTGACCCTCCTTTCGAGTACCTCGGAGTAAACTTTCCCGGGGAGGCTGAGTAGTGTGATGCCTCTGTAATTGGCACACACCCTCTGATCCCCCTTTTTGAAAAGGGGGACCACCACCCCGGTCTGCCACTCCTTCGGTACTGTTTCCGACTTCCACGCAACGTTGATGAGACGCGTCAACCATGACAGTCCCTCAACACCCAGAGCCTTCAGCATTTCCGGGCGGATCTCATCCACCCCCGGGGCTTTGCCACTGTGGAGTTGTTTGATGACCTCAGTGACCTCCCCCCGGGAGATTGGCGTTGATCCCCCGTCATACTCCATCTCTGCCTCTAACAGAGAGGGCGGAGTTGTCGGGTTCAGGAGTTCCTCAAAGTGTTCCTTCCAACGCCCCAACACTCCATCAGTTGAGGTCAACAACGTCCCATCCTTACTGTACACAGCTTGGATGGTTCCCTGCTTCCCCCTCCTGAGATGTCGGACAGTTTTCCAGAACAACTTTGGTGCCGCCCGAAAGTCCTTCTTCATGTCTTCTCCGAACTTCTCCCACACCCGCTGCTTTGCCTCGGCCACGGATGAGGCTGCTGCCCTTCGGGCCTGTCGGTACCTTGCAACTGCCTCGGGAGTCCCCCGGGATAACAAATCCCTGAATGCCTCCTTCTTCAGTCGGACGGCTTCCCTGACCACCGGTGTCCACCAGGAGGTTCGAGGGTTACCGCCCCTTGAGGCACCTAGGACCTTGAGACCACAGCTCCCCACCGCGGCTTCGGCAATAGAGGCTTTGAACACCGACCACTCTGGTTCAATGTCCCCAACCTCCACAGGAATGCCCGAAAAGCTCCGCCGGAGGTGTGAGTTGAAGGCCTCCTGAACTTGGGCCTCCTCCAGACGTTCCCAGTTCACCCGAACTACACGTTTGGGCTTACCAGGTCTATCCAGAGGCTTCCCCCGCCACTCGACCCAACTCACCACCAGATGGTGATCAGTTGACAACTCCGCCCCTCTCTTTACCCGAGTGTCCAAAACATACGGCCTCAGGTCCGATGATACGATAACGAAATCGATCATGGACCTTCTGCCTAGGGTGCTCTGGTACCACGTACACTTATGAGCATCCTTATGTTCGAACATGGTGTTTGTTATGGCCAATCCATGACTAGCACAGAAGTCCAGTAACAAACCACCACTCCGGTTCAGATCAGGGGGGGCCGTTCCTCCCAATCACGCCCCTCCAAGTGTCTCCATCATTGCCCACATGGGCGTTGAAGTCTCCCAGCAAGACTAAGGAGTCCCCTTCAGGAGCCCCATACAGGACTCTTTCCAGGATCTCCAAGAAGGCCGAATACTCTGAACTGCTGTTGGGTGCATAAGCACACACAACAGTCAGAGTTTTCCCCCCCATAACCCGCAGGCGTAGGGTGGCGACCCTCTCGTCCACTGGGGTAAACTCCAACAACGAAGCACCTAACCGGGGACTTGTGAGTATCCCCACACCCGCCCGGCGCCTCACACCCTGAGCAACTCCGGAGAAGAATAGAGTCCAACCCCTATCCAGAAATAAGGTTCCAGAGCCGACGCTGTGCGTAGAGGCGAGACCAACCAGATCCAACTGGTACCGCTCCACCTCCCGCACAAGCTCCGGCTCCTTCCCCCCCCAGAGAGGTGACGTTCCACGTCCCCAAAGCCAGCTTCTGCCGCCCGGGTCTGGTCCGTCGAGACCCTCCGCTTTCACTGCCACCCTTCTGGCAGCGCACCCGACCCCATCGATGTTTCCCGTAGGTGGTGGGCCCGTGGGACGGAGTAGCGGAGGTGTTGCCCACGTTGCCTTTTCGGGCTGGGCCCGGCCGGGCTCCGTGGCAAGCCCGGCCACCAGACGCTCGCCGACGAGTCCTCCTTCTGGGCCTGGCTCCAGAAGGGGACCCCGGGCTTCCTCCGGGCCGGGTATCCTCACTTCCTGTGTCGTCTTTCATGAGGTCTTTTGAACCAATCTTAGTCTGGCCCCTTGCCTGAGACCAATTTGCCATGGGAGACCCTACCAGGAACACAAGGTTCCAGACAACACAGCCCCCAGGTTCATCAGGGCACACAAACCTCTCTACCACGGTAAGGTGCTGGTTCTTCAGAGAGGACTCGTTCATGTTCATCCTGCCCACTGGGAGCACAGAGCCAGGGTGTCTCATCTGTCCAGAGACCGTGGCGCTCATTAAAAGTACCAATACGCCAAAGGCAGCGCCTGTACACTGGCATGGCAGAGTGGCAGTGGGAGGGGTAGTGGACTGTGGTCCCTATGAGAAAATATTGTTGGATGTTAATGGCCTCATATTTGCCATGGTGCGGGGGGTCTGCGATAAATCCCACCAACCTGGATGATGTGGAGCTCCCCAGCGCTGCTACCACATGGTAGTATTTAAAATCCCCGTCACGGACTTGTCGGCAAGCGAAGTGTGCCTCCACGTGTGCGAACCACGCCGCAGCGGCATGCTCCCAAAACTCCAGCAGCTTTACCAAAACATCACGATCAGTCCATGTTCAATAAGTCTTCGAAACTTTCACGAAAACATCAGGGCACCATGTAGAGCCGATTAATGAGACAGAGGCGGTGTGTTAAGTATGGACTTCGAAGACACTTATTATTCATATAATAAAGAAGACGTGAGTACATGTGCAGCTCTGTGTAACCAGCTCTCATGAATAACACCAAACCCCGTAACCCTTACTAACCGTCCGGTTGCACCCAAGCGCAAACGCTGGGAACAGCCGAAGCCAAGACGGAAGGCCATACACTGCATTCATACATGGGACCTAGGATTGCTGCAGACAGAGCAATTTCCATAGACCCCCATGTGAAAAGCCCAACTTACAGCAGAAAAAAACATGTTGTCTACCCGTTTGGATGCAATAAATATTATTATCGATATAGTTTTAGATATCCACCTTCATGATTTATGAATACTGTGTATGAATTGTGTTCTAACACGACCCTTTTAGGTTATATTAGGTCTTAACGTTTTTGCATAAATTTTAGGCTGAGTCACGTTGATGGACACGACATGCCTCGATTAGTCAGCTAACGCTGCTAGGCGACAACCATAGAGGACTACAACGTTAGTAGTCATATACTGTACTGACCCTTTAGCTTTAGGCCGGTTCTGGTGAGTGTGCCTTTTAGGGAATATTTTTTACAAATACCAGACAATAAAATGTTGTGCTGTGCGCTTGAATGTACTAAACAGAACTCCAAGAAGTCGAAAATGATAAATTATACATTTAAACCCCGTTCGCAGTGTTTGTGTGCTTGGTAACTTAGCTGTTACGTATTAGCCACGAAGGACGTAACCCTTTATGCATAACATATACATTTAGTTTAGATTCAGCCTTGGGTAATAATAATGCGAACCCGGAGCAAATGTTAATAGGGGACCCAATTACCCCATTGGTGTCCGCCGGAGGCGAACGAGCCGCAGGGGTAGCCTACCAGACGGCGTCCCGGAGCTAGTCCACTGCGGCTCGTTAGGTCCGGCCAGGAGTCCGTCTTTTCTCACGGTGATGTCAAGCATTAATGCATAACAAAATAATAGCTAATTCTCTTGCAGATTGGTCTCATTTGATTATAATAAACGTTTAAATAGGGGAACTACACTGTTAGCTAGTAAACTGTATGCATGTATTTCATTAGCTTAGCTTCTTAAGCCGGAGTTTACTTCTGTTAACTTCCAGTTCGGAGGCACTAGGTCCCCCTCGGCTCCGCCTCTTTGCCCGTTATTTGGTGCATGCGGGATTAGACTCCTGACGTCACATTCGAGCCCGATAGTGGCCGACTCCCTCCTACTAAGAGGCGTCTCGGCAAACTCTACAGAATCCTATGGGTGAAACGTCACGCCCCTCGTCCTTATAATACAGTCTAATGGTGCAACACACACATAGACTCAGTGAATTATGTCCCGTATCTGTCACTCACAAAGGTGAATTTAGCGATCACACAACGAAAACGAGCCAAGACACCAGCTTGAGCCAAGTAAATGATGTTATTAGGGCTGTAAACAAATGTTAACTAAGGAGATTTAAACTAGCAGAGATCTGAATCTCACCTGGTCAATCAGACTGCCGCAGATCTTTCCTGCTATATCAATGAGTGATAGAAATATTTGTTACCACAAGTTAAAACTCGGTACTAGTTGACTGCTACCAGAAATAAAATGAAGTACTTTTACTGTGTACTTTGTGAGAAATCCTCTGTCAGAGTCCCATCCATAGTACATAATGCATGTTTTCTGCTGTCTTTGATGAATGATAAAAATAAAATGTTACCATTAGTTCTTAATAAAATTGATACTGTTTGACTTTGTATTAGTAAGCCTACTTAGACCCTCCAGAAAAACGCGATTCTGCAATCGCAGAATTTACCGCATAATCAGCAAAATGGCGAAGATTTTTAAAAGGCCGCATATTTATCAAAAGGGCGCATAATCCCCGTATTTTTCCACACAAAGTTGAGGGGGAGAAAATGAACTTGTCTTGACATGAAGTGATGGCTCGCGCATCACAGAAGGTAAACAACACCGTAGAGTGAACGTGTGGAGCTCACACGAGAGAGAAAACACCAAGATGAAAAAATCGAATCCATCTCATTTACCAACGAACATTTATGCTAAAGACCGGGCAAAGCAGTTCCCCGATGTCTTGCACGAAAGTGGGGAGAAACTATTCTGCACCCCCTGCAACTGTGTGTTGGAGCATAAGAGAACATCGACGGTGACGACCCACTTTGATTCATTCAAACATTCGAAAATGCTTTCTGCTGCTGCGGACAAGAAATCCAAACAACTCACGTTCACCGAGGCATCGACCTCCAAAACCCTTTCGAGGGCTACAAGAAATGAGATTGAAGCTGGTCAGATAAGTTCCCATCAGCAAAAACACGTGGGTTTGCTATCCTGGCTCCAACATGGTGGAATAAGCTCCCCATTCTTCTGGCGCAGACTGAAAACTCTTTCGACTCCACTTCGAGCGATAGAATGAATAATTATAATAATAAATACATGTATTATAGTGCTTTTTCAATGACTCAAAGCGCTTTACATATACACACATTACACATGCATGCAATGGTCAGATACTGTGGATAATACCCACAGGAGCAAGTTCAGGTGAAGTGTCTTGCCCAAGGACACACCGGCTTTACAGACGCAGCAGCGGCGTGTTTCACCCCTTGATCATTGTACAGCGCACTGCGCCACACCGTCCATCTTCACGCCTCGAGGTCATCGAGGCACTTTTACAAGTACACATTGGTATCATACATGTACTGTGGACAATACCCACAGGAGCAAATCCGGGTGAAGTGTCTTGCCCAAGGACACAACGGCCTGACGCAGTGGGGGCGGGAGCGAGTTTCGAACTGGAGTACTAATTACTAACAAAGAACTGCTAACAGAGCACTTATATACTAATAAAGGACTGGCTTATCTATAGCCAGTTGAGTAGCACTTGAAACGATTGGCTCTTTGAAACCTGATGTACTTTATGATTCTGTTTTCTTCAAGGTTGTGTCTTCCTGGTCGAATGTACTTATTGTAAGTCGCTTTGGATAAAAGCGTCAGCTAAATGCAATGTAATGTAATAACGATCGAGTAAATTAAAACAGAATGAGGCGGAGAAGTGTGTGTGTGTGTGTGTGTGTGTGTGTGTGTGAGAGAGAGAGTGTGATTAAAATTGCCCAATTGCTTATACAATAAATAAACATTGAATGTGTTTAATTGAATTGTAAAGGGGTTTAACGTTAGTGGCAGGTTGTGTGTGTGAGAGAATAAATAAATAAGACAGCCCAATATTTATTTTTTCCGCATATTTCACAACTTCCCGCAATTTCACCGCATAAAATCACATAAAACCCTGCATGTTTGATCGCATAATCAAGAATTTTAGCCCGCATAATCAAGGATTTTTGCCCACGTTTTTCTGGAGGGTCTAGCCTACTACTAACAATACATTGAAGTACTTTTACTGTGTATTGTTTGAGAAATCCTCTGTCAAAGTCCCCTGCTGAGAACAATATCAAGCCACTTCTGCTAAGTTTGTTGAGGGAATTCTTTGTTGTTGCCATTAGTTCTTCGTGAGATTGATCCTATTGGACTCAGTACTACTGAAACTACCCCCACAAGTACTATGAAGTACTTACTGTGTACCTTTCCAGTAATCCTCTGTAAATGTCCCCCCCTCCCCGACTACAAGAACCGTGTACCGTGCTACACCGAGACGGTCAGTCAGAAGGGGCGCCGAGCATCAAAATATCATATTATTTATACACAAAAGTGGGGAGGAGTTGTGTCGTTTGCTCCTCCCCAGCTATTTGTTATTGGCGATTTCACTTCTGGGCGAGCCCTAGACCATGAGCTGGTAGTTCTCCATTGGCCAGTTTCACTTCTGGGCAGGACCCTAGGCAATGAGTTAGCAGTTGTTGATTCCGTATGATTTGCTCCCTCTCCTTACAGTGTGTGTGTCTAAATAAGGATGTTTCCTGCCATGCAAACTGCTCCTACTTCATACAGAGTAATTAAGCACACACATTTAAGCCAATTACTCCAAAATGTTGTGGCAATTTAGCACGCACGACATGCTCTGAACTTCCTCTAACCTCGAAGTCAGCTCACTTAACAAGAATACATGTATTGATACATTCAGAACGACCATTATCCCATGGCCTCTCTAGGAGTCTTGCAGGATATTAATTATCCAAATAACTAACGTCTACACAGGAGCGCACATACATTTCCCCCTATGCAGCTACGCACCAATATTGTTATCGTTTCTTAGCTAATACATGCTGGATATGAACCACTAATCAACAAGACTTTAATTGTATTAGTTCTGAGGAAGCCCCTCTCTTGGAGTTCCTCTGACCTCTTACCAATTCAATTAACATGGGTACATCTGCTTTCTATTTGCAAAGACCATTGATAATTAGCAAAGAGACTCCCATGCCTTTTCTACTGACTTTCTGAAAAATACTCATCCACGGGTAATCTTTTTACTCAAGGCAGAAATCACAGGTTGTACTGTACCTCACCTACTCACAAATAGCCAAAAAAACACCTTCTGTTTATTAACAAGTCAAGTGGAAGAAAAGACCATTTTCGCTAAATCTACTCTATAATGGACATCATTATAGGAACATCAATCTAAAAAACCTCTCTATATTTAAGAGAAAAAAATGGACTTGTCCATCCAAGTTGTAACACACATGAATATATATAAAAACACACATATATTAGATGACATTAAAAATGAATATACCAGAATTACACCGTATTAAACTTCCTGCTATAACATGTTATTTTAATACTTCAATCTCTATCAGTCAAACAATTTTAAAACCTGATTTAACTACAGCTCAATAAATTAATACAAAGTACACTTAAAATACACTTACATGATCTCAGTCACTCAAATAACTTTAGTAAAGCCTGATTGAAATACAGGTTACGAACATAATACTTAGTACGCTTCTAATACACTTTGAAATATCTAAGATATATTATGACAATACAGTTCAAATAAAAAAAAACTCAGATTACAGTGTAATTAATGTTGGCATGACTGGTTGCTTAATATCATGTGGTTCAACGTGTAATACAAGTAAGTATATGTACAACATGGAAAAGTAAATAAAATAAGTTTAATAGGATGTGGATTTATTTTCTCTCCCCTTGTAATTACACAATCAAAGAATCTATAATTACCCCAAGTGAAGGAGTTCAAGTATCTCGGGGTCTTGTTCTCGAGTGAGGGAACAATGGAGCGTGAGATGGGCCGGAGAATCAGAGCAGCGGGAGGGGTACTGCAGTCGCTTTACCGCACCGTTGTGACGAAAAGGGAGCTGAGCCAGAAGGCAAAGCTCTCTGTCTACCGGGCCATGTTCGCTCCTACCCTCACCTATAGTCATGAAGGATGGGTCATGACCGAAAGAACGAGATCGCGGATACAAGCGGCCGAGATGGGTTTTCTCCGCAGGGTGGCTGGTGTCTCCCTTAGGGATAAGGTGAGAAGTTCAGTCATCAGGGAGGGACTCGGAGTTGAACCGCTCCTCCTTCGCGTCGAAAGGAGCCAGTTGAGGTGGTTCGGGCACCTAGTTAGGATGCCACCTGAGCGCCTCCCTAGGGAGGTTTTCCAGGCACGTCCAGCTGGGAAGAGACCAAGAGGTAGACCTAGGACCAGGTGGAGGGATTATATCTCTTCGCTGGCCTGGGAGCGCCTTGGGACCCCCCAGTCAGAGCTGGTTGATGTCGCCAGGGAAAAGAAAGTTTGGGGCTCTCTGCTGGAACTGATACCCCCGCGACCCGACCACGGATAAGCGGGAGAAGATGGATGGATGGATGGACAATCTATAATTTAGCTCTGACTTTCACAAAAACATTTTGTCAGTCATCGCATGTCAGTCACATGCGATGACTGGGACTGATGGAAGAATCTGAGAGGAATGAACTAGGAGCAGAGAAATAATCATATTTAAAAGATAGCAGCCCCATAAGAGGCCAACAAGAGTCACAAGGGTGTGTCACTTTGCTGAAGGATATTTGTGACCAGCTATCCAGGCCAGACTCTATAGACTTTCCAAGGGGTACAAATGCTGCTGCTGGAGTACTGACTGGAAGTATTGCTGATATCATGTCTACCATCCTCTTAAAGTACTCTGTCCAAAAAGCAGTCTCATGAGAAAGGTGTTTTAACGCTTATTCAAAATAGCAGAGAAACATGCATTATTGTACTCAGGAGGGGACATTGACAGAGGATTACTCAAAAAGTACACAGTAATAGTACTTAATAGTACTTGTGGGAGTAGTTTCACTAGTATCCGTTTTATTCAGAATTTATGGAAACAAATATTTGTATCACTCATTGAATATAGCAGGAAAGAAAATGAAGAGCAGCTGATTTGAAAAAACAAACTCGAGAGACGGCTGCGTGACCGCAGTGCAGAATTACTGTATAGTTTAAATCTCCTTACAACAGTGGCGCCGCCCCCCCCTCTTCCCACATACAAAAAAAATATATATATATTAGGGCTGCCAAACGATTAACATTTTTAATCAGATTAATCACAGCTTAAAAATTAATTAATCATGATTAATCACCATTCGAACTATGTCCAAAATATGCCATTTCTTTATGTATATTGTTGGGAATGGAAAGATAAATGAAAGCAGGCGGATATACCCATTTAACACAGTATCTATGTTTGTTATAACATTTTTCTGCGTGTCAAAATGAAAGACAACCCACACACCTATCAATCATCAAACCGTGGGGTCTTAATTCATTACGTGTCGATTTATATCAACGGACGAGTACTTCAGGAAAGTCGACAGAGGGGCTAGTGGAGTACTTCGTGATCACAGAGTGTGAACGTTGTGATCAGCTGTTTTAGCGCAGTTCTCCAGTGAGGGGGGAGTCTCCCTCCGCAGCCGGTTGGCGTAGTTTTGGCACAGGTCCGTTGTACAGACCGACGTTAACAGCAGCCCTGTCTGTGCACACGGAGACCGACTCTTTCGTCCGGTGATCTAACCGCCTTCTGGAAAAGCGTCACAAGTAAGTCGGTACGCAAATGCGCTTTGTGACACAAGTGACGGTACGCATTTCAGATTACGCACATAACCTGCGTACCAGTTATGTGCACCCCTGTACCAGAGCCATATTATTACTATTAAATGGCTCTGCCCTGTACTACAGCAAAAGTATTCTCCGTCGGGACTTCCTGCAACAACACCACGCCGTTATCAAAGATGTTCTATTGAGAAGACGATCACTCCGTGACAAAAGTTTTCAAAACCGTGGCCACTGAAATCAATCTGACTAACTGCTGTCTGTGCAATTTACTTTTTTTCTGTTGTGGCCGAATAAACATGATAAGTCCACAATTAGTATTGTAGAGTCTCGCTGCGATGAAACACACCTTGTCAGCGCTGTCATCTGAGCGTCACGTGACTTTGTTTACAATCTGACAGCTGAAAATCAAAGGAAAGCCCTCCGGTCCGGCCTCATGTGGCTATGGTGATCATGTGCCTGCCTGGCTTTGGTGGCCAATCCTCGGGTCAATCTGTCCCCGGAAATGTCCCCGTTTTTAAATATGCTTGAATTGATTTTGAGTTTTCTCATGGCAGTTAGAGTATAGGGGACAAACCAGGGGACTTTACTTCCTCTTGACACCGTCGGTTATTTACACCTAAATATACTTGTTATTGTGCTTCTGTCTTTCTGTATCTTTTCATCTGCTCCGTAAACTCCCTCACCGCTCGCTCTCTTTTCTTGATCGCCCTCTCACGGGAGAACACTTCACTGTCCCGCTTCATTGTAGGATTTCTGCCATGTCTCTACTTTAGTTTGACCATCTCTGTTATTAAGTTATGGAATACTAAATAAATAAGTAATTAGATACCTTACCGTTAGTGCCAGGGGCGGCGGGTGCTGTAGGCTAGGGAAGGCTAAGCGTTCCCAAATATTTGTGTAACTGCATCCTGGTAAAATAAAAATATAATGTCTAATGTTTGTGTCTTTGACATTAGCGCTGCTATGCAGACACCTGTGCCCTGTACTACGAAGTCAGTTCAACAGACCCTGGATACATTTGAGTTATCTTAACTAACCCTAACAAACGAGATCTCGCTAAGCGGTCCTACGACGCTGGTTATCAACTCGGTAAATCAAGCCAGGGTTTCTCTCTCCAGCTGAGAATGCGTTCACGTGAAAGGGGCGGGGTTAGCTACATTTGATCACAAACAGGGACAAGTGTACTGACAGCGCAGCGTCATACTTCATTAATGAAAAGTAAACTAATATTAGACAGATATGAACTTTAAACATCCATGACTTAAACTTATAATCCAGGATACAAGCCACATCGTTGCATCTGCAAGGAGAATACAGAACAACTCGTTAACAAATAAACTACTGAGTGTTTGAAAGCTGTAGTGGAAATATTTCATGTGCTACCTTATAATATCCTTCATATGCTTAAACCAAATGAATGTTATTTCCTCTTGTTGTGCTTTCACCATTATTGTTCCTCTTCCTCCTCTCCTTCCCCTCCTCAGTCAAGGCCAGAACTGCTTTGACTACTGGGATTCTCACACAGACACATCATACATCCCTGCTCCGAGAACTGTTCTGCTATCTCCTTCTGAAGGCCATAAGGCCAGATGGTGTCTCATAAACAGTTCTAACCGTGTGAATCCAGATGTATCATTTCCCCCTGTGTTCCCCATATAATCTCTGCTCTTGCATTTGTTCTTCGCACTCTCTGGTAGACTTTTCAGACTCTGCCAGACCTGTGACATGTTTACCTTATTGTATCGTGTATTTGAAGCTTCAAATAAATAACCAAAAGACAGCTTTTCTCGATTCACCATACTCTGACTTATACTCTTTAGCCGTGTTTTGGGTCCTGAGATTTCCATAACAAAGCGTACAACAGTTTTATGATACTGCCCGATCTAAGACACAAGGGGATCTGACTTTATTACATTTGAGTTTAGTGTTTCGTCAACTTAATGTGTTGCTTAAAATAATACGTCTGCATACAGTATATGTGACAATGTAACTAAGTGTTGCACGGCCAGATACCGCTCGAGAAGCTGACTCAGATAAGGAAATATTGTGATATCGATGTCAGATCGATGATCTGATTGATGATGTGATGTCAGTGTAATATGAATGTGACACGTCGGCGTCTTCTCTGCATATGGCAGTTCAAACTGCATTTCCTTTTTCCTGTAATATGACTTGATAGATTTAAACTCTGCACACTGAGCTCTGATTGGTCAGCAGGCGGTGCTTTCACTGAGTTGATCTCTTTTCATACCTTGATCTAACATGCCAGAGGCTGTTCACCTTGGAGACCTGCTGCGGATATGGGTACGGCGGCGGGCAGCGTAAGATGAAAACAAAGTTATTTAGCCTTCACAAACCTGAGCCTCACGCGAAGAATGATAAGAATAAGAATAATGCATATTGAACTGTTTAATCAATTAGTGAGTTTATTTAAGGCACAGCCGTTACAATGGTCAAACTGCATTAAAACAGAATTGTCCGCATTTTGTCTTTGATAGTTCCTAACATTAGATATGTTAATGAGATATGGACCGCAAAAAAAACAATTTCCCTGGTTTTCTTTTTTTATAAAAACTTCTTACGTTTTCGAGGGGTGGGGGGGAGGCCCTTTCTCTAGTTTAGAGCAATAGCCCCTCCAAATGTCCATGCACGTCCCTGGTAAATATTATATAAATTGGTATCAGTCAAATGTATAATCTACAATAAAATCTCGTTTAAAATTGTGTTACGATGTCTAAAGTTACTGAGAAGTCACATGTTTCCTGCCTGGCCTTGCCCGTGTATCATTACCCTCTCTCGTCTGGGCGATATGCACAGCGCCCAGACGAGAGTGCAGCAAGTGCAGCAGAAGCCAACTGTTGCTATCTTTAAACTATGCCACCAAAACAAAATTTCAGCCAATCAGCGTCGTCAAATCTGATGGTCACAGGGCGCCTTTGTCAGCGCCCGGTGCAGTCTGTGAGTTGTTTGGACTCGTATCCAAGGTGTTAGAAAAAATATCACTCGACACCAGGTTGAGAATCAATGATCAGGTAACTAATGTATTCTTGCAAGAAGGAGCAGAGTTAAATCACATACAAAGGATATGGGTTAACTCACACACATGAGGTATGTTGCTCAAAGGAACAGCAAAAAACATCAGGTTTATATAATCCAAAACACAGGAGATAACAACAAAGTCGTAAATCGAGGTGGCGCTAATATCAGCCGCGGGTGTCGGAAAGTCGGGTAATCTGCGATGGGTCATCTGCGATGGGTCATCTGTGACGTCTTTCGGAAAGACTCACGTACTTCCTTCACGCTTCATAGAAATGAGATATTTAGGAGACAGCAAGTCTGTCTTCTCATAAATATCAACAACCTGAAATGCCCTGCCTCCTCCTATCACAAGAAGAGGCAGCTGCAAGGTCATACACAGTTCAGAGCCACACATGATATCAGTGCATTAAAACAACCCAAAGAGTGGAGAAAACAGTATTTCTCCAACATATCCCTCCTGTTTATACTACAGAATAACATAGAACTTGGAAAAATACAAATGATTATGAAAGATAAACAATTCATATACAAAAGTACCCAAACGGCTGAGGTAGGTAGATTGTATAGGCACATGTTTTAATTAGAGATGTCCCGATCCGATCACGTGATTGGGGATCGGAGCCGATCACGTGATTTTCAAAAAATCGGGGATCGGGAGAAAAAAATCGGGGATCGGGATTTTTTTTTATTATTCTTTTTATAAAATATTTTTTTTTATTTCATGTTACAAAACAAAAATGACCATGTTCACGTCTTAAAGTCATCCTAAGGACTTAGTTTTGGTTTAAAATGACACAACATCATGTATGTGTTGCTTTCTTTGGGCTTGTTTTCAGACCTGGTTGTTTATTTCTCTGAAATCTGGCAACAGAGTGGGCGCAGTGTCTAATAGTAGCAGCAAGCTAACGAGAGGCTACGTCCAGCTGGTGACTCGGGAGTCGGGACAAAGCAAATGTCAGGAGTTTGGAAGTATTATAAAATTGAAAGCGAAGGCAGTGTAACAGCCAGATGCAATGTTTGCAAGGCAGAGGTTCCGCGTGGTGGAAAGAACAGAGCTACGTTCAACACGACCAATCTAATACGCTACCTGAGAAACAAACACCAACAACAACACGACGAGTACACAGCGGCCACTCGGGTAACGGCACTGAAACAACCGACACTTTCAGAGACTTTTAAAAGGAAAGAGAAACTGCCCCAGAACAGTGAAAAGGCCAAAAAAACAACAGCCAAGATAGCTGAATTCATCGTGTTGGATGACCAGCCGTTATCTGTTACCTTTTTTTTCTCCTAACGCATTGCATAAAGATCGGATCGGGAAAAATCGGTATCGGCAGATTGTCAAAATCAAATGATCGGAATCGGATCGGGAGCAAAAAAAGGTGATCGGGACATCCCTAGTTTTAATGTAATCCCCATGGCCTAATTCTTTCTCTGTACATCGTCAGTTTCTATCACTCAGACCCGTTACTGTTTCCCTGCTAACGTCCACTCTTTAAATTCGACTGGGTTCTGTTGGTTTCTTCACTGGTTTGAGACAAGTGCCCTTATTGGAATCACCTCCCTTTGTAGCCAGACTTCACCACAGTAGAGGCGAGTTTCTGTCTTTAGGTTTAAACAGCTTCACAGTCAGGTGTATCCAGGATGCTCTCTCCGCCACTCTAACTGCAGTCCGTGTAGACAGGAGTGCTTGGTAGGGACCCTCCCACTTGGGCGAGTGCCAGCTCTTCCTCTTTATCGCTCTGGTGAACACTCACTCTCCTGGTTTCACTGTCTGTGTAGTGACAGGTACTTCCTGTGCAGAGGGGACGATAACATGTGTGATCTCTTTTCTTTTCAAAATGTTTGCCATATATTCTGCTGTGTTTTCACTTATACTCTCATCCTCTCTTACAAATGGTTTTAATTCAGGCAGATAATATGGTCTTCCATATAACATTTCAAAAGGTTATAGCCCTCTTGCACTAGGTAGGATGTGCATGCTTAGCATCACTGGTGCTAAGCATTTCATCCATGTTTTCCCTGTCTCTCCATCATCTTCTTCAGTTTAGCTTTTACTGTACCATTATTTCTTTCTATCAACCCTGCTGATTGTGGATGATAAGAACAATGTCGTTTTAATTGTATTACAAATACAGCTGTCAAGTCCTGAATTACTTTATTTACAAAGTGTGTGCCATTATCACATATTTTCCGGAATTCCAAAACGTGGGATTATGTGATTTGTCAATGCTTTAGCCACTGTCAATGCATCTGGATTCCTAGTTGGAAAAACTTCAATCCATGTTGAGTACATGTCAGTGATTGTGAGACAATATTTAATTACCTCATATTTATTTAGTTCAATAAAGTCCATGCAAATGTGCTGAGACGGATACTGGCTCCGGTATGTTACCTCTCTTTGGTCTGAACGGTCCCTGAGGGTTGTACTGTGCACACACAGAACATGCTGAACCGAGTAGTTTGTAAAGCCATAGGCTGTGAATATCTTCTGTATTACGTCCACCATCCCCACTGTTGAGCCGTGGTCCAACCCATGGCTCAATATAGCTGCATATCTAAATAAGCTTTTTGGTAATACAAATGTGCCTTCTGTACTTTCCCACAACCCCTCTGTATTCTGTGTACACAACGTCTTCTTCCAGTATACCTTCTCTCTGTCAGGTGCATTCGCTTGCTTGTCTTTTAGGATGCCATGATCAATGTGTTCCATATTTTCAGAAATGTATTGGTCATTGTCCTGTCACTGTCTTTGCGCTGCTGTCTTAGCCTCTTCATCTGCCTTCCGGTTCCCTGTGGACATTGGGTCCGTCCCGTTAGTGTGTGCTGCACACTTACAGACCGCCACTCTCTGAGGGAGTTGTACTGCATCCAAAAGTGATGGGATCAAATCTTTATGTGTAATAGGTTTGCTTGTGGATGTTACCATCCCCCTATGTTTCCATTGTTGTGCAAACACATGTACACATGAATAAGCATAGTTGCTGTCTGTATAAATGTTAACTGTCTTCCCTTTTCCCAGCTTGCATGCCTCTGTTAGTGTGATTAGTTCTGCTGCCTGCGCTGATAAGTGAGACGGCAATGCTGCGCCCTTGAGCAGTTTCGTCTGTGTCACTACAGCATAGCCTGTTGCATTAGTTCCATCAAGATTCCTCTTACATGAACCGTCAACATACATCGTTATGTCTGCATCTGGGAAGGGAATGTCCGTCAGGTCTGTCCTTGGTAGCACTCTGTTCTCAGTTTCTGCGATACAGTCATGTGGCTCCCCATCTATCTCTACTGGCAGTAGTGTAGCTGGATTTAAAGTATCTCTCGATAGTAAGATTTGGTTGTGATAACAACATAGCATGCTAAATGTCTAGCTGGTGACATATAGGTTTGTTTATTTTGTAACAATAGTACAGACACTGCGTGAGTTACTTTTAGAGTCAAGGATCTAAAAACCACTATTGTTGCAGATGCCTGTTCTGCCATGGAGGCTGCTATTACTGCTGGTAAACAAAAGGGCATGGCTCGAGCTGTGGTGTCCAACTGTGAGGAGTAAAATGCCACCGGTCCATTCATGTAGTTGAGTGAGTACTGACGTCATAAATCCATTCTTACAATCTGCTGTTTGAACAAAAGGTTTGGCACAATCTGGTTGCATCTATTCACATTACTTTTAAGGTAATAAATGGTTTCTCTACGTGAGCCAACATTAATTCAACTGTACCTAATTCTAAAATCTCCACTTCCTCATCGGATGAGCTGATAGACACGTTATCTGAACTTGCTTCTGTGTCACCGTCAAGGTCTGAGTCATTTTGTCTTAGGTCATCTTGATTTGGGTTATCTTGTTTTGGAGGGTCTATGTTTGTGTGTGATAATACATGACCTGATTTTGCAGATGCACTTGGCTCTAGTCATGCCTTCTCCACCCAGTCCTCTGTTCCTTCCTGTGGCCTCTTTGCTCCGCAGTCGTTTTCCCAATGTCCAAATTTGCCACACAAAAAGCAACTTCTCCTCCTCCCCATCCTCCACCTCGTGCCCCACCTCGCCCTCCACCTCATCCGTCCCTTCCGCCACGGCCCCGTCCACACCCTCTTTGATCACCTCGGAAAAGCAATTCAACAGAACATACAGTGGGGCAAAAAAGTATTTAGTCAGCCACCAATTGTGCAAGTTCTCCCACTTAAAAAGATGAGAGGCCTGTAATTTTCATCCTAGGTATACCTCAATTATGAGAGACAGAATGGGGGGAAAGAATCCAGGAAATCATTGTCTGATTTTTAAAGAATATATTTGCAAATTATGGTGGAAAATAAGTATTTGGTCATTAACAAAAGTTCATCTCAATACTTTGTTATATACCCTTTGTTGGCAATGACAGAGGTCAAACGTTTTCTGTAAGTCTTCACAAGGTTTTCACTGTTGCTGGTACTTTGGCCCATTCCTCCATTCAGATCTCCTCTAGAGCAGTGATGTTTTGGGGCTGGGCAACACAGACTTTCAACTCCCTCCAAAGATTTTCTATGGGGTTGAGATCTGGAGACTGGCTCGGCCACTCCAGGACCTTGAAATGCTTCTTACGAAGCCACTCCTTTGTTGCCCGGGCGGTGTGTTTGGGATCATTGTCATGCTGAAAGACCCAGCCACGTTTCATCTTCAATGCCCTTGCTGATGGAAGGAGGTTGTCACTCAACATCTCACGATACATGGCCCCATTCATTCTTTCCTTTACACGGATCAGTCGTCCTGGTCCCTTTGCAGAAAAACAGCCCCAAAGCCTGATGTTTCCACCCCCATGTTTCACAGTAGGCATGGTGTTCTTTGGATGCAACTCAGCATTCTTTCTCCTCCAAACACGCCTAGTTGAGTTTTTACCAAAAAGTTCTATTTTGGTTTCATCTGACCATATGACATTCTCCCAATCCTCTTCTGGATCCTCTAAATGCTCTCTAGCAGACTTCAGACGGGCCTGGACATGTACTGGCTTAAGCAGGGGGACACGTCTGGCACTGCAGGATTTGAGTCCCTGGCGGCGTAGTGTGTTACTGATGGTAGCCTTTGTTACTTTGATCCCAGCTCTCTGCAGGTCATGGACTCGGTCCCCCCGTGTGGTTCTGGGATCTTTGCTCACCGTCTCTTCTTGTGATCACTTTGACCCCACGGGGTGAGATCTTGCGTGGAGCCCCAGATCGAGGGAGATTATCAGTGGTCTTATATGTCTTCCATTTTGTAATAATTGCTCCCACAGTCGATTTCTTCACACCAAGCTGCTTACCTATTGCAGATTCAGTCTTCTCAGCCTGGTTTGTCTTACTTGACCGTGTGTTGCTGGGTTCCTCCCTCATGCCGGCTGTTCTCTGCGCGGGAACATGAGGGTCGGTGTGTGGAGGTGGTTGGTAGGGCGGAGCGGGTGGCCAAGGTAGCGGAGTCGGTGGGGGAGCAGAGGGGTGAGACAAGCAGGAGGCCAGGGGTCCGAGGAGATCCCTGGGGTGTTGAGCTGGTGCATGGTTTTCATCTATCCATTGTTCCTGCATCACAGCAGGTCCCACAGGAGGGAGATACAGAGGAGGGGGCTGGTGGCGTCTGCATATCACTTCATCGTCAAGTTTCTCCAGTTTCTCGGAATAGGGGAGATTAGGATACAAGGTATACAAAACTTTATTTTCTGATTCTAATTTCTCTTTTTCTGATTTAGCTGTTTCCTCAGCATTTTCCCTTTCTCTCCCTTGCTTCGGCTAACCACATCATAGCCCCTAATAAATCCTCTTCTTCCTCCCTTTTTCCATTCCCATTGTTCTCAATGCTATCAATCAATTGTTGGAATTCCTCTACCACTAACCTCCCTTGGAAGTCGTATTTATTTTGCCACTTTTTAATCTCTTCACACTCGTTATATGCGATCATCTGCATCCATTTAGCATCTCCTGATAAGATGACTATGTCTGTTTCTATCTTCTTCCCACGAGTCTTGCTGCAGCATGAACCCATGATTAGACTTCTATAGTTTACCCCAAAACTAAGTAAAAATGCCCTATAGCTTACACATAAACTATAAAACTCACAACGGTTTTAGCAAAACCCAGAAAACTAAACTGTCCTAGTTTTCCCCAAAACTAGGTAAAATGCTCATAGCCGTACCTCGTACTAAGCTCGCAATAGTTTTAGCAAAACTAAGAAAACTAAACTGTCAAAGCTTTACCCAAAACTCAGAATATTCCCATAGCCATACCTCGTACTATAGACTCACCATAGTTTTTAGCAAAACTAAGAAAACTAAACTGTTTGTTTTCCCCAAAACTAAGAAAATACCCATAGCCGTACTTAGTCACCCACTATAAAAGAGCCGTACCTTGTATCCGACTATAAAGTCACACAATAGTTTTAGTAAAACTAAGAAAATGTGCCCTATAGTCCACCCATGAACTATAAGATCCTTTAGTTTTTTTAAGAAACTAAAAAAACTGGCCTCATAGTTTGAACCACAAACTACTTATACCCAAGGTCTCTAGTTTGAAACCACAAACCATTTAAAAGTACTTTAGATAAGTTTACCTGTGTCTTTCTAGGACTTTTTTGGTATCCTTCCGTGAACCAAGAGGTTGAAACCAAAACGGTGCCTGTATTGACTTTCTCTCCTGTGTCGGTAGTTGAAGGATCCGTCACTCCTCTCCTCTCCAGCGTAACCTGCCCCCCTATTCACCAAATTGTTTCTTTGTAAGGGAAACAAGGTAGGGGTCTTTTTCTAAGAGTCTCTCGACTCCCTGTGCACAGTGTCAGGCTCGTTTGCCCGGAGAAAAAAGGAGATCTTGGATCCGGCTCGAAGGACCAATATGTTAGAAAAAATATCACTCGACACCAGGTTGAGAATCAATGATCAGGTAACTAATTTATTCTTGCAAGAAGGAGCAGAGTTAAATCACATACAAAGGATATGGGTTAACTCACACACATGAGGTATGTTGCTCAAAGGAACAGCAAAAAACATCAGGTTTATATAATCCAAAACACAGGAGATAACAACAAAGTCGTTAATCGAGGTGGCGCTAATATCAGCCGCAGGTGTCGGAAAGTCGGGTCATCTGCGATGGGTCATCTGCGATGGGTCATCTGTGACGTCTTCCGGAAAGACTCACGTACTTCCTTCACGCTTCATAGAAATGAGATATTTAGGAGACAGCAAGTCTGTCTTCTCATAAATATCAACAACCTGAAATGCCCTGCCTCCTCCTATCATAAGAAGAGGCAGCTGCAAGGTCTTACACAGTTCAGAGCCACACATGATATCAGTGCATTAAAACAACCCAAAGAGTGGAGAAAACTATAGGTTACTTACGTAACCCCAGCACTCAGAGTAACATGAATTGAGATGTCTCACTATGGGATGCGCCTCATCGTGGAGCAAACAGAATCATCAATCTCATTACGCCAATCCTGATTGGTGATCTTGACGTCAGCGTCAGGGGAAATCACCCCCTATAAGTAGCCTGCGCCACAACGCATGCGTCATTCAAAATAAGCACCTCTTCTCGCTTCACCATAGCAAGGAGGGCCGTCTGGTGAGACATCTCACTTCATGTTACTCTGAGGACTGGGGTCACGTACAGATGTAGCACTCCAGATCAGACTCAAATGGGTGTGTCCCAGTCAAAAGCCCAGCGGATGCCAGTGGCTGGGGGCGTTGCCCAATTTCCCCATTTGTTCAATTACAGGATTTAACCATGAGATGGCGCTTCATTCACAAAATACACAATAGGCGTTGTAGAAACATCAATATTTTAGATCAAATAAAGTATATAGTTTGCTTTATGCAGTATATTTCCTGTAATATTGTACAGTAGATTGAAGTAAATCAACTTATACATTAAGATAAGATAAGATGGACCTTTATTAATCCCGTGGGGAAATTCAGTAGTTCAAACAGCAACAGGGTGAGAGTGAAAAACAGGACAGCACAGATTCACACAGATTAATAAAATCAAAAATAAGATGAGCGATACAAAATAATAATAATAATGAGAAACTATGAAATAAGAAATGAATAAAACTAAAATGTAATTATCATATCATATATTATAATGTATTGTATTATTAAGTAATATCATACATTAACCCCATTATAGCAGATGCCACATTGAATGGATGAACACATGTATGCATCAATAATTACAACAGAGTATTTCTAAATACAAGTTGTAAAAATACTTATATGTATTTAATATTAACCCTTTGGAGTCGACCGTCACGCCGGCGTGATCAGATCACATGACCTGTTCAAGCCGGTGCCACATAAAAACAACAGTCCGGACAACATTGCCCTGTGTTTCTGTTGAAAGTACTGGCTTGAAACTATATCCCAGTCTTTGTTTAATGCAAAAAGACCCAGTAAACACGGAGATACGATGATATAAAGTTAATACATTTCAAAAGTATGAAATATGGAGCACATATTTGAATATCTTCGCCGTATTTTATCATTTTACGAAACTGGAAACTGTAGATTCTGCTCAACAGGATATATTTACCAGGGAGGGGGTGAGGTAATCAGGTAAACGGAGTGATACGAAACGAGACGAAAAGAGACGAAGAGGGACGGCGGGAACCGAAGAGAGACGGCGTGAAATGGAGAAAGAGAGAAGATATACGAAGACAGGCGGCGGGAGACGAAGAGAGGCTGCAGGAGACGAAGAGAGGCTGCGGGAGACTGCGATTGAAGTAAAGTGACAGACAAACATTGAGAATGTAGATATAGTTAGATAGATTTAGAGTTTTGAAGATTCAACTATGATGAAGAGAACTCTGAACGTGAGTCAAGCTTTAAGCTTGTTTTTTGACCTGGAGGAGGAGGAATCTGTGATGTTGCCCTCTGTGTCGTAGTTGACAGAAACCGCTTTGAAGCGTGGCACAGATAAAGACAGAAAAAACAGATTGTTGTACATAATGTATATATATATTTGTATTATATTTATAATAACACTTTTGCCTTATCAGAATGAAATCCCATGTTACCTCAATCAAACTTTCACATTATCATAGTCACATCCCATGTATATATTTCCAGCTTTTAAATGGTTTCGTTGTGTATGTTTGGGTTATGAAAAATAAAATCATTTTCAAAATCTGTTTTTACGTTTGTTTTGTGATTTTGGGTCCAAAATGTTCATATAGTAGAAGATCACTGCTCTAAACAAAGTCAAACATCTTACATCCAAACGAAATAAATATAATTATTTATGATGAATACGTTAAGTCTTGTTCATTGTTTTTCACTTTTATTAAATGTTTGATATTTCCGGTGGAAATGGTGGACTATCGGACATTCAAAATGCAGCATATGTTCACTCTTACACACATATATTCTCCTTTTACATACATACATTTTCACTCTTACACACGGATATTCTCCTTTTGCTCTCATGCGAAATCTACGAAATCAAAGTATGTCATGTATATTTAGTTTTCGTTGATGAGACGAGACGGACTAAGGTGTTAATGGTGGACTATCGGACATTCAAAATGCAGCATATTTCCCCCAAGTGTCTGTCAAAATGCATTTCACGTTTCTAACTTGCAATATCATTATTTCCGCTCTCTTCAGAAAAGCGATCTCCCATGTGTGCGAGGGAATCACAGGAGGGGGGAGGAGAGCTGTGGAATGTGACACACATTCCGATGGCCAATTCGTTTTAAACAAAGGGTCCCCAACATACAAAGGCCACATGGGGGGGTTGGGCTGGTGAACGGGCAGCACATCACAGAGGCATTTAAAAAGTGAAGACAATACATTCTGGAAATGTTCACATCAGGCACCTTCAAGTTAAACAATACTACTGTACAGTAAACAATTAACACAGTAAATTATGTGGATTAAATCACATTTATTTCGTTAAGAATAAACGAAATGACTCGGTTTGCATTCATAAAGAATGCACAAACGTGTTTAATCATTAATGTCAGTTATGTATTAAGTAAATAGCCTACATTAGTTCCTGCTCAAGATTAGATTCAACTTTATTGTTATTGCACAGATTACAGGTACTGAGACAACGAAATGCAGTTTAGCTTCTAACCAGGTGCAACAAGCAGTAAAGTGAAAAGTAATGTTCACAATCTACAGAATAAAATATAGAATGAATTGAATGATGAATAAACAGTGAGGGGTATGAATACACTAGATATCAGCTGTGAGCAGTATGAACAGTGTGTTAATCGTTAATATCAGATATGTACTAAGTAAATAGCCTATATTAATTTCATGATGGATTAAACCACATTTATTTCGTTAAAAATAAACAAAATGATTAAATGTAGGGTGAATTGCCCTAATGTGGAAAATGTTTGCATTTCAGACTTCGGCAATATATTGCGACATGAAGCCGATACAATAAATCAAAATCCAGTAACATTCTGAAATCCCCAGGATGTGTCCTAATCAAACCAAAAGAGAACATGCAGATATTAAACTCATACAAGAAATGGTAGACATATTAGTACTCTTAGTGCCAAGTTGTCTCAGACAATCTGTTTTCCTAATGTGGGACAGTTCTGTGCAAAATGTGGGACACTGAAAAGTCTATATTAAAAAGCCTCAGTCACCTTCATTCATGTAATACAAAAATCTCAGGCCAGTAACACTCAAAGCTACAGTAAATGTGCAATACCATGCTATGTTACTATTTATAATGTTATTGTTGTTACAACAGAAGATGTTTTTATTTCAATTGAAGTTAAATGCATCAATCTGGTGCACTGAGGGCAAAATTAGTAGATTTGTGGATACAGCTCTCAACACTCATATGAAACAGAACTGTTCTTACAATGTGTGTTGGAAGGTATTACATTTCTATGCATATGTTATTGTGTAAACACACAGCTGATCACCTGAGAGCTGCCGTTTCATTCAGAGCGTTTAAAAAAAACGACGGTCTGATTTCAACAACTCAATGTGTGACTATTATAGCAGTAATAT
Organism: Champsocephalus esox; assembly: GCA_036324585.1. Classification (NCBI taxonomy): domain Eukaryota; kingdom Metazoa; phylum Chordata; class Actinopteri; order Perciformes; family Channichthyidae; genus Champsocephalus; species Champsocephalus esox. The sequence continues at coordinate 278,657 of CM070481.1, read as the reverse complement.
TAGACACTAATAATACAGTAAACTATGAACACTGTACATATTATTGTTTGCCCGTGGGATTAGGATGATCGGTGGAGAGCCGCTGCATTTTCCTCCGTCGGATGTGATATAAAAACAAATGGATTATTCACGTGGATTAAATGTAGTGCATTCATTTCAATTCGCGAACATATGATACATTAAATGAATGCGAGGATGACGATCGAACATCGTTTGTTTGATCCTGGATGCATTTCCTGATCTAAAAACATAGCGATGGTTTTGTATTTACGCCAACGTGAATTAAACATTATTTTGTTAAATAAAAACATGGTGATGTTTAGTAAATGATTACATGTCTCTTACTTAAGCACAGCATATGATCCTATCCGTGACATATATGGATCTTAACAAATATCCGCTATATCAGATCCCTGTAGATCAGCTGTTTATTTCACATGAGTTTCAGTGTGGCAGCTTTTCACGGCTCCCCCTGGTGGATCCATGATCCATTGCTGCTGGTTTCAATATAATTAAATGTATTTATCAAGGGGGCGTTTCAAGTCCTGCGGGGGGGGTTTTCCTTATCAGCAGGGGCCCACCCCGTGCCGATCACGGACCCGCACGGGTAGGCGTCTGAAACTAAGCGCTACATCTGTAAGTAACCTATAGTTCTCATTCATAACACTCCGTTCGATGTCTCACTATGGGATATTGTAGCTCCCGTATTGCCAGACGAGCTTATCTCGAAAATCACCGATCAACCAGAACTTAACAGGTAGAGTCCCGACTCAACAAGGTGCCCAGCACTGCTCGGGCCACGCTTAGAGCGGAGACGTCTAGCCTGTAAAAGCGGACAATAGTGAGCGGCGAGGACCAGATCGCCGCTGCACAGATGTCCTGGATGGAAACACCCTTGAACAAAGCCCAGGATGTAGCCAGGCCCCGAGTTGAGTGAGCCTGCAGATCCGAAGGTGCTTGCAAATTCTGACTCGTATAGGCCAAAGCAATTGCCTCCACAATCCAGTGGGAGAGCCGTTGCTTAGTAACAGGCTTGCTCTTGTGAAGGTTAGCCCAGGACACGAAGAGTTGGTCATTAAGACGAAGCTCCTTTGATCTGTCCATATATGTGCGTAAAGCACGGACTGGACACAACAGATCCTGCTGCTACTCCCCGGAGGAAACCAGCGGCGGAGGAAATGCCTCAATGTCAATTGGGGTACAGGAACCAACCACCTTTGGTGTAAAGGCAGGGTTGGGCTTAAACAACACTCTCGTTTGCCCTGGGGCGAACTGAGTGCATGAGGGATGTACAGACAGTGCATGGATATCGCTGACCCGCTTGGCGGATGCCAGGGCCAGTAACAGCACTTTCTTGAGTGACAGATGTTTCATGTCAGCTCCCTCCAGGGGTTCAAATGGGGTCATTTTGAGCCCATTTAAGACCACTGCCAGGTCCCATAAGGGCACCAGCGACCTGGAGACAGGGAGGAGCCTGCGTGCTCCCTTCATAAAACGGCAGACCAAAGGATGTTGGCTAGCCGTCTTATCCTCAAAGCCCACATGGCATGCAGCAATAGCAGCCAGGTACACCTTGATCGTGGAAAAAGCTCTGTGTTTTTTGATCAGGTCCTGTAGAGATGATAAAATCACCTGACAGGACATTGAAAAGAGATGTGTCCTTCTTGAAGGCACCACTCCTCAAACACCCTCCACTTACAGTCATATGGCGCGTTTCCACTGCAGCGGGTAGCTCGCTTTAAGCGCGCCGAGCCGTGCAGGGCCCGTTTTTGGTTGCGTTTCCACTTGGCCTAGTTTTGGCCCGAGGCTACTTTTTCACCCTTTTTCTGGCCCTACTAAATCGTGGTTCTATCGAGGCCAACAAGCGGGGCCAACAAGCGGGGCCAACAAGCGGGCAACAACCGGGCGGAATATGCTAAACTAGTGACGACTGCTGATTGGTCAGAGAAAATCGTCACAATTCTCACGCGACTTAATCCCTAGTGTCGCATATATTAAGGGACGCTTGCAGCATTTTTGTAAACCTAAGAAAATGACAAAGAAAAGCATACCGTGGTCGATTGACGAAGTTGCGACGTTCCTCCAGCTGATTGCAGATGATACAATCCAGCGGGAGCTCGACGGCACAACTCGCAACCTAAACGTTTTTCAGGAGGTCTCTGCACTGATGTCGGAACGCGGATTCCCAAGGACTTTCCAGCAGTGTAGGGAAAAAGCTTAAGAGTGAGTATAGAGCCGTGAAGGACCACAACGGCCGGAGTGGTTACGATAGGAAAAGCTGGAAGTGGTTCGACCTGTCGGACGCTATTTATGGCCATAGACCGGCCCACCTTGGGAGGGAGGGAGGCCTGGACTCTGCAACCGCGTTACTGGAGTCCCTGCATGGTAAGTCTTTGCTAACGCTCTGTTATTTGCTTGAAAGCGTTGTGTCCCTATCGATCTATCTAAAGCTCACTTCTAACAAACAAGTATTATATCCTTACATTTATGTTCGGCAACCCATGCTTTTATGGAGCCCCGAAGAGCTACATAGCTAGCTAAGGCAGATAGCATTAGCTAGAGCTATTGTTTGCTAACACCACATGCGCCATTGTTTAGGTTCTTCTTTTCTACAGTTGTTGTTGCTATTTAGTATTGTGCTACAGTAGTTCGTGGAAGTCATGTTGCTGGTCTAGATGATGCCATTGGGACTAGTGAGGAGGAACAGTCCCGAACACCGGGTGGTGGCAGTGTTCCGTCCACAACATCAGAACGGACCTCAACACGACCACAGACACCAGCCGAGTGCCATCACGACGCCGCAGCGCGTGGTTCTAGGTAAGAAATGGGCATGGCAAAACCACTAGAATTGTGACTTTTTTTTAAACTTTAGATCATTCATCGTTATTAAGTAAAATAAGCTATGCCACTGTGTGGAAATGCTCTGTTACAAACTAGCTAGTACGCAGCTAGCACAATTGTGTGTGACATCCTATTATATACATATATGTATAATCATTATCAACAGGCTGGACATAATGTAATTCACTTTCACAATCATTGTAAACATCTAGGGCATAACTGTCTTTAGGTCATCCTTACTGTTGTTCTGCTTATACATTTTATTATATCCTTGTGTGACCTGTACCTGTCCATTGTTATAATTATCTTATCGTCATACAGGCAAGAGGAAACGAGGAGGAGACGAGCACCTAGCACAGCTGGCACGGCACCATGAACAGAGCCTGGCCCAAGTGGATCGGCACTGGCATCTGACCATGGAGGCTGTTGCCGGGGCGAGGGAGGAGGAAATGTCCTTGAGAAGGGAGGAGCACGCTCAAACTCATGCGTTTAACCTAGCCTTCCTGCGCACTCTCGGCCAGGTTCTAGGGGGCAGCCGACGTGGCCCGTCTCCTCAGGAAGACGAACCACCTCTGTAATTTTAATATTATTCAGTTTCATCTCTCTTGTTTATTTCTTATCTTTCCTTTTTTATATAAATATATATATATATAAATATAAAATGCCATATCTTTTTATGCTGCTGCAATACAAACATTTTTTTATTTTGTATTTGTACAATGTCATGCCTTTTTATGCTGCTGCAACATATATATCTTTTTTATTTCTATTGTACATGCCATGCAAAAAACACTTCCCAAATTGGGATTCAATAAAGTACTTCTCATGTTATCTCTTGTTGATGAATGCACCATCTGATTTCCTGCCATAATCTGATTAACCAACTGATTTTCGTGAGCATGTAAACAAAGTCACTGGGCTGCCACTCACACACAAAATTACAGTTTTGGAATCCAATCAAACTGAAATGTACAATTAAAGGGCTTTAAATCAGCAGAACAAAAACTCACATGAGGTAGAAGTTATAGGCCTATATTTTTCCTAAATAAAAATAGGCTACAACCAATACCATTACTAATACTATTTGTGGATCTTAAAACAAAACAACATCACTCAAACAATTGTAAAAATAGCCCAATTAAGATCTAGAGATATAAACATGCAACACCATCAGTTAGGAAAAAGCCCATAAGATAAAAGTTCATTTTAAGAGATTTAAAGCAAGACATTGAGTTTGCCTGCTTGAGGTCCTCCTAAAACATTATTAGGTACCCGACATTAAAGTAAAGGATTTCCCTTTACAAATAAACTGGAAGGGGGTATTTAGGAAAAAACAGAAAGAGAGGGGGGATAAGAGATCATATGTTTACTTTCATATTGCTCAAATGTTCTTATTACGGGAAGTACTTACTGGTGCTTGAAAATCAAATATTTACTAAAGTCAATTCTGATAAAAAAATGTTGTTCAAATCATTTGACAAACACACATGTGAAAGAGAAAAAAAGATTTATTTATGTTCAATACAATGTAGTAATAATAAAAACAAAACAAATGGCGCTAGCCTTAATGGCCCACAATCTTTCAATGTCGTGTTTATAATTACAAACACAAGAAATGTATATCGCTGATGGTGTTATGAACCAACACATTCAAGTTTCCTGCACACAATGAATATTTAGCACCTACACACTGAGGGAGCCCCCACCTGTTCTCAGTGTAGGCAGCCATTTCTGCAAACTTCTGCCGGTCTGGTGAACGAATTAGCTCCGGTACTAACAACGCCTCTGCAGCGGCACAGAAGTCTCGCACACACCGGCACACAGTAGTCCTGCTCACTCCGAAAAGATGTCCAATGCTTCTGTACTCTGAGCCGGTCGCAAGCTTCCACAGTGCGATGGCCACTCTCTTCTTTAGAGGTATACACTCGCGGTATGGTGTGTCCTGTCTCTCCATCGCTGGCCTCAGTTTGTTGCACAGGTACACGTAGGTTTCCTCAGACATCCTGAAGTTCTCCACTGAGTGTGTGTGAAAGATGGAACAATCACACCCCACCACTCGGTTGCTCGGTCAAGCATCCAGACACATGGTCTGCGGTGGCAACCTAACTTCTGAAATACACAAACAAAAGCATACATATTTGAATACGTAAAAGTGGTAGCTACAATTAATTAAATACTTGAAACACTTTTGTCATATAGTGAGCGTGAAACACTTTGGTCGTATAGTGAGCGTGAAACACATTGCTAGTTAGCTTACCGAGTAGCGTTGTCGTTGAGTCGTCCTGGAGTAGTCTCTGCCGCGTTGTACGATTGCCATAAGTCTCCCCTCAGCTTCTTCTGTATTCCGTCTTGCTCTAAGCAGCCTTTTCCGACACAAAGTTTTCCTTCTTGCTGTGATAAAAAACCACATACCAAGAAGCAAGGACACGATGGCTTCCACATGCTCCATTGTTGTTGTGTGAGTTGTGTCGCATTGAAGATGACCTCACGGCAGTTGTATGCAGCGTCGCTCCGCCCGCCAAAAAGCTGATCGCCCCGCCTACACTGCGTTACTATCGTAACTACCCCAGTTCCTAATCTGTAATGGAAACGCAGCATTAAAGTGAGCCGGGCCTAATAAGGCCAAACCAAACCGAGCGAGGCCGAGCGAGGCCTGCAGTGGAAACGCGCCAATAGAGAGACCTGGTGGAGGAAGCTCTCGCACTCTGAATAGTGTTTATCACCTTCTGAGGGAGTCCCACTGTATTCAGATTGTACCACTCACGGGTCAGGCCCATAGTGCCCGGCGCTCTGGGCGTGGGTGAAGGATCGCCCTTCGAGGGAGGCAGAGGTGGAGTGCCTCGTCCTCCCTCTTTTTCGTCTCACACCTCCTTTGCATGGAGGCGAGAGCGGAGCCGAAAATCCCTCGGGAACGATGGGCATATCCAGCACATCCTCCTTTTCCCGGTTTAGGAGAGTGGTGAGGTTGAGCCATCTCACTCTTTCCTGCACCACCATGATCCCCATTACCTTGCCCGTGGCCTGGGCGGCACAGCGTTGGACACGGAGACAAATGTCCGTGACCGCTGCCATCTCGTCCAGAGTGGCTGCCCCCAGGTTACCCGACAGGTCCTCGCAGAGCTCCGCTTGATAGGCGGTTAGCAGCGAGGACACATTCAGGGCCCTGGCGGACAACGCTGCAGCTTTGTAGGACTTTTCAGTCATTGCTGACTGAAAACGGTCCGACTTTGCTGGCAGCGTGGGGTTCCTGCTTGGTGACGGGCCCACCTTTGGTAGAAGGTGAGCCGCTACCAGCGGTTCTGTTTAGAGTATGGTGAGGTCCTGATAATTTATTCCGGTAAATTACTCTGACCTACTAATTGACCTAACCGAAGTTACTGAGTCTATGTAAGTTTACTGCTTGGCTCAGATCCACCAACGTCAGCAAGATCTCACCTCTACTGACTCCTGAAGAACTAGGTTCAATTAACTGCTGTTTCTATTCAGACAACTCTTTTAATCTGTTTAAGCGATCCCGAAGGATTTTGATATCAGTCAATGAGGTGTGTTATACCTAAGTGTGAGTGTGGCAGGGTGCAGTCTTACCTTTGGAGCAGGGGAGGAGAGCACAGATTTTCTTTTTAGTTGTCCCAATCCAAAAAGGTGGGATCAGTTTATTTGAAGAAAAAGTAGGTCCAAACTAATACAGAGTCTTTACCTTTTAACACATTATAATCATACAAAACATATCATGCTGGGGTTATTTTTTTTATCTAAAACCTTAATTCATATTCATTTTATTCCTGTGCGTACGCCTTCCGGGTATACCTAAATAATACTATTAGATCTAAGCTTCCCGTACGTCCGAAGAACGTCTTCCAGGTAGATCTGAATAGTGTTATTCATTTGATTCCTGTACGTTCTAACAACGCCTTCCAGGTCGATCTAAACATTGGTTATAAGATCCTGTACGTAATAATTACGTCTTCCAGGTAGAGTCTAACTATTAGTTATAAGATCCCCGTACGTCCTAACAATGCCTTCCGGGTATACCTTACCGAGAGCCATCTAACCCAGCTCTGAGGGCCAGAGCTTACCGGGAGAGAGTATACCAGGGGTTTCCCCCTCTCTCCCCACGAAATCCAAAAAAGCCAGTCTTTTTATGCTAAAAAAACCGGATAGAAAAACCCACAAACACCTCCTCTATACCCAACCAACATATTCTATTGGCTCTGGCATAAGACACACCTTCCCAAGTTTGTGTAAAAAAACAAGCAAAATATGACTAGACATATTCTATGACTATGACATAACCACCCTTTTGAGGCCTCAATGTGTTTCTCCTTAAGTCCGAAGCCCCCCTCCCTGCAGTGAGAGGAGAGGGAAGAAACTGCCTCCTCTCTTATCAGAGAGTAGGGCATACATCATTATAGGTCTTACACTCAACTAAACAAACCACTTTGTTTTGTTTATGCTGTACATTTAGAAAAACCTAAAATATGAAGCATTTTCATTGTGGGTTATACAAGAATATAATTGATTATATTTGATTATAACTAACTTTCGTTTTAAGGACCTACATATTCAAAAACCATCAAGAAGCATTCTCATTATGGGTTCATGCAAGAATATGATTGATCATATATGATTTATAATTAACTTTCGTTTTAAGTATTTACTTCATACTATGAAGCTCTCAATAGTTCCATGGACGGCATGCGGAGAAGGCCGAGCTTCTCCATTCCGTTGCAGTCTAGGGAGGAGGCACCCTGGATTGGGACCTTGTTGCTGAAGGGCCGGTTTCTCCACGAGACCGACCCTTCATCCAACACTGGGAAGACCGGGAGGAGTTGCCTCTTTTTGCCCGCAGCTTGGGGAAGGTGTTTCCCCTCGTAGCGGGACCTGGAGGTCTCCTTTGCCATTTCAGGCCACGGAACGTTGAGTCTGACCGCAGCGCGTTTGCACACGGCCTGCAGGTCCATGCTCAGACCGGGCGAAGCTGGTGCGCTATCGCCCGGGATAGCAGCACTTGCCTCAGGCTTTGCAGCCTGAGCCGGTGACATGAAGGTGTCCTCTTCCTGTTCATCCGATTCGGACAGGAGGAACGCCAAGGCGTCCTCCTCTTCGTCCTCCTCGTAGTCCAGCCCGAGGACATCCTCCGCGGGTGAGACCATGGTGAGGTCTAACCGGGAGCCCCAGCTTGGTGGGAAACCGTTCCCGCGTGTCTTGCCGTCACCGGGTCCCGGCCTGCCAGGGCGTGGGATTCCGGTTGGACATGGGGGGGTCCTGTTCCGACAGGCTAGCTTGTCTTGCTAACCGTCGGCGGAGGCTCTTAACGGTGAAGCGGACACAATGTCTGCATGAGCCGGGGTTGTCGATCGCGCCTCGGGCGTGTTCCAGCCCGAGGCAGGACGAACAGACCTGTCAAACCACCGAGTCCCTGAGTCCTCTGGTGTGACAGAGTGGCGTCCATCTTGGTCGCCTCGTGGCGTGGAGAAGGCCCGCTCTCGGCAGGTGGGACGGGAGAATACTGACTGGTGTGGCAGTACGCTCCTTTTTAATCCTTTTCCCCTCCGTGGAGAGGAGAAAAGAAAAAACTTCCTCGCTACCGTGGTGTTGGTAGAGAGGGAGCGAGCTAGCAACAGGTGTGCTGCAAGCTTAAAAAAATCGGACCTACCTTACTTTCCCGGGAAGAGAAGGGCGAGGTCGATTTTAAATACTAACAGCGTTAGTACTACCGTCTTCCTGCGAAGCAGAAGGAGTAGCCGGCGAGCGCCCGTCGACCGAAATGGGTATTTGGGTTCAGTCTGTGGACAGTGAAGCTTGCCCGGCTACTGTGAGATGTGCTCTGAAGCGAGAAGAGGTGTTTGAATGACGCATGCGTTGTGGCGCAAGCTACTTATAGGGGGTGATTTCCCCTGACGCTGACGTCAAGATCACCAGCCAATCAGGATTGGCGTAATGAGATTGATGCTTCTGTTTGCTCCGCGATGAGGCGCATCCCATAGTGAGACATCGAACGGAGTGTTATGAATGAGAACAGTATTTCTCCAACACTCTGGAAGCTATCATTAGCAGCTAATGTGAAAACTCCGTTTTTGACATAAAAATGGAATTATGTATTATCAATAATTTTTTCAACGTGACAGACACATTGGATTAACCTTCAGCCGCATTTTTCTCGTTTTTGTTCAGAATAACAGCTAAAGGTGAGCATATCTCCGTGTTGTGCTACCTAAAGCTACGTCGTGTGATGTCTGTATTTGCTTCCGCTGTCGCGAGTTCTGATCGCTCAGTGATGATACTTATATTTCTAGAATCTATGGAATCTCAGCTTGTTAGCTAAGCTTGTTTGTGCATATCCGATAAGTATATCGATTGATTTATACCTAGAGTGCGTTAGCATTTTTTCGCTCAGGGCTCATTTTGTCACAGACGAGCTGAGGACAAAAATGCAGAACACGGGAAACCAGGGATAGTCGGTAACCAGCTTTATTGATGGCAGTAGGCTGGTAGAAGACAACACGGCAGATAGTAGGCAAAGGGCTGGTCGGGGACAGGCGAGGGTTCCAGGAGAAAGCAGGACGGGAGTCGCAGGTACAGAACTGGTCAGGGAGCAGGCGAGGCAGGCTGGTCAAGGACAGGCAGGGTCGAAACCGGGAGAGCAATCTGAAGGGTAATGCGGGAAAGACTGGCATGCTGCAAAGTACGATCTGGCACTGAGGTGAAGGTGAAGTGGGCCTAAATACTAATGGAGCTGATGGGTGCAACAGAGTGAGAGAGAGACAGGGTGTGACTACCAGGTGACTAAGGAAAGTTAATGCAGAAAATAGGTGAGTGCGAAAGCAACTGTGACAGAACCACCCCCTTAATGGACGGCTCCTGACGTCTAAGAAAATTCTAGGAGAGAAGAAAAAAAAATATATATATATATATATATAAGAACAATAGACAAAAACCCTACAGACAAAGGGTGGAAGGTGGAGGTATGGGGAAAGGCTAATACTCATCTGAGAATGCTCTCTCGGTTTCTCCCTCCTGGAAATCCTCGTCCTCCTCGACTGATGACGCTTCCCCCTCCTCCTCGACGAAGCCTCTGGTCTGTAGCGGACGAGTGCCCCCTTGCTTAACGCCTGGTTGAGCGTGGGTCCTAGAAGGCTGCTCCGGGTAACGCAGGTGGAAGTTTCGGATGAGTTGAGGGTTGAGGATATGACGAGCAGGAATCCACTGCCTTTCCTCGGGACCATAGCCCTCCCAGTCCACCAAATATTGAACCCCTCTTCCTCTGCGACGGGAACGGAGTAGACGACGAAGGGTGTAGGTATGGCCCCCATCGATCATCCTAGGGGTTGGTGGTGGAGGGGCGGCGGGAATCATAGGACTCTCCCGGACAGGTTTAATCCTAGAAACGTGGAAGGTGGGATGGATCTTCATGTTCCGGGGCAAACCCAGTCGAACTGCTGCAGGGTTAATGACCTTGACAATCTCGAAGGGTCCAATAAACCTGGGTGCTAACTTCTTAGACTCCACCCGAAGGGGAATGTTCTGAGTGGAAAGCCACACCCTCTGGCCTACCTGGTACACAGGTGCCTTGGTGCGTCGGCGGTTCACTGCTGTGGCGTACCGGTTAGCAGACTAAAGCAGAGTTGTTCGAGCCTGCCTTCAAGTCCTCCGACAACGTCTGATGAAAGCCTGGACAGATGGGCAGGTAACCTCCTTCTCCAATGCAGAGAACAATGGGGGTTGAAAACCGTATGCACACTGAAAAGGGGAAAGACCAGTAGCGGAACTGATGAGGGTGTTGTGGGCATACTCCACCCATAGGAGTTGTTTTGACCAGATTGTGGGATGATCGGAAGCCATGCAGTGGAGAATGGTCTCCATCTCCTGATTCTTCCGTTTGGTCTGGCCATTGGCCTGTGGGTGGAACCCGGAGGTGAGACTGACAGTCGCCCCGATCAGTTCACAAAACTCCCTCCAAAACACAGAGGTGAACTGGGGCCCCCGGTCGGAAACCACATCAGTCGTCAGTCCGTGAATGCGAAAAACATGGATGAGAATCAGTTCTGCCGTCTCCTTAGCTGACGGGATCTTAGGCAGGGGTACGAAATGAGCCATCTTACTAAACCGATCTACCACCGTCAAGATGGCAGTATGTCCGTGGGACGGTGGTAGACCAGTCACAAAGTCCAATGAAATATGTGACCAAGGGCGACGTGGGACCGGTAATGGATGAAGGAGTCCCGCTGGTGCTTGGTGAGATGGTTTGTGCCGATTGCACACAGGACAGGCGTTCACAAACTCCCGGGTGTCAGCCTCCAGCGTGGCCCACCAGAACCGTTCTAGAACCCTCCCCTTGGTACGTTGAATTCCAGGGTGGCAGGAAAGTCTGGAGCTGTGAGCCCACTGAAGCACCTCAGCCCTCAAAACCTGAGGCACAAACAAACGGTTGAGAGGACAAGAACTCGGACCGGGTTGGTCCACCAAAGCGGTCTTAACCCTCTCCTCAATCTCCCAAGTGAGGACGCCGATCACCCGAGGAGCAGGAAGAATAGTGTCCGGAATACCCCAGCTGTCTCCCCCCCTCTCGAACTGCCGGGACAAAGCGTCGGCCTTAACGTTACGGGAGCCCGGGTGGTAGGAGAGGAAAAAATTAAACCGGGTAAAAAATAACGACCACCTGGCTTGCCGGGAATTCAGTCTTTGGGCCGACCTGATGTATTCCAGGTTCTTATGGTCGGTCCAAACCTGAAATGGTTGTTCCGTCCCCTCAAGCCAGTGTCGCCACTCCTCCAATGCCAACTTGACTGCTAGAAGCTCCCGATTCCCCACGTCATAGTTCCTCTCCACCGGACTCAATCTCCTCGAAAAGAAAGCACAGGGGTGGAGCTTCTGGTTCTCACCAGAACGTTGCGACAGGATGGCCCCCACCCCAATGTCAGAAGCATCCACCTCCACCACCAACTGACCAGCAGGATCCGGTACCTGCAGGATAGGAGCCGATGTAAACCGGCCCTTGAGGTCCTGAAAAGCCTCCTCGGCTGCAGGGGACCATCGGAACGTCACTTTGGACGAGGTCAGGGCGGTGAGCGGGGCGGCCACGGTGCTGTAGCCACGGATGAACCGTCTGTAAAAGTTGGCGAATCCCAGGAAACGCTGCAGCTCCTTCCGGGAATCAGGGACCCGCCACGAAGTAACCGCTGAAACCTTAGAAGGATCCATCTCCACACTTCCTTGACCCACGATGTAGCCGAGAAAGGCGACCGAAGAAGTGTGAAACTCGCACTTCTCCGTCTTGACGAACAGCGAGTTCTCCAGAAGTCTCTGGAGGACTGTCTGGACATGATGGACGTGTTCCTTGAGGTTCCTTGAAAAGATCAAAATGTCATCCAGATAAACAAAAACATAACGATCCAACATGTCCCGGAGTACGTCGTTCACCAATGCTTGGAAAACTGCAGGGGCATTGGTAAGTCCAAATGGCATCACCAGGTACTCGTAATGTCCCGAAGAGGTGTTGAAGGCGGTCTTCCATTCGTCCCCCTCACGGATTCGTACCAGGTGATAAGCGTTTCGTAGATCCAGCTTAGTGAAGATAGTAGCCCCGTGTAGTAACTCGAATGCTGACGAGATGAGTGGCAAGGGATAACGATTCTTCACCGTGACGTTGTTCAGGCCCCGATAGTCAATGCAGGGTCTCAGGGTCTTGTCCTTCTTCGCCACAAAAAAAAACCTGCTCCTGCGGGTGATGTGGAAGGACGAATAATTCCTGCAGCCAGAGAGTCATTGATGTAAGTCTCCATGGACTTCCTCTCTGGTGCCGAAAGCGAGTACAACCGGGCCTTGGGTGGAACTGCTCCTGGATGTAGCTCAATGGGGCAGTCATAGGGCCGATGAGGTGGGAGAGATGTCGCCTTAGCCTCGCTAAAAACCTCCTTAAAGTCCAAATATTCTGCCGGAACCCCCGTGACATCCGGAACCAGGTTCATATCCACAGATAGTTGAGGTGCGGAAGCCTGCTTGAGGCAAACCTGATGACAGGAGGAACTCCAACCTAGGATAGACCCAGTTGCCCAATCAATGTTTGGGTTGTGGCGGCGGAGCCACGGATAGCCCAAAATAAGAGGGATTTGGGGGGACCGTAGCACATGATACTGGACTGTCTCATGGTGGTTCCCCGACATGAGCATATGTACCGGCGTCGTCTGGTGTGTCACCGTTCCCAGTAGGTGACCATCCAAAGCATTAGCCGGTACCGGCTGGAGCAACCGAACCAGTTGGATGCCCAGCTGTAGTGCGAGCTCCTCGTCAATGATGCTAACATCTGATCCGGAGTCGATAAAAACAGCCAGAGCCTGATATTTGACTGTCAGGAGGAGTTGGGCAGGGTACAAGGGTCTTAGATTGGGGATCAGCTCAGAGGTTTGGCCCACCAGTATACTCCCCATTACTGATGAGCTCTGCCTTTTACCGGACAACGGGAAACCATATGTCCAGCCTGACCACAGTAAAGGCAAAGATTACCTCTTCGACGTAACTCCCTCTCCTCAGAGGTAAGACTGGTACGACCCACTTGCACGGGCTCGGCCTCCCCGTACCGTGAATCAGAGTAGTTATGGGAATTCTCCGCCGAAACCGGAAGTCGAAATCTCCCAGAAACCGGAAGCTGTTGTCGCGAGCAGCGGCCCGCCGCTCGCGTCTGTTGCTCTCCTCTCCGGGTCTGGATTCGTCTGTCAATCCGAGAGGTGAGCTCAATCAACCCATCCAAGGAAGCAGGGAGATCATAGGAAACCAGCTCATCTCTCATATAATCCGCTAATCCTCTCAGAAATGCGTCACACGGCGCCGGCTCGTTCCAGCTGCTGCGGCGGCTGCTGGTGCGGAAGTCAATAGCGTAATCCATCACCGTGCCGGAACCCTGGCTCAAACTCAGCAGACCCCCGGCAGCGTCGGGACCCAGACGAACGGAACCGAACACCTTCCGCATCTCCGCGGAAAATGCAGCAAAAGAGGCGCAGGCTGACGTCTGCTGCTCCCACTCCGCAGTTCCCCATAAACGGGCTCTTCCCGTCAGATGATTAACGGTGAAAGCTACACGAGCCGCCTCGGAGGCGAAGGTGTGTGGCTGCAGTGAAAACAATATGGAACAGTTTGTGAGAAAAGGACTGCATCCCTCCGGCTCACCAGCGTAGCGTTCCGGCGTTCCCACACGAGGCTCCGGAGCGTATCCCGTCGGGCCAGGGGCTGGAGCGAGCATCGGAGCTGCGGGCGGAGGGACGGTAGCAGCCATGGTAGCAGTTAGCTGTTGTACCGTTGCGACCATCTGTTGCATCTGGGAGGTAAGGTAATCCAGCATTTGTCCCTGGGCTGAGGTTGCCTGGTGGGTCTCGGTAGCTAAGGTAGCTATCGTGACCTCCTGTCTTTGGATGGCATCCTCAACCCTTTCAAAGCGGTCTCTAGGAGACCCGGTGTTTGCTTGGTCCATTTCTGGCCAGATCGTTCTGTCACAAACGAGCTGAGGACCAAAATGCAGAACACGGGAAACCAGGGATAGTCGGTAACCAGCTTTATTGATGGCCATAGGCTGGTAGAAGACAACACGGCAGATAGTAGGCAAAGGGCTGGTCGGGGACAGGCGAGGGTTCCAGGAGAAAGCAGGACGGGAGTCGCAGGTACAGAACGGGTCAGGGAGCAGGCGAGGCAGGCTGGTCAAGGACAGGCAGGGTCGAAACCGGGAGAGCAATCTGGAGGGTAATGCGGGAAAGACTGGCATGCTGCAAAGTACGATCTGGCACTGAGGTGAAGGTGAAGTGGGCCTAAATACTAATGGAGCTGATGTGTGCAACAGAGTGAGAGAGAGACAGGGTGTGACTACCAGGTGACTAAGGAAAGTTAATGCAGAAAATAGGTGAGTGCGAAAGCAACTGTGACACATTTAGACGCTTCTTGTGAGACTTGTGTTTTGTTTCGGTAAACATGGTTCATATCGTCAGTTAGCTGAGTTTCTTCCCTTTAAATGAGTAGGACATGAATTGTTTATTACATTTTAAGAAGCCCTGAGACACAGTTTTGTGAGAAATAAAATGGGGGAAAAAAGCCCCTTAACAGGTTAAATGGGAATTAAATCATTTTAAGTCATTTTGAGTGTTCCCAAAGCCCCGGTGTTCAGCAGTTTGTGTGTGCCTACTGTACTGTTGACTGTAGAAACTATGTCCAGGACAAGGTGTTTGGAAGTTTTGGAAGTTTCATAGCTAACCACACTGAAGTTTATGGAGGTATTGATCAGTCTTCTCATATTTTTAAGCCTCAATTTGTCCTTTCCCCCCCCTCTAACATCACCAGAAGTCATCATTTAAGGGGTCTTTTCTCAATTTGTTTTACCGGGGGAGCATCCCTCCGGACCCCCCTAGTATTGTTTGGTCACCATTTCCACAGCCACACCTAAAATATTTACACCAGCCGCCACTGCCTTACAATGTTGTCCATTTTACCCATAGGCTTATTATATTTACTGCCCTAATAACATTCATTTTCTGGGCTCAATATGTGTCTTGGCCGTTTTCGTTGTGATCGCTAAATTCACCTTATAATATTATCACTATAACACTGACCCAGATCGCTGGATCGCTAGAAACACCGCTGCCATCAGACTGGCAAGGGCTGTTCCATGCTCTGCTCAACCTCCCGCCTTCCCAATGGACTCGGTAGCGCCCCCTGCTGCCGTGGAGCATGTATGAGTGAGCATGTGTGAGTGTGTATGAGCACAACCACGGCTGAATATTACTGCCAAAAGTCACATGAGTGCAGGGGCGGATCTAGAAAAATATTCATGGGGTGGCAAGAGGGTGGCAGGAGATTTTTAGGGGTGGCATCCCCTGGCAGATGTATATGCTGATTTTTAATCGCAGTCATATCAATCAATGTTAACTTGGAAAGCCACAATATTAATATTTTAGCTCAATAACATAGGTGACGTTATTGTGGCACATCAGTAAAGCCTTAAATATAAGTATATAAGGTGGCAGACATAATTGAATGCATTTTAACTGAACAATAACTGAATGAGTTTGTCTCACTCTTAGACCAGCAGGGGTACCAAAACTATGCAGACTGCTTTAATAAGTACATTAATTAACTGTCTCATCGATGTTTGTCTGAATGAATATGATACTATTAACAATCATATTATTCCTATCAGCAGTCAATCACTGTTATGATTCACATATTCATTTATTATTGAATAAACTATATTTTTTGGAGGAGTTAATGATGAATGTTCCTCAAGATGCTTGCTCACCCTCCTTCAAATTAAGTAAGTAATTACTATCATCTATCAAAATTCAAAAGACTCAAAGGAACAGTTCAGCGCCCCACAACTTTACTGCAGTTACAACCTTGACTTTACATCAGAAAGAACAAACATTAAAGAAGTGACTAACTGCATCAGTTAGGGTTAAAAAACGTGTATTCAGCTAAAACATAAATGATCCAGTGGAAAGTCCTTACTTACTGGCAGTTAAATCAAAGTGGTTACTTTTTTTTGGCTTGGCAGTGTAGTTTTACGTCTTATTTGACTTTCTCATGACTTAAAACAGTTTTTTGGGGGCAGACCCCCACAAAGAAAAAAATATATACACACATAATGTCATCACCTAAACAGTTTGTTATGCTCATCGAGTCATCCGTGAGCAGAGCATCAAGTTGGCATGTCTATTACAGCTGAATGGTAGTTGCAAGATTACCATGTTGTTCAGCCAAACGCCTCACAAACTGATTAAGACCAACAGCTTTAGTGTGTTTTGATTCAATGCTGAGTACAGCCAAACTTGACATTCTCTTATCTGTCATTGTTGACCGAAAAGACCTCATTCCTTTCATCTGCTTGGGTCCGAATGGTTCTCGTTTTGCGATGTCCCGCTGTTCAAATTAAATAGCCGCCAATCATATTTCCTCGCTCGTGCCAGGGCCGGGGGAGGGGTTACAAGGCTCGCGTCTTGTGCTGCATTCACTTGCACTCGGACATTAGAGATTTTCTCTCATAAATGTCCGATGAGCCACAACTTTTCTTTCAAAACAAAGATGCCAACTGAGGTGGCAGCTGGGGTGGCAAGGCTGTTTTTTAGGGTGGCAGTTGCCTCTCTCACCCCGGTATCCCTGCATGAGTGAGTCACGTGACTTTTGGCAGTAATATTCCGCCGTGAGAACAGTGGCAACAGAGACATTTTTCATAGGGGTGGCCAAATGCGGCCACTGAAAATATTGGAGTGGCCCACCAAAACCAAGAATGTAATTGTTGTAAAAGTATAGACTAGATGAAAACAATGGCAAAGAGAATCACCTACTGATATACTTTGGTTTCTTATTTTACATTTTCTGATACTATTACTATACTCATCTGAAGTGAATATAATACGGATAGTTAACATTTTACTTCAAACAACATTTAAAAGAACCTTGTTTTGTGTTATGTATACATGTGTTGGTGATTTATTGTTTTGTTTTTTATATATGCTAGTTGTTCTTTCCTTTTAAAAAGACAAATACAGCTTAATTACAATAAGTTCCTTTATTGTAAGACACAACATGTTCAGCATTCTCAACACATACAATACACAACAGCAACACAACATGTTCTTCAGTTATATTATGTCTTTATACATTGTTTTAGACTGAACAAAGCTGTTAATGTCACACTGGGATCCAAGATGATTGACATGACTTTATTGAATCAAGTTTTAAAACATGACTATTTTATTTCAACAGGACCCAAAAACACAAGGGGTATAAAATGGTAAATACATACTGTGATTGAACACAAAAACACCATCTATTATTGACCTTTAAAGCTAATTCAAAACATTATAAATTATACAAAACACCACCTTTTAGTATTAGACAGAGAATAGGTGACGAGACATATTTGTATTTTCTTTAGATTAGGCCACTGTGGTGAGAGTAATACATATAGCTTGTATTCCATTTGTTTTGAAAATGTATATACTTTATATACAAACTGGTTACCCTTTTTTTAATTAGCATACAGAACATTATGAAAACAAACTTGACTAATGGTCGGCTCATAACCTCAGAACACAGAAGAGGAAAAACTGCATAGATTCTCGTTTCATTTTGAAGCAGCTGCAGACCTAAAGTGTGTAGAACACTTAAATGATTACAAAGGTCACAATCACATTAATAAAACTGTAATTAGGTTTTATTTTCACTTTTACAAAACAGAGTTCCACATGTACTTTCTAGCATGTATGGTAAGGTGACCAGATTGTCAAAATTAAAACCGGGGACATTTTGAGTTTTGCGGTCAATATATCATTAACATATCCAATTGTCTTCTCTGTTAAAGAAAAAAGGGGGACAATTCTGGTTCAATGTAATTCGAACATTTGAACTGTTGGATACAAACAGAAGGACGATAGCTCATATATGAGATTTCAAAGGTCTTTTATTTTGAAACTGTACATCAGATTCTCCAGATTCTCTCTGAGTGACGAGATGGGGTGTCCTGCTATCACCCTGAAGTGAAATAAGTATTTGATACTGGATTGTTTTTGTGTTATTCTTATCTAAAAACAGAGGGATGATAGCCCATATATGAGATTTCAAAAGTATTTTATTTTGAAATGTTACATCAGATTGTCCTGATTTTCTCTGATCGACTAGATAGGGTCTCCTGCTATCACCCTGAAGTGAAATAAGTATTTGATTGACTTCGAGTGACTCTTTGATTATGGATGCTTTCTATTAAATAATAATACAAATATAGTTGGACAATAGATCTATTTTGAGATTTTAAACAGCATACATTTTAAATTGTGCTTCAGAAAGTAATGTTATTTTTGGAGTGTTGTGAGATGGTGTCAACATCAATTGAAATTAGTCACCCAGTGGAAATGCCAGATATGTCTTCATAATTATACTTACATTTTACATTCACTCAAGTTATAATGTGGTAGTTATACGTAGTTTGTTTTAAATTATTATTGATCACATTATATAGTACATATTTCTTAATTTAAGCTCCAGTATATATGAATATGAGTGTGTTTTTTAGGTATATTTGTTATTGACCGAGTAAACGCTTTTATTTTGAAGGCAGTTTTTTTTTAGCTTTTATTTTTTTTTCGCGCACCGCAATACGACGTGCGGGCTGGCTTGAGTGTGTTTTCCGAAGTGGGGGTTGGCTTGACCACAGTCTGTTTACGCAGTGTTTCCTGACATGAAACGTTTTATTCCACCTTGCTATGTGTTTTTAACGTATATTAAAAAACGGTGACATTTCCGGGGACAGTTTCAACTGGGGACAGGCCAATACAAACGGGGACTGTCCCCGGAAAACGGGGACGTCTGGTCACCCTAATTTATGGCCATCTCCTCACTAGCCTGATGCTCCAGCTCTGTCTCTCCTTTACTCATCTTCTTCTTCAAATAAGAGATGTCTGTTGACTTTCTCTTATTTTTCTGCAAATTGACATTACACACAGAGAGTGATTAATAGTAGCCTACGCATTACACAAGCCCAGCATACCGAAATCAGCTAACGTTAGCTTAGCTATTGGCCAAAACCAAGTATTTTTTATCTTTCAAAGACCTGGAGAGAGTTATCAACGCCTTTGTGACCTCGAGACTCGATTATTGCAACGCTCTATACGTGGGTATGGACCAGGCCTCAATCAAACGCCTGCAGCTAGTGCAGAACGCAGCTTTACGTCTCCTCACTGGCCACAAAAAGCGTGACCACATCACCCCAATTCTGGCCTCATTGCACTGGCTTCCAATTCGGTTCCGAATTGATTTTAAAATCCTTTTATTTGTTTATAAAGCACTAAATGGGCTGGCTCCGGCCTATATAGCTGAACTCCTCCAGCGCTACACCCCAGCCAGAGCGTTAAGGTCTGCTGACCAGCTGCTACTGGTAGTGCCTAAAACCAGGCTAAAAACCAGAGGGCATCGAGCCTTCGCGGCGGCTGGCCCCAGGCTCTGGAACACTCTGCCCTAGCCCATGTGAGGTTGGCCCAGACCTTAGGGGCTTTTAAATCAAAACTAAAAACTCACTTCTTCACCCTGGCCTTCTAATCATAGCAGAGCACGACTCATGACACTTCCCTGTGTTTGATTTTTATATTTGCTGTTGTAATGTATTGTCTTCTGTTTACATCGGTAGTAATGTGTTATTTATTATCTGCATGTGCAGCACTTGGCTCGACCGAAAATCGTTTTTAAATGTGCTATAAAAATTTGATTTGACTTGATTTGAAACTAACGCTAACTAGGATAGCCGCCAAAGTGTGTTTACAGACGAATTATACCTGAAGTCAAGCAGCCTTTACTGAGCCCCGAGCCTGTTTTCCAGGTCTTCCAGCGTTTTTCTCGTTGTAATGCCATTGAACACACATTTTGATTAGAATAACAGCTAAAGGTAAGCATATCTCTGTGCTCTGCTACCTAAAGCTAACACACTTAAGCCTAAAGTGTTGTGGGGCTTAACAAGCAACGAACGAATATGACTTATCTTCTAGAAGTCTGGTGGATTTTTGTCAAGTCAGTAGAAAGACAACCTGCTGTTGTCTGTGCTAATCTCAGAGTGGTGCGCGCGAGTATCAAAGTGTTACCATGGTAGCAGTGGGAGGGGCTGCAGTATGAGCGTTGGAAGCTCAAATCAAGCGACTCGCTGGCTGTGTATTTGTTGTTAAATATCAGATAAACTACTACGCATACGTGACTGGCGAGGCAGTGTGTGTGGTGGGCGGGGCAGTGGTGGGGCCAACACATATATCAGGGTGGCCATGCCCCCCCCCCTGCTGGCACCACTGTGTGAGAAGAAAAATATTTGTACTTGAAAAAAAAGTGTTGTACTTGTAAAAAAAAGTGTTGCAGTAAAGCATAAGCTGAATTTGTCTGAAACATGATTTATTAGAAAAATGTTATGTGTTTGTTTGATAGGTACGTTTTTTCTTTGCAAAACTAAATGCATTAGTTTGTAGATGGTGTTTTGTATTTGCAAACCACATTGTGTTTGTTAGTGAATCATGAGGCATTTGTAAAACCTGTTTAGTTTGTTTGTGGAGTTATGGTAGGAAATCAGCTCCATAAAACCCAGCAAAGACCAAAAACCTTAGATAAAACCTAAATCATTTAAAATGTCCAGCACAAGTCTCATGGGAGGCCGTAAATGTACTTTATCACTTATTTTGGGCTGACAAAATATGACCATATGCTGTTTCCCCACAACACATTCTGTGTAGAAGGGAGGAACACTTTCTAATTATATTAAATTATTCATCAAGTATGAATAAATCCCTTCTGGCAACAAAGTGATCGGCATTACACCAGCTGGAAAACATGAATCTGTGTTATGCACACGGATTCAACTAGGCCAGGGGTCTGCAACCTTTTTGACCAAAAGAGCCATTTTGCTCCTTTTTACAAAACATGTTTTTGTCTGGAGCCGCAAAACATATTTCATAGTTTTTTATTGTTATATCAGACAAAAACTACAGTTTTTTTGCATGTATTAGGCTATTTATTACATGATATAAAACTGTTAACCTCTAATAAGAAACAAAGAACTCTTATAAGGAGAATTAAAATATTACACAGGCCTACTTTAAAATAAATTAGACACAGCACTTGGGGAGTCCTCTGCACATGTGAAGGAAACATTTTTTTTATTATGGGCCCACTTTGAAATAAATAAAACATATAGCTGCACCCTAAAAAGAGTTAAAGGTAGGGTAGGTAAGAATGGAGAAACCAGCTCGAGTGCGCTGGAATTTGAAAATACACAACCGTAAAAAATATGCCTCTTCCTTCAGACTTCCTTACAGAGCCCCTCCTCCAACAAACACGAACGCACACATGACCAATGAGGGCACGATATAAGTTTGTGCCCAGATGGAAGGCTGACAGGCAGGGAGGCCATCCAGTTACATTAGCCGGGCCTGCTCAGATGAACGGGTCCACCGCGTCCCCCCTCCCCCACCCCGTCCCCAGAACTACACATGCTGGCTATTCTGTTTCGCAACATGTTCTCTATGGCACGTCTCTACTGGGAGTTGTAGTTTTAAAAGACGTTTTCGTATTTCCCATAATAAGAAGTTGCCAGTATTAAACTGTGTACATCCCTATGGCGCATTAGAGTTGATGGCAGTGTTCCGTCCACATCGTCATCGAATCCAGAACGGACCCCAGCCGAAGAACCGACACCAACTCAACCACCAACACCGAGTGCCATCACGACCCCACAGCGTGTGGTTCTAGGTAAGAAATAGAAATGGCAAAACGACTGGAATTGTGTTTTGTTTTTTTAAACCTTGGATCATCCATCGTCAGTAATTAAAATAAGCTATACCACTGTGTGGAAATGCTCTGTTTCAAGTAAAGTCTTAGCTAGTAAGCAGCTAGTACAGTTGTGTGTGACATCCTATCATATACATATATGTATATTCATTTTCAACAGGCTGGACATAATGTAATTCACTTTCACAATCATTGTAAACATCTAGGGCCAGAACTTTCTTTAGTTCACCTTACTGTTGTTCTCAATCAATCAATCAATCAATCAATGTTTATTTATATAGCCCAATATCACAAATGTTACATTTGTCTCAGTGGTCTTCACAGTGTGTACAGAATATCAGTATGACAATACGACACCCTCTGTCCTTAGACCCTCACATCGTACAAGGAAAAACTTCCAAAGAAAACCCAGTTTAAAGGGAAAAATGGGAGAAACCTCAGGGAGAGCAACAGAGGAGGGATCCCTCTCCCAGGACGGACAGACGTGCAATAGATGCCGTGTGTAAATTGAAAAGATAATACATTTGCAACATAGGTAGTCCAAATGTTTGGAAATGCATGTGTGTGTAATAGGAAGATGAATCCACGAGGATATCCATCCAGGACCGATGATCCAGGACCACAGCCATGACTCAAGATCCAGCGCTCGCGATCCAGGACACAACACCGCAGGATCATCCATGACTCCGGATCCCAGCGTATATAGACACCAAAAGGAAAGACATTTGGGGAAGCTGGGTTAATCGGAACATGAGAGTACACAGGTATAGACAGCGAGAAGGAAGAAGTAAGATGTCCCCCGACAAACTAAGCCTATATCAGCAAAACTAGGGGCTGAATCTAATCAGCCTAAACGATAAGCTTTATCAAAAAGGAAGGTCTTAAGCGCACTCTTAAAAACGGATAGGGTGTCTGCCGCCCGAACACAAACTGGAAGCTGATTCCACAAATGTGGAGCTTGATAAGAAAAGGCTCTGGCTCCCATTGTACTTTTAGAGACTCTAGGAACAACCAACAACCCTGCATTCTTGGAACGCAATGCCCTAGTAGGACAGTAGGGTATAATGAGTTCTTTAAGGTAAGATGGCTCCTGCCCATTAAGGGCTTTGTAGGCGAGAAGAAGAATTTTAAATTCTATCGTGTGTTCTATAGGGAGCCAGTGTAAGGCAGCCAGAACAGGAGTAATGTGGTCCCTTTTCCTAACTCTGGTTAGTACACGAGCCGCAGCATTTTGAATCAGCTGAAGCGACTTGATTGACTTCTTGGTACTCCCTGATAATAAAGAGTTACAATAATCCAGCCTAGAAGTAACAAATGCATGGACTAGTTTCTCTGCATCGCTTTAGGCAAGATATGCCAGATTTTTGCAATGTTACGTAGATGGAAGTAGGCGGTCCTTGAAATTGATTTTATGTGGGCGTTAAAGGATAAATCCTGATCAAATATAACACCAAGATTCCTTACAGTCTCACTGGAGGCCAAATTAATGCCATCCATAGTTAGTATATCTTTAGATAATTTGTTTCGTAGATTCTTCGGGCCAAGTACAATAACTTCAGTTTTGGTCGTGTTTAACATCAAAAAGTTTAAGGTCATCCACGTTTTTAAGTCCTTAATGCAGTCTTGAATTGTATTTAGATGATTAATTTCATCAGGCTTGATTGATAAATATAGTTGAGCATCATCCGCATAACAATGAAAGTTTACGGAATGATTCCTTATAATATTGCCTAACGGAAGCATATATAATGTGAACAAAATAGCTCCGAGCACTGAGCCCTGTGGCACTCCATGGCTAACTTTGGTTTGCGTTGAAGATTCATCGTTAACACGTACAAACTGAGAGCGTTCAGATAGATAGGACCTAAACCAGCCTAAAGCAGTTCCCTGTATGCCAACCAAGTGCTCTAGTCTTTGCAATAGGATATCATGGTCGATAGTATCAAATGCAGCACTGAGATCGAGCAAAACAAGAATAGAGACAAGTCCCTTGTCTGAGGCTATTAGAATATCATTTGTGACTTTAACCAGAGCTGTCTCTGTGCTATGATGTGTTCTAAAGCCAGACTGAAAATCTTCAAATAAATCATTGTTTTTTAAGTAATCACACAACTGTTTTGCGACCGCTTTCTCAAGAATTTTTGAGAGGAACGGAAGATTAGAAATAGGTCTATAGTTGGCTAAAACCTCTGGATCGAGGTTGTGCTTTTTAAGAAGCGGTTTTATCACTGCTACTTTGAATGATTGTGGAACATAGCCTGATAATAAAGACATATTCATAATATTTAATAAAGAAGTGCTAATTAATGGAAACACTTCCTTCAACAGCTTAGTTGGAATTGGGTCTAACATGCACGTTGATGGTTTAGAAGAGAGAATCATTGAATGTCCTTCAAGGTTCAAGGTTTATGGCTGAAAAGCATTCTAGTTTACTATCTAGTGTAATATTAGAACTTACGATTCCGGGAGCTGTTGATAACACTATACTGGTCAAAGGCAAGAGGTCATTAATTTTGTTTCTAAGAGTAACAATGTTATCGTTAAAAAAGCACATAAAATCATTGCTACTGAGTGCTGTGGGAATAGAAGGCTCAATGGAGCTGTGGCTCTCTGTCAGCCTGGCTACAGTGCTGAAAAGAAATCTTGCATTATTCTTATTCTCATCTATTAATGAAGAGTAGTATGCTGCTCTCGCTTTACGCAGTGCTTTCTTATATTCATTGAGAGTAATATGCCAAATTAAACGAGATTCTTCAAGTTTAGTGGAACGCCATATCCTTTCAAGTTGTCTAGACTTTTGCTTTATTTTGCGGGTTTCGGCATTATGCCATGGAGGTAATCTATGTTGTTTTATTTTCTTCTTTTTCAAAGGAGCAACAGAGTCTAATTTTATTCGCAGCGCATCTATAGCACTATCAACAACATGATCAATTTGGGGTGGTGTACATTTTGTATAAGTTTCCTCCCTTACATGCAGACATGCTATCGAGTTAAGTATTGGTGGAATCTCTTCCTTAAATGTGGCTATAGCACTAACAGATAGGGTTTCTGCTGCAGAGCTTTTGACTAATGCTTTGTAGTCTAGTAACAGTACTTCAAAAGTTACTAAGAAATGCTCGGATAAAGCAGGATTATGCGGTTCGACTAATAGTTGCTCAATTTCAATACCATAAGTCAGAACAAGGTCGAGAGTGTGATTATAGCAGTGGGTTGGTTTATTTACACTCTGACAGAAACCAACAGAATCTAATATAGAGTTAAATGCAACAGTAAGGCTATTTTTATCATCGTCAACATGAATATTAAAGTCACCTACGATAATGACTTTGTCTGTTTTAAGAACCAAAGTTGATAAAAACTCAGAGAAGTCTGATAAGAGTTCTGAATAAGGACCTGGTGCACGATACACTGTAACAAATAAGATTGGCTGCAAAGTTTTCCAGGTCTGATGCGTAAGACTAAAAATGAGGCTTTCAAAAGAGGTATAATTTAATTTTGGTTTAGTATTGATAAGTAAACTTGAG
Organism: Champsocephalus esox; assembly: GCA_036324585.1. Lineage (NCBI taxonomy): Eukaryota > Metazoa > Chordata > Actinopteri > Perciformes > Channichthyidae > Champsocephalus > Champsocephalus esox. The sequence continues at coordinate 252,999 of CM070481.1, read as the reverse complement.
TCAAAGATTGCTGCAACTCCACCTCCTCGGCCCGTGCCTCGAGCAATATGAGTGTTGACATGGCTGGGTGGAGTGGCCTCATTTATGCTGACATATTCTTCATGTCTCAACCAAGTTTCAGTGAGACAGCATATATCAATATTATAATCTGATATTAAATCATTTACCAATATTGCTTTAGATGCTAGAGATCTTATGTTTAAGAGACCATATTTAATCTTCCTGTTTTGTTGCACTGTAGTGGTTGTTACATTTACTTTTATTAGGTTATTATGTATGACACCTCTATTAGGTTTTACCTTAAATTGTCCTTGGGCAGACACACACACCGCTAATATTGGGTATTTTATTGGGTTCGGGATTCCTATGGGTGACTGCCTAGGAGAGAGCGCAGAGAAGCGTGTAAGACTGCGACTCTGCCTCCTGGTCTCAACTCCAGTTTGTCATGGATTACGTCCACAAAGCCCTGAAATGTTTGCCGAAATGAGATCTGCACCTTCCAAAGTAGGATGAATGCCGTCTCTCTTAATCAGACCAGGTTTTCCCCAGAAGGCTGTCCAATTATTTACGAAGCCCACATTGTTTGCTGGGCACCACCAAGACAACCAGCGCTGAAATGATAACATGCGGCTATACATGTCATCATTGATCAGATTGGGGAGGGGACCAGAGAAGATTACGGTGTCCGACATTGTTTTAGCATAACTACACACCGACTCCACATTAAGTTTGGTGCATTCTGATTGGCGTAAACGAACATCATTACCACCGACGTGAATAACAATCCTACCGTATGTGTGTTTATTTTTAGCCAGCAGTTTAAGATGCGCCTCAACGTCGCCCGCTCTGGCCCCCGGAATGCATGTGACTGTGGAGGCTTCGGTCTCTAAATTCACGTGTCTCATAATAGAGCTACCAATAACCAGAGTTGGCTTCTCAGCGGGTGTCTCGCTGAGTGGGGAGTATCTGTTAGATACGTGAACGGGTTGGTGGGGACCTGCGGGTTTCGCTTTATGCCCCTTCTGAACAGTCACCCAGTCTCCCTGCTGCTCGGGAGTTGCCGGGGGGACGGCTAAGAGGAGCTACCTTTTGCCGGTCCGCATCGGCTAACATGGGCTTTACTGTAGCTGAGTTACTTTCTAAGATGCGGAGCCGGGCTTCTATGGCTATGATTCCCGCCTCCAACCTAACAACTATACTACATTTAACACATGTATCCTTACCAGTAAGGGAGGCCGGGAAGTAACCAAACATGAGACAGGAAGAGCAGGAAATAGCACCAGAGGGTGGAGAAAGAGCCATGGCTAGCTATCAAGCTAAAGTTGCTACCGTTACCGTTTATACATGTTATTCTTATATCCTTGTGTGACCTGTACCTGTCCTGTGTGTTTTCCTTATTGCTAATTATTATCTTATTGTCACCTTTATATATACAGTCTATGATTGTCACCCAGGCAAGAGGAAATGAGGAGGAGAGGATCGGGCCCAGCAGGAACGTCACCATGACTGGGCAGCCGACTGGCCCGTCTCCTCCGTGATACTTAAAAAAACCATAATAGTTATTGTACATATTATATATTTTATCTAGTTAATTTTTAAATGCAATATTTGTACTTCCTTGTTTATTTATTTTGTTAAAAATGTTCATTTTATATTTAGAATTCCATGTATATTTATGCTGGCTGCAATACAGTTTTACATTTTTTATTTGTATTGTTTAATGGCATGCCTTTTTGATACTACATTTTTTTTGTATTTTTATACTGCCATTAATAAAGTACTTCTTTGACTTATCTTATCTCTTGTTGATAATGAATGGCACCCAACAGAAAAAAATCAGATTCACATAATCTTGATTTAGAGAAGATATAAACATACATGAATTTATAAAGCAATAACAAACACCATCAGTTAGGAAAAAGCCCCTTACTTTTAAGAGATTTAAAGCAATACATTGAGTTTGCTAGCTTGAGGTCCTCCTCTAAAACATTATTACATGTTTATTTTGTAATGGTATTAAGAATACATGATAAATATATAATACATGTAGACATTACTCAATTGTAATACCCTCGTTCTACTAGACTCAAACACATTCCTTCTATATATATATACAAAACAAAACATACCCTCTATATATCGACTTTTTCCACTTCGATCAACTTTGTTTCCTCCGGCTTCAATTTGCAGCACTCTTGTTCGTTCTCTCTAAAACATGAACATGTTAAATTAACGTTATTTTACAAGTTGAGAGAGTTAAGTTGTGTTTAAAATCGTCAATGTAATGTACGTTAGAGGTTTTGTGTTGGACATGAAGTTAGCTAACGTTAGCTAACTCCACCAGGCAGCTAGCTTAATACAAAGAGGGGTTTTGTGCTTCATTGCAAACTTTTCTTTGTTAATCTACCTGAAACTGTAGGGACAGTTTGTTTCTACTCAACTATACACACCATTGTTGAGGAGATGCAAAACATACTGTAGCCTACATGAGTTGGGTCCAACATATACCTTGAGTAATGTTACTTTGCTGCTAAAAATGAAACATCATTATCAGATGAGGACATCACCAAAGTGTGTGAGTCTGTCAGGGGATTTGATCTGTTCTCTGCATGTCCTAAACACTGCTCTGGTATTACTTATCTTGTAAAATGTAAGTCTCGCTCTTGTCATCGTTCAGGCTTTGCATTTGAACTCCTATGACTGGTTGCGGACTTGAAGGGAACACCTTCCTGACATCCAGGAAAAAGATGAGATTCTAATACATTTGAATGCCAAAAGCAAGTTATTGTTTTTAACTTTTTAAATATGATTGTTTTGGGGCATTTCAGTTTTATTGGACAGAGGCAGTAGATATCTACTGGAAACAGTGGAGAGGGAGGAGATGATATGCACCAAAAGGCCCAGTCGGATGGTTGCTGCTCCGTGTGGAACGTGTTCTATCAGCTAAAGCACTTTGGTACCCAGTTATTTATGGTATTGAGTTTGAATTTAGCCTTTGGAATGTAATTTCCAACAGTGCATTGTAAAGACTGAAAGATGTAAAGCTTGACATGATTTAGTCTTTTACTTAAAGGGGACCGATCATGCAAAATGCACCTTTGTACGTCTTTTATACATGAATATGTGTGCCGGTGTTCCAGGGAACTCACCAAGTGTCAGAAAACACAACCCTCTCTATTTTTCCTCCTTCGCCAAATCTCTAAAAAAGGGGCTGCAACGGATCTGAAAAAAACGGATCCAGATTTCAACACTTTTCTACGTCACAGAGAAGTCCTCGGCTTATTGGTCAACTCTCCACCTATCAGGGGAATGAGCCACGGCCACGTGCATTGCCACACCTCTCATTCGCATATAGACTATCGGCAGGCTAAATAATCAACACCCCAGTCACATCTGTGTTTTTGCCTGCTCTTGCCAGGATGTCTGAGCCAGTTAAACGTTGTGCTGTTGTTGGCTGCAAGACTCGGGACAGGGGACTGCATGCAATGCCATCAGTGGAAAAATAAATGAATCTGTGGCTAGACTTCATTTACAAGGGACATGTGCCAGAAGACCACGGAAGATTTCTGTTTGTGTGCTCCAAACATTTTACCACGGACATGTTTATTAACTTCTCTCAAGTCCAACACGGATATGCCTCCAAAGTAATGCTAAACCCAGGATCAATACCAACCATCCGGGACCAGGCCAGTGAGGACACATCCAATTTTGAAGCTGTAAGTTTTTATTCAGCTGTGTTTTTCTTGATAAAGCTATCTCTAGCTTGTAGCATGTAGCATGTAGTTTCGCCGTATCAATGTCGCCTCAAACCCAAATAGTAATCGGTTAGGTGTTTATATATTTTTGTAGCATTTTATTTTGTACGCTCCGCAGTCTTTGCTTTGTCTTTTATTTGAATGATCAGGCATTTGCTAACATGTTCAGACATACTGCCGTAATGGCGATCTGTGTGAAGGCTGTAAAGCCACGCCCTAGGCGATAACACAAGTATTTATTCTCCTATTTATTCGTATTTTGTATCCTCTAAAATCATATTGAGTAAGTTATAATAACAAACGTAATCTTCTGTAGGCAAGTGCCGTTTTTTCCAGCGTTATATGTCAACGCTTTTGTGATTGTAGTCTGTAAGAACGATCAGATATCATCGATCTGTAAGCTAAGCTACGCTACGCTAATGAGACATGCCGTGTTTTCCAGCATTATATGTAAAAGCTTTTGTGATTGTAGTCTGTAAGAACGATCAGATATCATCAATCTGTAAGCTAAGCTACGCTACGCTAATGAGACATGCCGTTTTTTCCAGCGTTATATGTAAAAGGGTTTGTGATTGTAGTCTGTAAGAACGATCAGATATCATAGATCTGTAAGCTAAGCTACGCTACGCTAATGAGACATGCCGTTTTTTCCAGCGTTATATGTAAAAGCTTTTGTGTGTTTACTTGTTTGCGCACATGAATATAAATGGGGGTGTGTTAGGATACAACACTGTATGTATGCGAGGGGGGATACACACCACGAGTAAAACTGTGCTAAAGCCCCGTTGGTCTGTTGTTGTTGACAAGGCCTTACCTCTAGCAACAGGCTAATTAGTGGCTAGCACTTATTACAGTCAGTCTACTGAGCTCAGCCCCTCTCCAACACATCATATGTATTGAGTCAGAAACACAGCATGCACGTTACGGCCCTGACACACCAAGCAGTCACCAGAGGACTAGCCGACGCTGAAGTCGGCTGTTGCCTGGCCGTGTTCTCCTGCGTTTTGGCCATGTGTCGCACGGGAACACACCGCACCGACTTCAGTGCATGAGTGGCAATAACTCTCCTTACCTAGGGTAACCTAACAGCCAATCAGAGTGATTGCTTGATCCAACTGCCAGACCCGATGCATGGCCGATTCAACATGTTGAATCGGCCATGCATCGGGTCTGGCAGTCCAAATAAGGCGTGTCACGGCAGACGGTTCGGGACACACCAACCTGACTACGGCGCCGCAAATGCCCGACAGCCTCTGACGGCCTCTGACTCCCAAAATCGGGTTGGTGTGTCAGGGCCTTTACGGTTCAAAACTAACTCAGATTGGAAAAGGCTAAGCAAAGAGCTTTGCTAAATAGAGAGTTTTAGCCCCATCTTTTGGGATTTCAGACTATATTTATCCAAATAGTATTTTCTCATCCTGAATACTAAGTTGACATGATTTTGTTCTAACTATGTGTTCTTCTTTACAGGCCAGCACCTCACATACTTACTAATTCGTGACAATTTGTACATCCTTTGCTATTATTTACATTTTTTTTTATCATGGCGGAAATGAAAGACTGTACCTGGCAGCCCTGCACACAAGCCACTACATCCACTGGAAACCCTCTGTATAAACTGCAGTTCCCAAAGGCCAGGAAGGGAGAATGCAGAGCAAAACCAGTAAAGACTGACCCCACATTCCGTAAGTGTTTAAAATATGTATTATACAACTATTTACAAATATAAAATAAAAAAATTAGAAAGAAGTTTCAGTTTTTTACATGCATATACTAATCTAAACCACATTTTTTGTTGTGCTTTTTTTACCATTGCACAGCCCTACGTGGCCAACTTGATGGACCTCATCTTCGACCAAGTCTTTGTGGACCCTGCACCATTATGAGCGACCTGACAGGGAGGAGGTCATCGCCGGGTATGCTACACGGTTCAATTTGGCTGCTGTCTGAACCCAACATCGACATTTCACGGATCAGGAAACTCCCTGCGTATCCTGAGGACAACGCAGGCCGGAATCACCACTCTGATCCTGCGTCCAAGGAAGCCCCAGCACCAGCTCACAAAGCTTCTGTAAAAATATTTAGTGTCATTTATACAAAATACAAGTAGGCTACATTTAGTTTTTTTTATGGGTTTTTTTAACCGTTGATTTTGACAATAAAGTTCCGAGTTGATATCAAAATGTGTCGTGATTATTCATGTTTGGATGGGTAAAGAATATTCTGATTTCAAAAGCATAAGGTTGTGTGTGGACCTTTTTGTTGTACACATGGGTGTGTTATGCCATTGCTGTGTAGTATATAATAGTACAATGACAGAATGAAAGATTGCATAAAGCCATATACACCAGTATTTATTTCCATGAACAATATTCGCATTCGTTTTACAATTTCAGTCAAAACAAACAAACCGCTCACTGCTCTATTTGCCTCAACTGTAGTCCACCATGTACAGCTCTGTAAATATGCAACGCATTCTGCAGGGAGAACACATTCAGGCACACAGGCTCCAATCCAGGATGGTCCACCATACAGGTTACTGCATCCGTCTTGACACATTGTGATAAACATATATTGAATGACATGTGAAAAATGTATTTAAACAGACAACTTAGTGAAGCTATCAAAAATGTTACCTGTGGTATCTCCATGCAGCACACGTTCTCCGTTCAGAAGGCATCGTGGCGCAATTTGCACAAAGAAGTCAATAACTGAGCTTTTAAAAACACATGAAACTACACACATTGCTGACAACTGAGGTGTTGTTGGAGTTATACTTTTTATCATCCTAAATTGAGGTTGTTGCACGATGTTGGAAGAAAAGGACTGTAAACTATTAAACGCAATGAGGCCATTGTATATATGCTGAAAATATGAATGTCTCTCTTTATAAATATATATATATCGCTGTGTTTGCGTTACAAACTGTACACATTGCATTCTTGCTAATTAGCCAAAATATGAACGAATAAGGAGCAAGCATCGTAACAGTAAAATAAATAGGGACAACAGCTTGTCAACTAACCATTCAGAAACGTCCTGCTGCAACCGAGATGTTTGCACCTCCACCAAAACCTCCGCTGCTTCAGGGTCAGTCTCTGGATCAAATTGATAGTATGCTTGAACACATGCATTGCTCTGAGATGACATGTTTATTCCACACTCGTAATCACAGCAAGCATGGTAACGTGACTCTCGCCGGCTCATGCCTGCTCTTCTGCAGGGGGGCGTGGTCAGCTGCTGCTCAGAATTTTCAAAGACAGGTTTGGAATAGAGCGAAAATGAACGAAACGAGGCATGTCTAAAAAATGATCTGTTTGGTATTTTGAAAAATTAAATATATAAATATACCTTATATAGGTATGGTCATACACTATATCATTTACATATAGCATGATAGGTCTCCTTTAAGAAGATGTTTGTCCTCCTGTGTTGTCTTATTTCCTTATCTTTCTTTCAGGTGTAACATCTACCAATGGTTGTACATGACAGAGACCTCCGTAACCATGGAAACCACAGTTTTCTATACAGCGGACTACAACATGGATGTTCAATAAGAACGAGGGACTGCTGTGAACTCATCTAGAGACTCTGCTCCGTGCTCTGATGCTGCTGCTTTGCTTTATGAACGGGGACAACAGAGAAACAGATTCTTCAGGACCAAAGCTGGAACTGAGATAAAAAAGGAAAGTGAAACTTATGCTCGTCTCCCTCTCCCTCCGGTCCACATTAATACAAATGATCCCAATACGTATGATTGTATGAACTAAAGATCTTAAATCAATACAGATGTATTTATTATAAACGTTAGTCCTTAACATCTATCACTGTGTATATCACCATTCAAACATATTTTAAAAGTTGAACAAACCGCACACAGCTCAGTGGAGACTTTATTTGATCATTTCAGTGAAAACTAACGTTCATATTTCTCTCTTTGATTATAATACTGATGAACGTTTCAGAACAAAGCACTTTGTAACTTACCACCTATGTTTTAAAAAGCTTAATAAGCACCGTAACTTTCATGATATCATTTCTCGGTCATAATCGGTTGTTTCCGTGAACGGCCGACTGTTGAGTGACGGCACATGCTGCGGCTGCAATGCATTGTGGGGCAGCATTTTCGCTTCTCCTGTCGGTTAGGGAGGTCCAGTGGTTCCTAAGCTAAAGGAGGCTATAAAGGAAGTTTGAAACCTCCTTTCCTTTCATTCTCATCATTCTAGAGAATTCGAACGGCACTTATCATGGCTGCCACTGAGGGACTTCCGGGTCATTTCACTCCTTTAGGAAGGTTCCTACGCTAAATGGACTATTCCACTTCAGCCCAGGCTTGTTTGAGACACATTGCGGCTCGCCTCGAAAGTAGACGAGAGTAGCCGATCGCAGCCGGGGGAGGTGTCAAAAAGCTCGTCTGAAGTCGGACAGCTCGGACTCGGAGTCGGCTTGCTGGCTGGGTTTTCAATGGCGGAAATTGCGTTGGCGTTTTTCGTTGCAGATGAAGCGGATGTAATAGAAATCCCACATGTATTGTATGGAGAACGACATGATGATGAACCCCGACTGGGTTCCATAATTAGAAATGCTCCTCCCTCTTAATGTTTGCAAAACTGATAGGTGGACAGGCTACAAAGGATCAGTCCTTCAGATCCGCACACATGAAGCTTCATGAGCATGAACTGAACAGACCTGCTGCTGTGTTAACTCTTTAGCTGCCACTTTAAGCTTTATGTACAACATGGATGTCATTTGATTTCATCTTGCCATTTTAAATGATGTATTCAATAAATAAGGTTAAACCAAATCTTTACATTACAATAGATTTTATTTTAATGATTTGGTTTAACTTAAAGAGAAACTTTATTGTTATTGCACATATTACAGGTACTGAGACAACGAAATGCAGTTTAGCTTCTAACCAGGTGCAACAAGCAGAGAAGTGGAAAGTAATGTACACCATCTACAGAATAACATATAGAATGAATTGAATGATGAATAAACAGTGGGGTATGAATACACTAGATATCAGCCTGAGAGCAGTATGAACAGTGTGTATGAATACACTAGATATCAGCCTGAGAGCAGTACGAACAGTGTGTATGAATACACTAGATATCAGCCTGTGAGCAGTATGAACAGTGTGTATTAATACACTAGATATCAGCCTGAGAGCAGTATGAACAGTGTGTATGAATACACTAGATATCAGCCTGTGAGCAGTATGAACAGTGTGTATGAATACACTAGATATCAGCCTGAGAGCAGTATGAACAGTGTGTATTAATACACTAGATATCAGCCTGAGAGCAGTATGAACAGTGTGTATTAATACACTAGATATCAGCCTGTGAGCAGTATGAACAGTGTGTATGAATACACTAGATATCAGCCTGTGAGCAGTATGAACAGTGTGTATGAATCAAGCGGCAAACTCTGGGGAACAGCCGGGAAGCCAATACGGAAGTGCCACACACTGCAGTTCATATATTGGCCGATTTCCATAGACCCCCATGTTAAAATGCCCAACTTTACAGCAGAAAAAAACATGTTTCTCTCCCTGGCTCCATACATTTTATTATCGATATAGTTAGATTCCACCTTCACGATTATGGATCTGTGAGTGAATTGTTTTCTCACGCAACCCTTTTATTTATATTAGGTCTTAAAGTTTGGGCATAAATTAGGGCATGGTCACATTGAGTGACGGCTCTGTCAAGTGACTGCCACTGCTAGCTTCTCGTCTCTCTGCTAGCTGCTCCGTGAAGCTACAGGGACTCTGCCTGCTCAGCTCATCCAGGAAACACAACTTGTAGCCGGCCGTGGTTGTTTGTTCTTCATGCTCATATATCGGACTATTGTGACTCGATCTGCGGTTAAAACAGACGGTGCATGAATGCGGTAAGTAAAATTCGAGTGCTTTATTTATGTGTTAATGATTTTAATCAGCTACGTAATTAATAGTAAGGGTTGGGTTAGCATGTAAGCTAGTGGTAGCTACATCGGTGCTAACGATGCTAATCGTAGCCTCCAACTTAAAATCATAGACTGTATATATAAAGGTTAAAACTAAATAGACAAGTGTTAAGTGGGATAATAATGTTGAACAAACGGCTTCTGTTTGAGGTTGATAAAATAAGGTTACATCCTTGTAACTTAGAAATCAACCTCACAATAAGGTGTGTATATTACAATTATTAATGTCATATTTCAAGATGATTACTTAGATATTACAATATGGTTGGTTGAGCTGGAGTTCATTATCGAGCTTACATGTTAACGTCACAGTCATCTGAAGAACGAACCCAAACCTTGTTGTTTTTATTAATTGCATTAACAAATGGGTATCAAATAAACAGTAAGCACTGGTAACACAACTTCCAAAGTTACAGTCAAATAAAAAGGACTCTGACTCGGACAATACACAATCCAACATGTTCAACAGAAGAGAATCAGTTATATTGTTTGTACACATGGTACTTTACATATATATATATCTGTTTGTTTAAGGTGTCCAGGTGATGCAGACAGGCTGGACCAGAGAGTGAGAGACAGAGCTGGACTCCTCACAGCAGTGAACTTCAGCACAGGTACAAAGACTCTTTTTTCATACTGTACAAAGAATCAAGAAAGATATTGGTTTAAATGAATGAAGTATTGACTTGAATACACTGATATACATTCCAATAAACAATACTAAATACTAGATCACCTACTGTACACATCAGTTAAGTTGAAGGTTTATTCAATGCAAAAAGTTACATTTAGATATTTAGCAATATGACTTTGTCAGCTTTCTAATTTAATGTATTGAAGGCAAAGCTATGTAACACATAGTGAGAACTGCTACTATTTATCTCTCAATATTGTCTGTAAAACGTGGTAAAAGTTATTCTTTCAGTGAGACAACAGAGCAAGCTTCTACAGTTGCACTACGTTTTGTAACAGTTAAATATTATTTTGATCATAACATATATTTCAATGTTGATGAACTTCATACTGTTCATTCATAATCTGATTGCTCACTGTTAAAATAAAAATGAAAACATTACAATTACAAAATAATGATATGTACAGCGCCTAAACACACAAACACACCACTTTCATAAATAACACACTTGTTCTGCAATAATATGTTTTATGTTTCCTGTCATTTTTGTTAGGAAAGGACATGCCTGAAAGACACGACATTTTCTCCTTCTCTGAGGGTCAAGAAGAACATCCAAGAGGAACATTAAAAGCTGATGTTATGAGATTTTAAGACCAGTACAGGACATTCACTAAGAAACGACTTTATTGTAAAAACAGTCAGCTGATCGAATGCAGCTATTTCCACATCTACACTCCATCCGCTGATTATTTCTATTTGCCTCGCTTTATGAGCTTCACATCACTTGTGCCTTGTACCGCAGAGTTTGCAACGTCACAAATAAATGGGGCCAATCTTCAGTCAGATGTGAATGTGTAATCTATCATTTTCAGTAAGAATAATGGACAAAAGGAGAGCAAACACAAATACAATTTATTGAAATGTGAACCAAAAGTTAATCAAATGTTTTAAATAAAAAGCACATATGGACAGAAGGTGTAAACCTATCAAATGTATAAGTAAACACATTTAGTCAAATAAAGTGACAGACTAGGCCTGAGCAGTTGGTATCAGGTTTGCCCAGCATGGGCTCCTCCATCAGGCCTGGTCCTCCTCGCAGAGGAAAGACCCTCAGTCCTCTCCAAACCAACAGACAGGACGTCCATCTGAGGTTTCTCCCTGAAGTCTCTGCTGCTCTATGGACACCACGCTGTCTCAATCCGTCCACACTGAATATGAGAGGGGGAACATGAAAATAATAAATGCTTTAGACAATAAGAAACATAAAGTTGACTGTTGAGTTGCTCAGTTTTTTTAGATTGTCAATACTATTACTGTATAACTAATATCTCAGGTTAAGAGGCACCTTCAAATAAAGATTGGTCTTTAAATACATGTTGTCTTTTGAATTGTTTGTCTAAAGTCAAGGATCTAGAACTGGTACTTAGTTTGAATAATACAGTCTGGTTATTATGCTGTTTGGAGGAGGCCTCACAGTTAAGAGCACTAACTAGCTACCATCACATGTACCTTAGCTTGACTTAAATGTATTAAACGTATAGTTCAGTGATATCAAAATATAAATAACTAATGTCATGCAAACATTAATATTTGCTTGATTCCAGTGTTGAATTTAGCACAATTGCATACAAACGTTTAGGGGTTTTAAGATTATTATGCTAAAAACTCAATAACTTAGATTATAATTTATAGTTTTGCCGAATAGTTTCAAGGCCGCTTACCTTAGAAACGTAAAATGCGACGGCAGCGTACAGATGGGGAGCATGTTAGCTTAGCTTGGTAGCTTCAGCTAGCTCTGGAACTTCCAGCTCGGTGGCAGCAGGTCCCGCCTCGGCTCCGCCTCTTTGCCCTTATTTGGAGCAGGCTGGAGAAGGCGGGAGTTGAACTCTGACGTAACTGTTGAGCCGTTAGTGGCCGACTCCGCCTACTACTTCACGGCAACTCTGCAGAATCCTATGGGTGACGTCACGGACCCTACGTCCATTTATATATACAGTCTATGGTATGAATACACTAGATATCAGCCTGTGAGCAGTATGAACAGTGTGTATGAATACACTAGATATCAGCCTGTGAGCAGTATGAACAGTGTGTATTAATATGCTAAGATATATAAAGTATGAAAACGGTAAGCAGTATAGTATAAAATATATATATATTAATTTCATGATGATAAACATTGTGGAACAATGATGACAAATGGGATTGGATGTGGCGACGTAAAACTGACACAAAACAACAACAAACTTTTGCCAGCCAATTGGAGAGTTTCATCAGCAGCACGTGGTAAAAACCACCAATGAGCGCTCAGCTCGAGATACCAGCGAGCCGTTTCCCATCAAGCATTTCGCTTCCGCAGCTTGTGGAGAGCAACTGCGCCAACTCGCCTCGCCTCGCTCTCAAGGCTGCGGGCGTCTTTGTCCCGCGAGATTTCAAAGTCTCATGTGGGCGAACCTCCAGAGCAAGTCGGACAAAATGACTAACCATCATGCAACGCACTAGCAAGACGTTGATCGCAACTGTGCAGGTCTGCGCAGGTCTTGCTTGTCTCAAACAAGCCTAGCGGCTGACGGATGCCTCGGCCACCTCCTCTAACTCATCGAGCAGGAGGGTGGGATTGACGTAATACGCCGGCCACACCCTGCGCCCGTGAGCAGCCGGCTGCGCCCTTGCCGCCGCCCGCTGCTCTGGACCATCAGCCCCCACCTATCCACCCGGGCTGGGCGACGCCCCAGGGGATCGCTCAGCGGCCGGCTGTTGGACCCCGCGACTCGGCTATGGGCGCTTCCCCACCGGCACCTGCTGGTGAGGCGTCCTCTGACCTCACCGTTCCTACGGGTGCCTTCCTGGGGGCACCGGTTTACAAAAGGCAGAATTAACTCATTCGCAAATGGTACGTGTCCGCCATTGTTCGTTTAGAAATGTTACTTTCGGTTCTGCTGGTTGATTCCTAAGGAAATGCATCTTGCCGCTTTCTGTACAGTAATGGCGTATTTCCACTGCAGCGGGGTAGCCCCGTTTAAGCGTCCCTAAGCGTCCTCGCTCAGGCCTCGGGCTGCCTCGCTGGCAGTTACTAATAACTAAAACAATTACTAATCCACTTTTTTTAAATCAATATACAGACAGGTAGTATCTGTGCTGATACATTCTGCTTCTGTCAGTACAAACAAGAGGATATGTGCCAGGTCCATCACTTTGTTTGTCCAGCATGTTCTCCAGACATGTTGGCTGTCTGCTGTGATGGAAACCCAAGCATCACCGCTTCTCCAAGTCAAAAGGGTACAGTAGGTATAGGTGTTAATGAAGATGATAAAGAACACACCGCTAATACAAATAGTAGCCCTTGGGGTTGTGTTTGAGTAGCCATAACAGACATTAAAACAAATCATAGTAATGTAGTGCTTTGTGATTTGTATTATTGACTTGTATGTTAACTTATCATGGACAGCACTGAGGAGCCGCCAATCTATGAGGGCTTGTTCCTGGCCAAGGACGAGGAAGTCGCAACATTTGTTGACCTTGTCAGAGGCAACATGAAAAGTGTACGTTTTTTTTCTTATTATGATAGTTGCAGTTGCACCTGTGGTGTTCTTCTTTATATATGTCAAACGTGTGTGTAATAAACTGACTTTGTAGGGAAATGACAGGCCGTCTGTGGTACTGCCAAATTCACCGCTGGCAGAGAGATGTCAAAAAGGTCTGGTGCCCAGATAGACGAGGAGGGCATCACGTGGCAGTTTGCAGGTACGTGTTTGTAAGTGTGTGTGCGTGTGTGTGCGTGTGTGTGTGTGTGTGTGTCTGTGTGTGTGTGTCTGTGTGTGTGTGTGTGTGTGTGTGTGTCTGTGTGTGTGTGTGTGTGTGTGTGTGTGTGTGTGTTTGGTCCTTGAGTCTGGTCTCATTATTTCAGTTTGAATAGCAATCCAAGTCTAAGTCTTTGTAAGAATTGGAAGCATTAAACACTTTTGATTGTGGAGCGGAATTGATCCATCATGTGTAGCATCCAAGTGATATGTGTTGTTATAGCCTAGATGACAGAGAGGAGTGCTTAAGCCAGGCCGAGCTGTGTCCGTTTATCATTAACGAGATGTTCTTCTGATTAATCAGACATGGGTTTCTCTTACGAGGACTGAACCACTTCCGTGGAGAAATATACGCGTACCCAATGTTTCTCCAAAAAGAGATGTCCAAGAAGGCAAATGTTGACTTCTTCTGTATGGATGTAACATGCAGGTCATCCTCTCTGTCATATTGCACATCCACAACAATGTTTAAAATGGCCGATGCCTCAGCAGTCATTTTAGATGATATTGATACTGTTGTCATGTCAATTAAAAGTGTATCCTTGTAACACAATCACAACATGCTGCTCCTGCTTCTTAGGTACTGGCCATACCTTAATAAAATAGCCGAGGGATTACCAGAGCTTCTGCCGTTGACAGAAATGAGGCCATGTCTTAGCGTGATGCATGCTAAAGCCCATACAGCAACATGCGAGGGACATAACATCTTTAATGCAAAGGATCTTTAATGTTGTGCATGGCATGCCTTATTGGATATCAAAAACGTTGCTATATAACACTATTTGCGCTGTGTTGCAGGTGAGATGGGGTGGCAGAAGTCAGGACGGGGCAGGAAACACAGTGGGAGAGGAAGTAGAGCAGGTATGTTATTAATGGCATTATTATAACTGTATGGATACTAGAGGTCTTAATAGAAAGCAGTACAAATATGTATGTGTCATCTCAGTGACAAGCCTATTGATTAGTTTAAAGCATATCCTTTATGTCTGAGTTCAAATGAAAGATAGGCAGCTCATATGTTCAGCAACAATACATGCATGCACATTGTAGGAAGTCAGTACACACGTTTTCTCTCAAACCATCCAGTTCAAGATCGATGATGTGTAGGTCATATTGTTATGTAATGGTGACCGAACATTAATTGTAACATTCATTATAGGTGAACAGCTTTCTCTCCAGGGCAGCTCTGGTCCCTGGTCGTATTAACACACACTGTGATAGGGCAGCCTGATGGTATGCTACAGAGAGTTCCCTCCGTGAACACATTATTGGTGTATTACCAGTTCAACAACCTTTTAACGATTGGGTTTAGTCGTCTTTCAGGTTTCTCACTCAGTGTTTCCTTTTTCATGTGAATACTTTTTTGTTTGTGGATATATTTGAATGTTTTTTAGGAAGAGTGAACATGCTCACTCAGCAGGCCGTGGGCTGGAACAGAAGGCAGAGGGACAACCTGCATCACGTGTTCGCACACAGATATGTCAAAGTAAGGGCAGATTACAATTGTCTTCTCATCTGACATTACATATGTATGAAGGACGTCTGCGATGTAACCTCATGGCTATATACATGATGTTCTCCCTGATCCACACTTCCTCGTGCAAGTCAGATGGTGTCATGGATGTTTCAACTGTTCTTCTGAAGGTCTTGTACTGGACACTGGTGTTCTTTGCATGATGGTGTTGTGTGTGTAAAGATCACAGAGAGGGCAAAGGTGGAAGCCTTGATCAGGAGCCATACAGCAGTGGGTGCATGATGTCAGGCACTGGGCGGTCACAGGGAAGACATACCACAGGTTCTCCATATATACATCTGTTGATTACTGTACGTTTAGACACACAATATAAGTTGGCTATATGTTGAGACTGTCACTGATTGTGTACACCGGAGTGCAGGAAGCACAGGTTGGCGAGGAGTTGGCTTGCTGCTGACAGAGGCTACACCCTACCATGGCAGAGGCATGCACACGGGAGGATAATTGCTACCTTGGCTTGTTGCTTGTTTAGTCCATACAACATACAGATGTAGCGCTTCGTTTCAGACGCCTACCCGTGCGGGTCCGTGATCGGCACGGGGTGGGCCCCTGCTGATAAGGAAAACCCCCCCGCAGGATTTGAAACGCCCCCTTGATAAATACATTTAATTATAATGAAACCAGTTGCAATGGATCATGGATCCACCAGGGGGAGCCGTGAAAAGCTGCCACACTGAAACTCATGTGAAATAAACAGCTGATATACAGGTTTCTGATATAGCGGATATTTGTTAAAATCCATATCTGTCACGGATAGCATCATATGCTGTGCTTAAGTAAGAGACATGTAATCATTTACTAAACATCACCATGTTTTTATTTAACAAAATAATGTTTAATTCACGTTGGCGTAAGTACAAAACCATCGCTATGTTTTTAGATCAGGAAATGCATCCAGGGTCAAACAAACGATTTTCGATCGTCATCCTCGCATTCATTTAATGTATCACATGTTCGCGAGTTGAAATGAATGCACTACATTTAATCCACGTGAGTTTACAACAACAACAATAATCGCTTTGTTTTTATATCACATCCGACCGGGGGAAACTGCAGCGGCTCTCACTACCGATCACCCTATCCACGGGCAAACAATAATATGTACAGTGTTCATAGTTTACTGTATTATTAGTGTCTAATATTACTGCTATAATAGTCACACATTGAGTTGTTGAAATCAGACCGTCGTTTTTTTTAAACGCTCTGAATGAAACGGCAGCTCTCAGGTGATCAGCTGTGTGTTTACACAATAACATATGCATAGTAATTTAATACCTTCCAACACACATTGTAAGAACAGTTCTGTTTCATATGAGTGTTGAGAGCTGTATCCACAAATCTACTAATTTTGCCCTCAGTGCACCAGATTGATGCATTTAACTTCAATTGAAATAAAAACATCTTCTGTTGTAACAACAATAACATTATAAATAGTAACATAGCATGGTATTGCACATTTACTGTAGCTTTGAGTGTTACTGGCCTGAGATTTTTGTATTACATGAATGAAGGTGACTGAGGCTTTTTAATATAGACTTTTCAGTGTCCCACATTTTGCACAGAACTGTCCCACATTAGGAAAACAGATTGTCTGAGACAACTTGGCACTAAGAGTACTAATATGTCTACCATTTCTTGTATGAGTTTAATATATGCATGTTCTCTTTTGGTTTGATTAGGACACATCCTGGGGATTTCAGAATGTTACTGGATTTTGATTTATTGTATCGGCTTCATGTCGCAATATATTCCCGAAGTCTGAAATGCAAAATGTTTCGACATCAGGGCAATTCACCCTACATGTAATCATTTTGTTTATTTTTAACGAAATAAATGTGGTTTAATCCATCATGAAATTAATATAGGCTATTTACTTAGTACATATCTGACATTAACGATTAACACACTGTTCATACTGCTCACAGGCTGATATCTAGTGTATTCATACCCCTCACTGTTTATTCATCATTCAATTCATTCTATATTTTATTCTGTAGATTGTGAACATTACTTTTCACTTTACTGCTTGTTGCTCCTGGTTAGAAGCTAAACTGCATTTCGTTGTCTCAGTACCTGTAATCTGTGCAATAACAATAAAGTTGAATCTAATCTTGAGCAGGAACAAATGTAGGCTATTTACTTAGTACATATCTGACATTAACGATTAAACACGTTTGTGCATTCTTTATGAATGCAAACCGAGTCATTTCGTTTATTTTTAACGAAATAAATGTGATTTAATCCACATAATTTACTGTGTTAATTGTTTACTGTACAGTAGTATTGTTTAACTTGAAGGTGCCTGATGTGAACATTTCCAGAATGTATTGTCTTCACTTTTTAAATGCCTCTGTGATGTGCTGCCCGTTCACCAGCCCAACCCCCCCATGTGGCCTTTGTATGTTGGGGACCCTTTGTTTAAAACGAATTGGCCATCGGAATGTGTGTCACATTCCACAACTCTCCTCCCCCCTACACACGGAGAATATCCGTGTGTAAGAGTGAAAATGTATGTAACGTATTCATCATAATTAATTATATTTATTTCGTTTGGATGTAGGATTTTTGACTTTGTTTAGAGCAGTGATCTTCTACTATATGAACATTTTGGACCCAAAATCACAAAAAAAACGTAAAAACAGATTTTGAAAATGATTTTATTTTTCATAACACAAACATACACAACGAAACCATTTAAAAGCTGGAAATATATACATGGGATGTGACTATGATAATGTGAAAGTTTGATTGAGGTAGCATGGGATTTCATTCTGATAAGGCAAAAGTGTTATTGTAAATATAATACAAATATATATATACACATTATGTACAACAATGAGTCTTTTTCAATGTTCTGTCTTTATCTGTGCCACGCTTCAAAGCGGTTTCTGTCAACTACGACACAGAGGGCAACATCACAGATTCCTCCTCCTCCATGTCAAAAAACAAGCTTAAAGCTTGACTCACGTTCAGAGTTCTCTTCATCATAGTTGAGTCTTCACAACTCTAAATCTATCTAACTATATCTAAATTATCAATGTTTGTCTGTCACTTTACTTCAATCGCAGTCTCCCGCAGCCTCTCTTCGTCTCCCGCCGCCTGTCTTCGTATATCTTCGTCTCTCTCCATTTCCCAACGTCTCTCTTCGTCTCTCTTCGTCTCCCGCCGCCTGTCTTCGTATCTCTTCGTCTCTCTCCATTTCCCGCCGTCTCTCTTCGGTTCCCGCCGTCCCTCTTCGTCTCTTTTCGTCTCGTTTCGTATCACTCCGTTTAACTGATTACCTCACCCCCTCCCTGGTAAATACATCCTGTTGAGCAGAATCTACAGTTTCCAGTATTTTGCGTTTCGTAAAATGATAAAATACGGTGAAGATATTAAAATATGTGCTTCCATTATTCATACTTCTGAAATATATCTGTATTAACTTTATATCATCGTATGTCTGTGTTTATTGGGTCTTTTTGTATGAAACAAAGACTGGCATATAGTTTCAAGCCAGTACTTTTGACAGAAATACACATATACATCCTGTTGAGCAGGATCTACAGTTTCCAGTATTTTCCGTTTCGTAAAATGATAAAATACGGTAAAGATATTAAAACATGTGCTTCCATTATTCATACTTCTGAAATATATCTGTATTAACTTTATATCATCGTATGTCCGTGTTTATTGGGTATTTTTGCATGAAACAAAGACTGGCATATAGTTGTTTCAAGCCAGTACTTTCGACAGAAATACACATATACATCCTGTTGAGCAGGATCTACAGTTTTCAGTATTTTCCGTTTCGTAAAATGATCAAATACGGCGAAGATATTCAAATATGTGCTTCCATATTTCATACTTTTGAAATGTATTAACTTTATATCATCGTATCTCCGTGTTTACTGGGTCTTTTTGCATGAAACAAAGACTGGTATATAGTCTCAAGCCAGTACTTTCGACAGAAACACACGGCAATGTTGTCCGGACTGTTGTTTTTATGCGGCACCGTCTTGAACAGGTCATGTGATCTGATCACGCCGGCGTGACGGTCGACTCCAAAGGGTTAATATTAAATACATATAAGTATTTTTACAACTTGTATTTAGAAATACTCTGTTGTAATTATTGATGCATACATGTGTTCATCCATTTAATGTGGCATCTGCTATAATGGGGTTAATGTATGATATTGCTTAATAATACAATACATTCTAATATATGATATGATAATTACATTTTAGTTTTATTCATTTCTTATTTCATAGTTTCTCATTATTATTATTTTTATCGCTCATTTTATTTTTGATTTTATTAATCTGTGTGAATCTGTGCTGTCCTGTTTTTCACTCTCACCCTGTTGCTGTTTGAACTACTGAATTTCCCCACGGGATTAATAAAGGTCCATCTTATCTTATCTTAATTTATAAGTTGATTTACTTCAATCTACTGTACAATATTACAAGAAATATACTGCATAAAGCAAACTATATACTTTATTTGATCTAAAATATTGATTTTTCTACAACGCCCATTGTGTATTTTGTGAATGAAGCGCCATCTCATGGTTAAATCCTGTAATTGAACAAATGGGGAAATTGGGCAACACCCTCTAGCAATTTGGCAACACCCCCAGCCCCTGGCATCCGCTGGGTTTTTGACTGGGACACACCCATTTGAGTCTGATCTGGAGTGCTACATCTGTATGACAGTTTATCATGGGGCGGAAAGAGCAATGGTGATACCTGCAAATATATAATATGTGTTATGAGTTTACATTATAGAGAACCAATGCTATCGCTACAAAGACTTGTGTCTCAGAAATGAAAATCATTCTGTAATAATATCATTTCTGAATAAATATTCCTTGTCCACAACTCCATTCCTTTCCTCAACTTGAAGGCACCACCTTCAGGTTGAGGAGGTGTGTCTCTGACGTTTGGAGGAGGAGCAGAGCATCATGTTCCTTCTGAAGGAAGTGCAAGAAGTGGAAGCACTCAGAGGACACACTTTGGAGGGCATCACAACCAGCAGTATGTCTGAGATCTTAACATTTGAATATGTTCATGCACTCTTCAACATATAAGCAGAACACATCTGTCACGGTGTCAGGCCCAAGTGCAATAGTACATTACTGAAACTATTCATCATCAAGATCATAATCCATTATGTTCTGTCTATTGACTAATTGTCAAGCACTTTATCAAACATGAATCAACATATCCCATTTGGCACCCACTACATACTAACATCCTTCAGTTCAAGATGGATGTACCTACTTTGTAGTGTGATTACATATGCAGCATTGTACAAAGCAAAGACATCATGGTTTGTTCACATGGAGCCCTTTCTCTGTGTGGTTATTCCTCTACAGACTTCGGTGACCTGACAGAGGATGCTGCACATGGGCTCAAGAGTGTCCTCAGTCGGTGGTGGCACTTCCTCCAAAGCCAACACAAGCAGGCTGTACATGCGTACAGGGGTGTAGCCGCTCTGGAGTGCCATGACCTTCACTTACAGCAGGACATTGAGGAGTGGGATGACAATGACTACACTAGCCCTGAGTCTGAGGAAGAAGACCTGTCAAGGTGTCTGCCAAGCAACACAGAGGCTGGAGAGCTCTTTCACGAGGCGTCACGTGCACACGCTGGCGCACGCCATGATAATGACCACACATTTAAAACACACTTAAAGGCCTACTAAATAAAGACATTTTAAAACACTATCTGAGAACAATATGAAACTATGCACTTGTTTCGCCCGACTGAGTTCATAATAAAGTGAACATGTGTTATATTTTGTACTTCCGTTTATTGAAAGCGCTTTGACTTGCTGATGTGTATGAACATAAACTGCCTCTTATTACTCAAACAAGTGCTACACAATGGTTGTTCTCTTGTCACTGCATTGTGTCATTTGTTGATTATGAACTATTTACAATGTGAATACATTGTAAATACATACAATACAATAACACCATTCTTTATTAGTAACGTGCATAATGCAGGGTGAATACCAACACATTCTCACTCCCAACTCGTACTTCTAATGTTCTATTGTTTTCTAAACCACACACTGTTATTTACTCAACAATAACACACAGTTATTCTTGTGTTTATTTGTTTGATTGTATAATGTCGGACTTTTGGAGTCCGTCCGGACCGAGGGTCGGAGCAGCTCGTAGTAGTTGCTTTAGAGAATGTTACACCCGGAAGTAAGTATTCTCTCTTCTTTGCTTGACAAGCCCCGTGATAGTCCTCAAGCTCTGTGATTGGATATTGGAGTGGCAGTGCGCAGAGCGTCCAACAGCACTTTGAAATGAAATGGAACCACGACAGACTGTCCAAAACTGGAGTCGGACGGGTCCACCCCCTCCCCCACCCCGTCACCAGAACTACACGTGCTGTGTGTTTCGCACATAGGTTTTACATGTTCTATGGCACGTCTCTACTGGGAGTTGTAGTTTTAAAAGACGTTTTTCGTATTTCCCATAATAAGAAGTTGCCAGTATTAAACTGTGTACATCCCTGGAGGTTTAGGGGATAGGAAAGACATTGGGGTTATCACATTTAAAACATATAATTAATAAATGGGTGAAAATTGCTTGTGTCCATAGTGGGCAGCATTAATATACCCACATGACAGCTAAGGTCAGAAGAGCTTTATTTAACAGCTGGTCTTATGTCTGTGACCCCTCCTGTTGTTCATTGATGAGCCTGAAACATGCACTTGTCAAGGTTCAGAGGCACATTTAGCAAATATGGCAGTAGCCATCGATCAGCTTAAGATAAGATATACTTTATTGATCAGAAGCGGGGCCATTTTTTCGTTACAGCAGCATGTGTAACAGTTGGAAATATGCAGTGGTGTTTATTTAGAAATCATTTAGTATGATCACACAAATTCTATGTTTTATATTTAATAATTCTCTGTTCCTCATTTATTGGATGTTCAATACCTGACAAGGTCGGAGATTAAAAAGGTCAGAGATGAAGAACTTGGGTGGCAGGTTCCTCAACAGTGCATTACAAGACATCTATCAATATGTGTATACCTCCACCATTAAACTGTCATATTTCTTATTATATCTAGATACATCTTATAAGAGTATACTACATATGTATAATATCAGTTAAAATAAGTGCTTCAACTTAGTTAACATTGCAGGAAAGTTGATTGTCAAGTTCCAAAACAAACCATGCAATATATTAAACGTTAAGCACTTTGTCAGACTTAATATTGGTCTGTAGATACCCCCAAAGCTTTTTTCTTAGTTTAAAGTAATCTTTAATGTTTAAATGAAGCCTATTTAGTTTGTCTGTTTTGTACATCCTCCTATTAATATCTTTGGACGTCAGGCACTAAACTGTTTTATTGTAGAGATCACTACAGTATCTTCTTGATATTTTCATCTATATTTATATGATTGACCTTCTACTTTCCCCCTATGTATGTACTCTTAATATTTAATTGTTTCATGAAATATAACATAATTCAACAAACAAATTCAATAACGTGCTTTAACCACTAGGCGGTACAGGTTAAAAAAAACTGTCAACTTTAAAGTGTTAACAAGACAAGTTATACTGCTGTTTCCAGTTTAGTTTATAATGGATGTATTTTGTTATCGACACATATATTGTTTTGACATTTGTGACACCAATCTTCGGAAAAAGTGTGTTTGGTATCTGAAATAAATTAGGGTTATGCAGGTAGCGGAGAGTGGACCGGCTCCGTTTCCACAGCAACGGTGGCTGAGGATCATGGGTAATCTAGCCTTCCGCTGTCCAAAAAGACCACAAAAAAACGAGTAAAAAACCTTTGAAGCCCCTGTATTGATATTTAGAAGTTATCTACTGGTACTTCAGTATAGCTTAGTTAACTGGAGAAAGAATAATAACACTACATTCCTCCCATCAAACACCGCATTGACTTTAAAATATCACTTTTCACTTTCAAAGCCCTCAACAACCTTGCCCCCCCCGTCGCCTCAGATGTTAGCTGAAGCTAACCTACTGCAGCCCATCAGGACAAAGCTCCAGACCTAGGGTGACAGGGCCTTCGCAGCAGCCTCCCCCACTCTCTCTCCAGCCACGTCAGATCCGTCAACATCATTCAAACAATCTCTCAAAACTCACCTTTTCACTCTTGCCTTCAACTCCTAATCAACTAACCCCTTTCCCTTATTCCACCTAGTTTAGCACTTTCTACTTTTGTTGTTATTTTTGTTTTACTTGCTTGTAAGCGCTTTGAGGACCAGGAGAAGCACTTTATAAATGTAATGTATTATTACATTAAAATAGCCTACAAACAGTGTATTCTCAAAGGATTGAAGCATTGGCTACATATTTCTTGATATGTTGTGCATTAAGCATTCTGTTATTAATGTTTTCAATAATGTACTATCATCTCAAGGACCGTGTGTGGGATGCTTCTGTGTATTTCAATCAGGACAGACTTCATTTTGTTTAAACAACATTTATTGACACATGCCATACGTTAAATGTTAAGTCTTTGGCGATTAGACCCCGATCATGAAATGGTATATCTAAAGGGGGAAATGCAGCTGTGAGCATATAGGGAACCCTCCGTGGTCTAGCCACTGGTGGTGATGCTGAAGATCTGGATTTGATGAGGAGGTGGGATGAGGAGGGGGTGTGATGAGGTCTTTGGTTAGCTCTCCTGGCACTGGATGTGATGAAAGGAGGTGGGTGAGGAGGAGGTGTGATGAGGTCTCCCGGCACTGGGTGTGATGAAAGGAGGTGGGTGAGGAGGAGGTGCGATGAGGTCTTTGGATGAGCTCTCCTGGCACTGGGTGTGATGAAAGGAGGTGGGTGAGGAGGAGGTGTGATGAGGTCTCCCGGCACTGGGTGTGATGAAAGGAGGTGGGTGAGGAGGAGGTGTGATGAGGTCTCCCGGCACTGGGTGTGATGAAAGGGGGTGGGTGAGGAGGAGGTGTGATGAGGTCTCCTGGCACTGGGTGTGATGAAAGGAGGTGGGTGAGGAGGAGGTGCGATGAGGTCTTTGGATGAGCTCTCCTGGCACTGGGTGTGATGAAAGGAGGTGGGTGAGGAGGAGGTGTGATGAGCTCTCCTGGCACTGGGTGTGATGAAAGGAGGTGGGTGAGGAGGAGGCGGGCGGAAGCATGAACACCTGGAATCACAGCTGACTGCCATTTTAAAGTGTGGCTGCAGCACAGTGATTGGCTGCTGGAGAATGAGGTGAATGTAATATGTTAAAGAAGAGAACGCCTGTGATGAGCTGATTATATGCATCTGCGGAGTGAATGTATATATACAGTATATATATATATATATATATATATATTATATATACCCCGTCTTCCTGAAACAATTTGCGCTCATCTTCATTTGACATCAATATGCAATTCACCTGTGAAATGAATTGCCAGTGGCCATACAACAATGCATCCAGGGATCCTTCAAGTCAAAACAATGCTAAGTCTGTTGCACTTTATTAATTCCATACAATGGGTGATGGGTGATGGGTGATGGGTTATGGGTGGTGGGTGGTGGGTGATGGGTGGTGGGTGATGGGTGGTGGGTGGTGGGTGATGGATGATGGGTGATGGGTGGTGGGTGGTGGGTGATGGGTGATGGGTGGTGGGTGGTGGGTGGTGGGTGATGGGTGGTGGGTGGTGGGTGATGGGTGATGGGTGATGGGTGATGGGTGATGGGTGGTGGGTGATGGGTGATGGGTGATGGATCACATGGCACCAAATGTAAGATGGAGCTTCCATCGGGCAGTTGGGTGGGTGGGTCTTGGGGTGGTCTTGGGGTGTCAGGGTGCTCCCCTTGGTCTGGGTTGAGTCGTGTCCAACCTCCAAAGGGTGTGTAGTACAAATCTGTTTCAAAGCCCACATATTTATTTATTTATTATGTATAATACCATAAATGTTGCATTGGTTAGTTATGGTCATTAATGATACAATTAATAATGTGGATGTGAAGCAATACCAGTTAATTTATAATCCTCTGTCAAAGTAATACAACTACTTTTCATACTTTTGGTGAATGAGATAATTCTGTAAACTACATACCAGAAGGGCGCGTCATCAAGAACGTGGGACTTGATTCTGTTTTTAGTCATGGATGACAACCACTGCTTCTGCTGGCTTTGGAATGTGTCCATTTTCTGTTTGAGTCTCACATTGTTTGGCTGTGGATGTTCACATAGTGGGCAGATTTGATTTCCACAGTGAATGTGTTCACTACAGTTTGGGCAGGTCTTTTTTTGTGACCCTCCAGCCATGTGTAGGAGTGAGAGAAAGACAGGAGAGTGATTAACAGACAAAGTGAGAGAGTGATAGAAAGAGATGATATGTTGGTGATATTAAGTGTTGTAATGACGCTGTAAAACAGAAAAAAAGAAAAACATGATTAGGATCATTTAGAATAACAGTAACATCTGTGTAATACTCTATGCAATACTAATTAATCTGTGCATTACTCTCTATGCAATACTAATTAATCTGAGCATTACTCTATATGCAATACTAATTAATCTGAGCATTACTCTATATGCAATACTAATTAATCTGTGCATTACTCTATATGCAATACTAACTAATCTGTGCATTACTCTCTATGCAATACTAATTAATCTGAGCATTACTCTGGCATACATTATGCATTTATACTGTGAATATTGTTATATTATGCACTTGTTTTTCTTATATTTTCTGCTATATATTTAAATTCTACAATGTAACAATCCCAATTCCCCTGGAGATCAATGAAGTGTTTCTGATTCAGAGTGGGACATCGGGTGGCCAGTCAAGCCCCCGGGAAAAACTCCAGTTCCATGTTTTTGTTCCACTCCATCGCCGATGCATTAGCCACTATTAAAACTCTGTGTTGAACACTGTCTGTACAACACATGTGCAAATACACAACTGTAAACATATTTTCTAGCACGCACTTCCACTATCCAACTGTGCCGGTGACAGCTAATGTCATTTAGCTGTATAAACTATAAATGCTATCCAGCTAAAGACGTTGACCGGAAGGCCGGAGGCTAGCTGGACGTGGCCGCTAGTTGGCCTATTGTAAAAGCTAAACACACAACAAAACTCAAACTAATATCCAGGAATGAAACGCTATAGAGACTGTGCTACAGTGGAATAAATAAAAGCAATATTATTTCGTGTTTTAAAGAAATAAACTCCCCTTGATTTTAGATACTTACTGTAGTCCGTTGGCAGATGAAATCGGATGAAATGAATGAAAGTGAGGTGATTGTGGGTAAAGTGGCTACGTCACGTTGCCGTCAAGCGCGACGTAACGTTGCCGGGGTAACTACGGAATCTTCTTCTGGTTTATTGTTGTTATAATAAAAATGATTATTATTACGATTAAACAAAAAGCATTTCAAATACAGTCAGTAGCCAGTGGGGGGAGTGGTTTTCACCATCATCATCATCATTGTATATGTTTTAAATGACTAATATTGGCCTACAATACCCCTTTATTGATCACATAGGAATGTAATTGTCTTTTAAATAACGTAAACTAAAGGGAACAATCTATTTGACACAGCTGAAGCTCAACAATGATTATGAATACAAATAAAATAAAAGAAGCCTCCCGTGAGTTACTACAAGCTATAAAGTAGATTTGAAAAAACGTTGTATAGAATAAAAGCTCACTGCTGGACGTTGTAGAAATGCGTGTGTGCACCACGACAAAGGAGCCTCATTCACTTTACATTGGGGTTGTTTGCGTGGTGCAGACACGTAAATGTAGCAGAGTGCGTGAGTCACGCATTCTGGTGAGATCAGGTTGGTAGCACAGTGGCAGGGTTGGGAAGCAAAACTCGGTTCCGAGTAGGAACAAATAACAATTGTCCGGTCCCGGGATTAATAAGAGTTGTGAGGACAGGAGGCCGAGCCCCGCGGACCGCAGCTCTCTCTCTCTATGCTCCGTATCAGCTGATCGCTGCACGGTGCAGCTCAGCATCTCTCTCTCTCTCTCTCTCTCTCTCTCTCTCTCTCTCCTCTCTCTCTCCTCTCTCTCTCTCTCTCTCTCTCACTCTGCCCTCAGCTCTCTCATCTTTGTCTCTCGACACGTAATGAAGGTTATTAAGCGTTTTAGCTCCTGTGTTGTTGATATGGACCACCATTTCCTTTATGAAGTGAAGCAGCCTCCCTGTCTGTGTCCTCCCGCTGTCCTCACATCCCCGGACCCCCAGACTCGGAGCAGCACAGGGATGTCAGTATTGTTTATGAAGCAGGGTATAGAAAGTACATTATTGAAATGAAAATACTATTTATTTACTTTTACAAACAGTGAGTAGCTGGGCAGCTGCAGCATGTGTATTGCAGGACATGTGCAAGCGTCTTTGAGTTGTAGAAAAGTGCTAGGGCTATAAATATAATAATAATATTAATAATAATAATAATAATAATAATAATAATAATAATAATAATAATAATTTATTTGTATAGCACCTTTCATACAGGGGATTGCATTTCAAAGTGCTTTACATCAGTAACAAATAAGACATCAAATCAGTGTAAAACAAGCAGCAAGAGCAAAGCATAAAGTGGGATAAAATAATTAAAAATAAAAACATGGGGAATAAAACATAGATAAATAGTGCAATGTCAATCACAGAGAATAGTGCAGTATAATAGTGTAAAATCAGTCAAATGCTTTGGTAAAGAGATTTAAAAAAGCCTAATGTATTGGCTTCCCTAATATTGTTGGGTAACGTGTTCCACAGTGTTGGGGCGGGAGACCAGTGAATAGTGCATTGCAGTAGTCTAGATATAAAAGCATGAATTAGCTTCTCTGCATCATTGTGATTTATGAACGGTCTTACCTTGCTTTGTTTCTGAGATGAAAGAAAGCTATTTTGGTCACTTTGTTTAAATGGGCGTTGAAGTTCAAATCTGAGTCCAGGATGACACCGAGACTTGTCACCTCCGGTTTAATCCAAGTGGTTAAACTTCCTAGATTATTTGTTAGCATCTTTCTTTTTGAGACAATAATAATTTATTATTATTAGGCCTATATGTTGGACATGTGTGGTTGGACTCTGTCTCACAGACAGGTTGCAGTGTAACATCAGAGAAGACTGGGCCAATTGTACGTTCTCAAACTGCACCACTTAGAACTAAACAATGCAGAGATTATTTTATATAATTGTATTCAATAACCGTAAGAAATTAAACAGTATGAAGTGATTTGTAAATAGGAATACAGATTTGACTTAAAGGTGGGGTAGGTAAGTTTGAGAAACCGGCTCGAGATCGCTAGAATTTGAAAATACACAACCGGAGAAAAT
The DNA here is from genome assembly GCA_036324585.1 of Champsocephalus esox. NCBI lineage: Eukaryota > Metazoa > Chordata > Actinopteri > Perciformes > Channichthyidae > Champsocephalus > Champsocephalus esox. The sequence continues at coordinate 224,010 of CM070481.1, read as the reverse complement.
CTGCCACTTCCTTACAGAGCCCCTCCTCCAACACACACAAACGCGGACATGACCAATGAGGGCACGAGATAAGTTTGTGCCCCGATGGAAGGCGGACAGGCAGGTAGGCCGTCCAATCCGTTTAGGCGGCTAAACGGATTGGTTGTACTTTTTACAGTACTACGGCTTCTACAGATGAATTTTTTCATGGATTTTTTGTCAAAGCACTTCAGATATTCATTGCTATCGGGATGTTAAGAGCATTCCATGGAATATAACAAAAAGTGTATCTTGAGCCGGTTTCTGAAACTTACCTACCCCACCTTTAATGTTTTCATAAATATATTTTTCTCCCAGTTTGTCATGGGACTTATTTTTACCCTCTCAAAGAACCGGAATCGAGAACCGAAAATAACCGGAATCGAAAAGCAGAACCGGAATCGTTAAAATCCAAACAATACCCAACCCTATGTGTGATGCAGTAACATCTTACCGCTCACTTACGTTAGCGGTGTTGTAAAAACCGTGGGAAAGTGTAAAATACGATGACGAAGAAGAAGATTCCAGTGGCCCCAATTCTTGTCCATTCTGGACAAGTGAAAAATGTATTCGGACAAGTAAATTGCCAAACTCACTTGTCCATGGACAAGTACTCTCTAAAAACCTTTTCTCACATTTCTTTTTATACAGCAGCATGTTTTGGGACTGCTCATTGATGTCACCAAGAGCCATTGAGTCTACCTTTTGTAGTCGGCCTCTTAGAATGTTTATCATTTATTTGTATCTTAACATTCCTATAATAATTAGTTTTTTTATTGTTGATATTGTTTTGTTCTTTATTTTTGTTGTGAGAATCACTTTACAATTATTGTGTAAGTGCTATATAATTAGTTATACTAATATTATTGTTGTTACCATCATTACTATTACTAATAATGTCTTCTTTGTTTTCTTTATTCATCGCTGCAGAAAGGATCATGCCCGCCCACATCAACCACCTGATCAAGAGCTGGGGGGTATACTACGAAGCAGGATGTTCTCTTAGCGGCTAAATTCAGGGGAAACTCCGGCTCTCCGGTCCTACGAAAGCTGGTTCTCTTTTTAGCAGGCTAGATCTCCATGGTAATATATGCTAAGCAGCTAACCTGGTCGGGACCAGGTTAGGTTGCAGGCTAAGAGCTCAACTCAGTGAAAGCACTGCCTGCTGACCAATCAGAGCTCAGTGTGCAGAGTTCAAAGCGATCAAGTCATATTACAGGAGAAAGGAAACGCCCGGCAAAAATCAGCGACTGTGTGAACGTGAACATGAATAGAATATCACCTCCATCTTCAGAGCAGTCTGACTGTTAGAACATTAGCGTTAAGAAAGCTTACTTAAATATCGGCCACAACATAAGTAACCGGATCAGAGTACATTAAAGATCAAATGCAAAGGTTTTTTTATAATTGCCAGTAAAATCGAAATCATATAGCTACAACACTATCTAAGATATTGCAGTATTAAAATCGGAGATAATATGCGTCTGGCAATGCGAAATATTTATTTTGTTCAACCCCAAACACCAAGTCCTACGATTTATTTTCTCAGCCGCTCCTCTGCAAGATGGCGTCGTGTAACGTCAGAGTTGACAAACAAACCTACCCTGGCTTATCGCTCACAGCGGCTCCCGCCGATAGTACAACGTAGTTTCGTCTATCATGTCTGATTCTGAGTCGGAGGCCACCCATTATCTGGAGCAGTGTGCGAACTTTACCACGGTCTCCGGGGGAGCCGGGATTTTTTTGTGTGGGAGGGGGTAAATGTTGATCCGTGCATTAATAGCAACAGCACAGACATCGGCCTATTATAAAGAGAAAACCTGTTGCACACGGGGTGGTGCCACAGGTCTACATTTACATGAAACGTCCCGATGGCTCATGTTCATGTCAACAGATTTCACGAGCATGTAGCCTATGGGCTACGCAAACTTCGATCAACTTGGACCACCAACAGGCTACATTGTTTCACATGGGCTATAGCCTATTATGGCTGTAGCCTACACAGAGCCGAACACACGCGATAAGAGCAGCCAGCGGCACCAACCATGAACAATATTAATATTAATAATACAGCTATAGCACAACACAACCCTCTCACTGCCTGGAGAGACGCGACGCCACACACACTACACAACGATGCACATAGCTCTTCAGCCCCCAAGTTAACGTTAGCTGTCAAGTTAGCAAAAACCTACCAGTTTCCCCCACTGTCTCTGCCCCCTCCCTCCATGCTGGTTCCTCCAGTTTGTATCCCGGTAGGTGAAGAGGGTCTGGTCATACAAAACCGGGTGATTCGCTACGGCGATAGTTAGTTTCTCCTCCGACTTTTTTTGAAATATAGAAATGAACGGCGGGATATCTCTCCCAGCTTAGACGCGGTTTGATTGGCTGGCGCTTCAGCTGTCAGATTTTGGGAAACGGGATTTGATTGGCTGGCGCTGGCTACTCCGGCGTCCAGGCGACCAGAAATTGAACAATGTTCAACTTCTGGTCGCCTGGGACGCCTGAGACGCCTCGCTCGGCTACCCACAATTCAGTTCGGCGAAAAAGCGCGGCTACGTGACGTCACCCCATTGAAAGTGAATGGGCAGCTTGGAGCTGCTTGGAGCTTTCGACGCTCTCCCGTCACTGCTGCAGACGCCTGTGTGATATTCCACTCTGACTGGAACCCTCAAAATGACCTTCAGGTACAATATATATATCTGCTCTGTCTGTCCTAAAGATAGTTCAATAGGGCTACAACAACAACAACAACAACAACAACAACAACAACAACAACAACAGTCTTTCCGTTTATTCCCTCGGTTCTTTAAGTGTATATTTTCCCATTTAATGCTTAAAAGCGTTGAACAGCAGCTGCACATGATGCTCTTTTGACCCCTCTTTTAATTTTTTATTTCAGGCTCAAGCTCGGTGTCATCGTTTTGGCCAGTCTAAGGCGGTGAAGGTGTACCGTCTGATCACTAGAAACTATGAGAGGGAAATGCTGGATAAAGCTAGTCTGAAGCTCGGGCTGGACCGTGCCGTCCTGCAGAGCGTGAGTGGCAACAACAACGGGGTGAGAACAATAAAATCTGTCATATTTCTAGATGCCAAGTCATGTTTGGGTCAGTCGCTGTTGCAGTACGCTTAGTTTATTTTCAAAAAGAGTTTTCTAAATCCACTTGTGTAAATGTCTCTCTGCGTCGCCTTTAGCCGGTCCAGCAGTTCTCCAAGAAGGAGATCGAGGACCTGCTGAGGGAAGGAGCCTACGCCGCCATCATGGACGAGAACGACGAAGGCAATCGCTTCTCCTAGGAGGACATGGACCAGATCCTGCAGTGAAGAGCCTCCATCATCACCATCACCAGGTATGTTCTTAGCAGCACGAGCCACTTGCGCTTTGTGAGACACCAAGTACTTGGTTATTTGAAATGTAATATTGATGATGTAATAATTAAAACTAGGGGTGGGTACCGAGCCCTGGTATTAACGGGGCCCCGGGGCTGAATTATTAAAGACCATGGTTCCGATATCGATCTTTTTATCGGTACTGGAGACATTTAAAAAATAGATGTCATATGTATTATATCTACATACACATTATATCGCAGTCTTACTGTCGCCAACTCCGTTTGTAATATGCAACAAGAATATAAAGTGAGTCTATCATTTATTTTCGATCTTTCCAATCCAGACGAGAGATCTCTCTCCCCCGTCGGTGTGCGAAGGGGTGGGGCAGTTTACACACAGAACCTGCTACATGCATGCAACACACACACACACACGCGCGCGCGCACACAAACACGTGGCGGAGAGAACTAAGCGCCCGAGGGTAGTTATGTTACCCGTCTTGAGCATGGATGTATCATAAGAACTGGATACAGCGTCAGAGGACGAGGGGCCTTGTTCTTTCCTATGAGAGCTGCTCATTGGCGCATGAAGTCAAAATGGCCCAACTTTTGAGAGAGCGAAACGTCACAGATTACCCAGCATGCTTGGCTGTCAGAGCAGAAGAAACCGTTTGTGCGCTCACAGAGCATGCGCCCCTTAAGCCCCGCCCCCGAGCACACACTCTCGGCTCACTAGAAAGAATGGAGAGAGAGAATATATCTAGATTCGGCTTTTAGTGCATTTTACAACTTTAAGGACTTAATGATTCTAGGGCTGGGTGATTCTCTGAATCGGGTGCCTTTTGGGTCTTCGCATTTTTTAAGAAAATACCTTAAAATATTGCATTTTTTATCATAACATCTGATAGAGGACTACTTAAACCTTTGAGAAAACACATTTTCCCACCTCAGGCATACACTCCCAATAATTACTAGGAGTTTCCTTCTTACAAAAAGTTGTTTGGAGTTCAACCCCGTCACAGACAACTTGGAGTCTGTGTGAATATGATTCAAAAAGATATTCAAGTTCATTCTTGTTAAACCTTAATCATCAGAAGTCCTTTGTTTAGGATCACCTATGTTAAGTAGATTTTTTCTAGACCATTAGTAGACCATTTGGCTGCACAAAGGGGATCATTAGAACTTTATCCAACATCGGCCTTCAAATGTTATCAAAAATATGCATTCAACTTAGAATTTTGTTTAGGTTTCATATTTTGTCTGATTATCTTGTACACTGTAAACACAATACAACACTTCAAAGTTCATATTAAGTTCATATCACTAAAATATGAATACAAACCTATTAAATAACAGGGTTGAACTCAGCATTACGAGGTTGAATATGATAACAGGGTTGAAAGGACAACACATCTTTCTATATGGTATGGATTTATTTAGCTGAGCAATTAATGATTATGAAATGGAAAATCAATTGAATTACAGCTGAACTATCAAAACATTTGATACAACATGAAGTATTTAAAAAACATCAAGCACAAATCCATCAAAAACATGAATGGAATGAATCGGTCTATATGGTCAGTAGGGGTGTTGAAAATAATCGTTTTTACGATGCATTGCGATGCGGACGTGGACGATTCGGTCTCGATGCAGTGACGGAAGATAATCGGTTATAGAGTAGTAACGTTGCTTCCTGATTTTCCGGCCGCGGCTTTACTATAACGTTTTTTCTGTCACTTTAATATCAAACTGGTCGGTGACGCAGAGATCAGGGAGCAGACGTGACAGCGGCACAGCAACACCGAACACGGAGCAGTCTGCTTTATCCACCAACACAAGAACACCAGTCCAGAACCAGCAGCAGAAGGACCCGCTCCGAATCACTCCGTGTCGCTGCGGCTCAGAGACACAGACAGGGATTTATGTTTTTCAAAAATAATCGCGTTACAATCATGTCAGGTTTTTGGTGGATTTAATTAAGTCTTGGATTGCAGAGTATGAATGTCCTCTAGCAATTTTCAGACGATATATACGTGTGTAAAGTTTGTGAAGGCAGGAGGAAAAAAGCTTCCGCGATCACCGTCTCCTCTCCGTTCCTCCAAGCCCCGCCCCCTCCCTGGAAATAATGAGTGACAGGCTGACAGTGACCCGATAGAAACTTTATTATTCACTTAATCACTGAGATATAATGAAGCTAATTTAATCTCATACATTCATGGGATTCATGTAACAGTGAGACAGAGAATGTGAGTGTGCACCCACATGCAGTATTTTTGTTTGTATTCTATTGTAAATACTCCTGTTGTGTGCTGTGTTCAGACTCAAGTCCTGTGTGTGATGCCACATTCAGGACATTCAGTGTCCTTTCTTAGAAGGCCGTTGCTAGAAGCTGCAGCTAGACTGCAGGAGCATTAGCTTTTTGTTTTTGAGGATGGAACCACTTCACACACGGAGGCTAGACCTATACAATTCATTTATTTTGGTTTATAAATTAATGTCAAGACATTTATGTTATTGATTTCTGAAGCACTTTCTAAATAATAAAAAGAGAGTTCATATGTATTTACTGCATGTATGCATTGATGAAAAATAAGCCATGTGCAGTAATATAGAAAATTGAGGATGCAACGCATTGGTATGAATCGTGATGCACCGTGATGCACCGGGATATCGAACCGAATCGAATCGTTGACAGGATAATCGTAATCGAATCGAATCGTGAGACCAGTGAAGATGCACAGCCCTAATGGTCAGCATTAACCACAATTCCTAATAAAATGTATAATGGTAAAATGTAACTAATTTTGATTGCTAATTTGGATACTAATATTCAGTACATAACGTTGAACTCTGAATATGTATTTGTGAAGTGTTGCTTCATCCTTTAATCAGAAAGCCTGGCCCACACTTCTTTCTCAATTTCCATGTGTCGTGATGTCACAGGCTTAGGGGGTGGGATGAGCTCAAGCACATCATCAAACATATACCACAGCACATCCTCACGAACAGGCCAAAAGAACCTGTTTGGTCCGGTCACGATGCATGCATTTGACTTGAACTTGTGTTTCATCCACGGCTAGGATTATTCCTGGATACAAATCCTTATCGTATGTGACCACACACCATTGCCCCAGCACCGCTGTGTCTTCCCATTGGATTTGCGTTGGCTTCTGTGACACTGCCACTGGCACCTTCTTGAGGAAGCTGAAATGCTGTGTATTCCAACATTCACAGCGTAACTGCTTTTGGGTAGAGCACATACAGCTGACATCACGAGATACTATCTCTCCTGGAGCGAGAGTTACCAGCTGATGGATTCGCATGGTTCCTGGGACTGCTGTTAGGTTTGATGGCATCCTCTCAAGTGCCTGTTCAACTGTTTCACTGTTGACAAAGAACAACTTAATCGATGTATTGGTATTGGTCTCCAAAAGGGCATCGAAGAGCTCACGTGCATCTTTGATGTCCTGACCATGGCTTATTAGCATGTCAGCAGTCCTCTTCAAGGCTGCGCCAACACCATCTGGTGCTCCCTTACCACGGCGGGCCTCAAAGAAATTCCAAGTCTCTGCATTAAGGCCTCTTTTCATCAGCCTAGTGCTAGAAAGACAAAAATGGCCCTTCTGCTTGTACTGGGTCCAAGGACCATCACTAAAAAAGTGTACCACAGAAACATCTGGGTATGTTGCCTGCACATGATCCAGTACAGGGTTCAGATGCTCCCATATAGCGGCTGGGCTTTTGTGTTTTGATGGGGACGTTGTGGTGAAACAGGTTGGTTCTTGGAAGCCACCTACATAAAGAACCCCTGTATGCAGTGTTGCCTGCTGGTGGGATGCTCCAAAGTGCACTGCTTGGATTTCCGAACTGTACTTGCAGGTAAAGTTCTCAGAAAAATCTATGTGAATTAGGCATTCATCAGTGGCCATGCTCTTCCTTAGCTCACGGCAGTAGGCATACTGATGCCTAATATTAAAAGAATGCTTCTTGAACTTGCTCAGGAGTGTGTGGAGCTGCTCAGCAAGTTGCTCCTGGGTGGCCTCAACAAGCTGTTTAACAGTTATCTTCACTGTCGGCCCCTCCTGGTCATTCATTGTTGCCTTATCTTCTGTCCCCCACTGAGTACAGCACACCCTTTCTGCACTGTCATATGTACTTGAGAGTGGAACTGTTTTGTCTCTGCAGTGTTCACACTCCCCATACATACAGTCCTTTCTAATAGTATCACAGCACACCATTTTAGTGAGTGCCTCAAGATTTGAGGTCTCAATCAACTTCAACTGACTAAGCTTTTCTGCCAGAAAGCTAAGATTCTCGTGCAGTTTGCACGTGCACGTGTCATGGTCAGACAGGGACGGGTGCACAACCCAAAAGGGACGTTGGCGGCAAAATGCAGGGTATGAGATCCTCACATTGTTCTCTGCCAGAAACCTTCTGTGGAGGTTTCTTATTGTGTCTACAAGGAACCTGTTGTGCATCGTTACCTTGTTTCTTGTCATGGTTTGTTTTCTTCCTGTAGTTATCCTGCTGACATCATCTCTTGTCAAGAAGGTCTTTACATTGTTCTCCATAGATGCATCTGCAGACCTGCTCACAGGCTTTCTGGTACATTTGCTTCGGCTATTAGTGTTCAAAAGGTTTCTGCGTTTTTTTGAAATCCCCAGTGCCTGTTCTGACCATCTCTGCAGCCTGTACTCTGACAGTCTCCCCCACAGTAACCTCAGATATGATGTGCTTATCTCTTTCATTTCTGGTCTTTTGGTATTTTCTTCTGATGTCAGCAACAAGGGCTTCATGGAGAAGTACCGTTCTTCTGACCCTGCTGTTCACAGTACAGTTCTTGACCAGTTCACGGACTTTGGATCTTGGAGATTCATTATGTGTTGCTGATCGCTGGAACCCCTTTTTGTACTTTTCTTTAAGTTGTTTCTCCTTTCTCAGTGAATGTTTGAGTTGTTCTATTTCTTCGCGCAGTTTGTTTCTTGATCTACGGGATTGCTTTTTGCCCTCCAAACGTTGCCTAAAACAAAACCAGGCAATATATTAATACATAATTAGCAAAACTCCAGCCCATATAAACATCTAACATGGATAAAAAACAAAATGATAAACACTTCCATTGACACACACACACACACACACGCACACACACACACACACACATGCACACGCACACGCATGCACACATGCACACGCACACGCACGCACGCACGCACACACACACACACACACACACACGCGCACACACACACACACACACACACACACGCACACACACACACACACACACACCTAACAACATATTTCACTGACCTTGAGGACTCAGGTCTGCGCTGCACTGCATGCTGAATATTAGGACTTTGTGGAGGAGTGTTGATATTGCTGAAAGCTTCCCTTTCTCTCTGTCTTCTTTTAGCTTTCCTCCACATCTTACGCTTCTGTCGTTTAGCTCTGTCACTCAGATCACAGATAGTTTTCTTTTTCCCCTCCTCAGTATTCCTTTTCCACCTCTGGGATAATTCTCCCTCCTATCTGGGTCTGCATTCCTTCTTGCCCTGTACTCTCTTTGCCTCTCTGCTGCTGTTTTTTCCCATTGTGATGTCTGAAAATATTAAACATTAAAAAAACATTAAGAATGATACAGACATTACCATTTAGTCATATAAGAAATGTCAAACATTCAACCCTGTCACAACAGTTCAACCCTGTTATAATAAGAAATGTGACAGGGTTGAATGTGACGGGGTTGAAGTTCTTGACAAAAAGTAGCCATGAGACCTTGTTTAGCTAAGACATAGCACCACATGGAATTTAAGGACATCATAAAATGGTAGTATTTTGCACAACTATTGTTTAATTTTTCCTAAAGTACTGTTTACTATAAGTAATTCATACAACAGAGTTGAAATGTTGAGCTTGACAATCTCAATCTGACATTAAAAAAATGAAATATAGGTAAGAGAAGATACTGACACTTGCCTTTCTTTGCCGCCTTTTCTTCAATAGACTTCTGTGATGTCACTCCCTCATGCAGATGTCACATGGACTGATCCATTATTTTAATAGGGGGTAAAATGTATAGCGTGACGGGGTTGAACCAAACTCGGGGACGTGTGTCAATAGTGCAATTTCATAGATAATTCATGTATTTTTTCAGATTATTTTTTTTCTCAGTTAAAGTACACACGCATATGATTATATTAGCATCAACATGTTGGTATAATTGGCAATTGCTATTTGTTTAATATTCAATGAATATGTAATGATGCTCAGTGAGGACATGCAAAAATGTGTGTTGTCTACTACAAAGACAACTAATTATTATAAAACAAAAACAAAATATATATATTTAGTTTTACATTGTAATGCAAAACACCCTGTTCCTTTAATTCAGTGCTTTAACATATATTTTTGTAGTTTCCTTTCATATCAAATCTTTGAAGTAAGCATGGGGGACACAAAGGGCACCCGATTCAGAGAATCACTCGGCTATACAATAGTTCATACTGGGTAGTTTATTTAGTTTCAAAAAAATTATCCACCGATTTACAGACGTTTCTTTCCCAATGTTAGTCAATGGGAAAAAGTATTTCTGGGCCGGTCGACGTCACAGACTGATAAGGAAATTGTAGTACCGCCGTTTGGACACAACGAATATTTTCCTCAGAGTCCGGCGCACTTCCTGGGGGCTTGGTCTTGAGGTGGACAATGCTCGTTACCAAAAGTGCAATAAGAATTTAGCATGTAAGGGCGGTAACACGAGCTATTTGTCTAAAAATTTAGCAAAAGTGCTCCACATTCAGACGGAGGAATGCACCGGGTTCGACTGTCTTTCTAGCAGCTCTGTAGCGCCGTCCCCGAGTAACGTTTCCACGTCAGGTGTTCTGTATGCTAGCAGCACCACACGGAGTTAACTACATTATACAAACATGGGTTAATGATTAGAGGTGACTGAGTTATTTAGTTTGTTCAAGTTTCAGCTATTCTGTTTGCAGTTCTATCATCACAGAATTGAATACGATTTGTTAAAACATTGTTGTTTCTTATGTTCAGTTTGCTTCAAGCAGTGGCTGTACGAGAAAGACGTGTAGGACCAAGAAATGCTGGCCAGATTGGCAAAGACTGGAAGATACATAACAGAGAAGATAATGGTTATTAACAAGAAAAAGAAAAAAAAATTATAATTTCTTTGTTGCTGTTTACATTTTTAATTATATTTGTTATTTTTAAATCAAATGCATCTATTTTAGATGATATATTTATTTAGATGTAGGTTTTTTTTGTAATATGATTGTATTAAGTATAATTTATTAAATAAAAATACTGTTTTGAACGCTATACAATGTCTTTATTTTGATAGTTACCAAAATACATTGTATATTTAATACTGACATAAGCTGGTGATAGATAAATGCTGGTATGCCAGCAGACCAGCATTTATAAAGAAAGAAACAGAAGGCAGGAAATGATGATAGCTAGACTCAGAATAAATCACAGCATTGAATGGTACGCTGTATGTCATGGGGGAAAGTAACAGTGACAAGTGTAGGAACTGTGGAGTTAAAGAACATGTGGAACATCTATAAAGCTGAAAGAGAAAAACTAAAGGATAACGTTTTAGAGGCAGAGAGGGAATGGAGTGTGGTTGGTATGTTGGGAACAAAAGGAGAGGGAGAGAGAGCTACCAGAAAGGCACCTTTAGTGAAACTGGGGTAGGTACAATTATCTAACATTAGTCAGGAAAGATCATAGATTGTTGTTTTGTTTTATTTATTATGTTTTTTATTTATTTATTTATTTTTGGATTAGATCATAGATACGTCCATGAGTTAAGAGATGGAATGATATGATGATTCACACTCATGTACAGTAGGTGGCGGTATGCACCTTAAAGTTGTTTGCAAAAAACCGAGAGAAGAAGAAGTCTACTGGTTTGCCAACGGACAATTTGCACCGAAGAAGCGTCAGATTACATGCGATTGTCACTACCCGATCCGTTGTAGCATTTCCGCTTCTCCTGCCGGTTAGGGAGGTCCAGTGGTTCCTAAGCTAAAGAAGGTTATAAAGGAAGTTTGAAACCTCCTTTCCTATCATTCTGATCATTCTAGAGAATTCGAACGGCACTTATCATGGCTGCCACTGAGGGACTTCCGGGTCCTTTCACTCCTTTAGGAAGGTTCCTAAGCTAAATGGACTATTCCACTTCAGCCCAGGTACCAGATATGTTCGGGGTACCAGATATGTACGGGTGTATTTCCGTCGCACCCGTCATCCGTCATATTCGTCTACTCACCTCCCTCTGCTCCCAGCGCTCTGCTGCCACACACCGGCCGTCTGCGGAACTGCAGCCGGAGGAACTCGGTACAGCTCGGTATTTTTATATAGTATCTGAACTTTGGAGAGGAGTTGGGAGACACACGACACATCAAATCACATCTACAGATCAAGACAAAGCGAATGGAAGTACTCCCATACTTCTAGCGTGAAAATGTTTGTGAAAACGTGTGCAAAGTCTCCGAAAGTCCTAATCATAAACTCATATTTTAATTCCCCATACAAATACACATCATTCAGTAAAAACAAGGCCCCACTGATCATCTGCTCCCTGATCTCTCTGCGATATGAAAGTACTTATTGCCTGAGATCGCATGCTGTGGTTTTATTAAATGTGCCAAGTGCTAGGACTGTCTTAGGGAAGAAGGCTTTTAGATGTGCAGCTCCACTAACATGGAACAGTCTGCAAAAAGAATGGACAATTACCAAGCTAGTACCACTACATGTTTTTAAAGCTTGGTTGGATGCTACACAATCAGATGCTGTTGGCACCTGTACATGTGGATAGATATGTTGTGCTGTTGTTTATGTTTTGCCTTTGATGTTATTCCATCCCATTTATCTCAACTCAAGTTAGTATTAAATGCAGACAACTCCAAACTCATGATATTCTCAAATGGCAAAAAGTTAACTTCTTTTCTCCCCAACATTTGTACTGTTCAAGGGACTGACATTTACATTGAAAAGGTCACTACATACACATATCTAGGTTTTATTATTGATCAGAACTTGTCTTTCAAATCACACACTGAAAATGTTGTTTTAAAAATTAGGTTTCTCCGTTCAGACAAGGAAACATTTGATCTCTGCAACGTTTTTACCAGTATTGGATTCAGTATCTGCTTTACATGAATGTCTCTGACCAGTGCCTAAAGAGTTTGGATACTGTGTACCATTGTGCATTGTTTTTTTACATTTTATATATATATATATATATATGTAAAAAAACAATGAAAATGAAAATTATTAGTTGGTTACTGTTAGTAAAAAAACAGTAAGGTTAATACTGGATGTTTGTCACACTTGGATATGTTTTCATTGGACATTCAATTCAATACCTTTATTTATCCAGGTGAAATCCCATTGATATCAATGATGTCTTTTTCAAGGGAGACCTGCAGCAGTAGGTTCCACATGAAGACATAAAAACATAAACAACAGAACATATCTATCCACATGTACAGGTACCAACAGCATCTGATTGTGTAGCATCCAACCGAGCTTTAAAAACACGTAGTGGTACCATTATTTTTCCGGTGAGTAGACGGATATGACGGGTGTCGGATGCAACGGAAATACACCCGTACATATCTGGGCTGCAGTCGAATAGTTTAAAAATCAGCTCCTAAGTTCTAACCCTATCGTCTATTCCTTGACCTCTGAGTGAAACGTCACGGGGTTAAGGGATAGTGGATAGGAGAATTCAAAAGGACTTAGGAGAAGAGAGTGCCGTACTTTAGAGAATCGACTGCACTTTCACTATCCGACGTGTTTATGATGCGCCAGCGGACGTCATTGTGTGCGTCTGCTGCTGTGGGGAAACCATGGAAACCACAGTTTTCTATACAGCGGACTACAACATGGATGTTTAATAAGAACGAGGGACTACTGTGAACTCATCTAGACGCTCTGCACCGTGCTCTGATGCTGCTGCTTTGCTTTATGAACGAGGACAACAGAGAAACATATTCTTCATGACCAAAGCTGGAACTGAAATAAAAAAGGAAAGTGAAACTTCTGCTCGTCCCCCTCTCCCTCCGGTCCACATTAATACCAATGATCCCAACACGTATGATTGATGAACTAAAGATCTTAAAATCAATACAGATGTATTTATTATAAACGTTAGTCCTTAACATCTATCACTGTGTAGATCACCATTCAAACATCTTTTAAAAGTTGAACAAACTCCACACAGCTCAGTAAAGACCGAAATGTTGACTTTATTTGATAATTTCAGTAAAAACTAACGTTCATATTTCTCTCTTTGATTATAATACTGATGAACGTTCAAAACAAAGCACTTTGGCAACTTAGCACCTATGTTTTAAAATGCATAATAAGCACCGTAACTTTCATGATATCATTTCTCGGTCATAATCGGTTGTTTCCGTGAACGGCCGACTGTTGAGTGACGGCACATGCTGCGGCTGCAAGGCATTGTGGGGCAGCATTTTCGCTTCTCCTGTCGGTTAGGGAGGTCCAGTGGTTCCTAAGCTAAAGGAGGCTATAAAGGAAGTTTGAAACCTCCTTTCCTTTCATTCTCATCATTCTAGAGAATTGGAACGGCACTTATCATGGCTGCCACTGAGGGACTTCCGGGTCATTTCACTCCTTTAGGAAGGTTCCTAAGCTAAATGGACGATTCAACTTCAGCCCTGGTACCCCGAACATATCTGGTACTGACACCGTCACCCTACCCGATCGGTACTGCGCATGTGCGAGATGGTCCGGAAGTCCGGACGGCAACACCAGATGGACACTTGACACAGTGGCTTTTAGCAAAGCTCAAAAAGAAAAGTCGAGAGGGATGAGTTGTTGTTATGACAACGTGACTTCACTATTATTTAACAACTCCTTTCATTGGGCTCTTTTATTTGGGGTTCAGTACATTGTCAGAATAAGTGAGAAATGGGTTTAACTTCTGTTAGACAGCTATCATACTGAATACATATTCACTGTGAATGTGTGCAAACATGTATGGCATATGGCTGTCTAACAGAAGTTAAATTCATTTCTCACTTATTCTGACAATGTGCTGAACCCCAAATAAAAGAACCCAATAAAAGGAGTTGTTAAATAATAGTGAAGTCACGTTGTCATAACAACAACTCATCTCTCTCTCTCTCTCTCTCTCTCTCTCTCTCTCTCTCTCTCTCTCTCTCTCTCTCTCGGCTTTTCTTTTTGAGCTTTGCTAAAAGCCACTGTGTCAAGTGTCCATCTGATGTTGCCGTCCGGACTTCCGGACCATCTCGCACATGCGCAGTACCGATCGGGTAGGGTGACGGATCGGGTAGTGACACGCATAGATATATAGAAACACTAGATTTTTTATTTTTTTTTATAAATTTAATTGTATTGAACATTTTTAAAACATACAAAAGCTTGGTGAGGATATCATCAACTTATCAACATAAGTGCAAGACATTCATTCACAATAAGACAACAAAAATACATCCAATAAGAGCCAGGGGGAGAGAAAAAAGCATAAAGGCACAAAAACATTTGAGAGGCATTAAGCTGACTTAAAATAATAACCATTTGGAAATGTCATTGCAAATCTTTATAGACATGTTACAAGATTGTATTTTCCTAAGGGAAAGAAAAAAGTACTTGAACTCATTTATGAAACAGTGAAAGGAGGGCTTGCCTCCTCTCCATTTACTACAATGTAAATTATATTTACCCAAAATAATAATTATATTTACCAAATCAGATATGGGAGAATCCAAATTATCCAAATAATATAAAATGTGATATATTTTGAAGGCCGGAATGTTTGTTAATTTAAGTAACAACCAATCTCTCACATTGGACCAAAACTATTTGGAAAAAGGGCATGAGAAAAATAAATGTTCCAACGATTCATCAGATAGATTACAAAAGGAACATGGTTCCACTTCAAATTTAAATCTTGAATTTAAAAAAGTAGAAACCGGGTAGATTTTATGAACAATTTTAAAATGAGTTTCTTTTGCTTTAGGAGAAATAGGCCATTTTATAAAATAAGTGAGAGCTTTTTCCATTACAGATAAATTGGTCCCTTGTGGAAATAAGCCTCTGTTCATATTGTGAAAAAAGTGGGATTTCAAAGAAGCATTAATAGATTTGTTATTCTTAAGAGTATCGCCAATAAATTCCAAATTAGGTAAAACTGATACAACATTTGAGTACAGTAAAGTATTATGAATCATTTCAATAAGTGGTAGAGGAATTGCTTTACAGATTTTGTTATAATCTTTAGCAGTGCACGTTATATTGTATTTCGTTGAAAAAGCCAAAACATCTAACAGTTTACCATTGCAATCTAGTAAATCACTAACAAACAAAATACCCCTCTCATACCAATCACTCCTAAACAAGGATTTTCTGTTTATAATAATCACTCTATTGTTCCATAAAGTAGATCCATGAGGAGAAAAATTGTGGGTAAATATCATTTTCCAATAATGAAGTATCTGCTTATAAAAATTTGACAATTTGGTCGGAATCTTATTAACCTCAAAATCACATTTCAAAAGAAAATCAAACCCTCCTAGACGTTTAAATATGGCCTTTGGAATATGGAACCACATGGATTCTGGCTGGGACAAAAAAGCTTTCAACCATTTTATTTTAATTGCTCCAATCATCGATTCAAAGTCTAAAGCTTTAATTCCGCCTTTATCATATTCTTTAACAAGCTGTGACTTTTTAATGTAGTGAGTTTTATTTCTCCACAAGAATTGGAAAATAATTGAGTTGGTTTTTTTAATATTGGCCGAAGAGACAAAACATGAGTGGCATGGATAAATCAGTCTAGATATACCTTCTGCTTTAGTAAGAAGAACTCTGCCAAAAATAGTAAGATCTCTAGTTAACCAACGACTGAGAGATTTCTTCATATCTGTGATACGGTTACAAATATTAAGATCTTCTCTCCTGATATAATTTTTAGATAATGTTATTCCTAAATATTTCACTTCAGGTACCACTCTAATAGAGTCAATAACGGAATCATCACATGAATGGATAGGGAGTAATTCACATTTTGAAAGATTAAGAGATAACCCTGATGCTTTTGAAAAAATTGAAATTGTGTTAAGAGTTTCCTTTACCATGGATTTATTCTTTAGGAAAATGGATGTGTCATCCGCGAATTGACTAATTTTAAATTCTTTGTCAAAGAGGGTAATGCCTAATATTTTGTGATTCTTTATAATAAGCGTTGTTAAAACTTGGGTGGTCAGAATAAATAATGTTGGGGAAATAGGGCAACCCTGTCGAATACCACGTAAAACCTTAAACCTAGGGCTCATTCCAGGGTTCAAAGATACAGAACTATCTATGTCCGAATAGAGCATCCTAATTATGTTGCAGAAATGTTCACCAAAACCCAGAAATGTTAGAGTTTCCATTAAAAAGGAATGTTCAACAGTATCAAAAGCCTTATCAAAATCCAGAAATAATACGAGACCTTCAGTATCAATAAACTCCTGGTAATCGAGCATATCCAGTATCAGTCTGGTATGGTTATGAATACTTCTGCCCTTAATAAAGGCTGATTGACATTCATCTACTAGTTGATTCAGACCTGAATTTAACCTGTTAGCATAAACATGTGCTAACAGTTTGTAATCATTACATAGTAGGGTAATAGGTCTCCAATTATCCAACAAAAGATTATTTTTATTTGGTTTTGGAATTAAGGTAATAGGCCATGTTTCATGGTTGGCGAAAGGTTTCCTGCTGAAATGCAATCTGTGAAAGCCTTATAAAGCATTTTTCGCACATCTGACCAAAAACATTTGCTTGAACTCACTGATTGGCCACCAGACATTTGCAGTAATGCACTATCTAATTCTTACATTTGTAGTCGATCGTCCATATACTGTTTGAAAGGATCATCTATTGTCTTTTTGAATTCCGTAATTTTACTAAAAAAGTTATCACAGTTTTCTTTAGAAAACTTTGAGTTATATAAATTGCTATAAAAAAGTCTAATTCCTTCGTTTATCTGGTCTTGATTTTCAATAGTGACATCATTAACACTCAGTTTTTGGATTTTCTTTTTCACTTGTCTTTGCTTTTCAAGATTGAAGAAATAAGAAGTGTTTTTCTCTCCTTGCTCAATCCATTGGGCTCTCGAACGAATAAAAGCTCCCTTAGCTTTTTCCAAATACATATTGTCTAATTGAGTTGAGAATTGTTCAGTTTAATTTGCTCATCCAATGATAACTCAGCTTTAAGGCATAAATTATTAATTTCACTTGTCATCTCTTGTTGTTTTTGTTTCTTTAATCTAGAGGAGTATTTACTGGAATTTATCGCAATCTGTCTCACACTAAGTTTAAACCATTCCCATTTACTGAGAGATGACATATCCAAAGCCAGAGTTTATTTTATCAGTTGTTTGATCTTTTTACAAAAATCTGCATTCTCAAAAAGACTATTATTGAATTTCCATATAGGTTTAAGATTGGGACTGAAGTTGCATTGTAAAAAGGACAAAGAGATGACACAGTGATCAGTCAGAGGTGATGCTGAAATGTCACACTTTGAGACATTATTAGTTAAACTAGTAGAGATTAACCAATAATCGAGCCTAGAACACTGACCATTGTTAGAAGAGTTAAACCAGGTATATTGTGACTTTGAGGGATTATTTATTCTCCAAACATCAGTTAAATTAAGTTTAGAGGCCAAGTGAATAATAGAATCATTAAAATTATGACAATGTCCCCTTAAAGGAAGACGATCTAACCACTCATCAGGAACTACATTAAAATCCCCTCCGATTATAATCTTATGAGTCATATAAAGTAATTTCCATTCCTCAAATTTTTGGCACAAGATTGAAAGAAAATGATTGTTTTTAATCTTTCTGTTATATCCATAAACACACACCAGTATGTAATTAGTCCCATTAACATCAGTCACAACCATTAGCCAATGACCGTTTGTATCACTCCTGTGGTCAATTATATTTCCAGGTAACCTGTTAAATAAAATCATCACTCCAGCCGAATGTGATGTTCCATGGCTGAAAAAAATGTTGTCTCCTATAAACACTAGATGGCTCATGGGAGATTTCCCAGCGTAGCTGACCGGCCGCCATCTTGCTACAGTCAACAGTTACTCTGATTCGCGTTATGGTAGCTGTTGTCAGGTGAGTGATCTGCACAAAAATACTCTTAACTCGCTGAAATCTTGACTGATTTACAAACGGTTTGGTTTATTATAAACATGATTAGCATGGCTATGATACAGGATGCTTGGACATGTTGAAATTGCAGCTTTTCTTTGTGTATGTGGTTGTATTTATTAGCTGGCTAATAACAAGAGGCTGTGAGTGAGACCTAGTATTACAAAGTTCACCCAGCAACTTTACACCAGTGGGAGAGGCAGAACTGCTCTTTCTTTCAACACAACTTAAGTTACACATGATTTCTTCTAAGTGGTTTGGCTTGTTAAAAACATCTTGCATTATGATACAGGAATTTGCTGGCTTTGTGTTTACAGAAGTACCTGACTATGCCGGACTTTTGTGCAGCCTACGGATGCTCTAATCACCGCAGTCTGGAAACCAGAACCCGTGGGATCACCTTTCACGTGTAAGATATGACAATATTATGACTACAATTAGGATAATCGTGAATTACTTAGTGGATGTATGTACATTACAAGTCCTGCTACACAGGATCAGTGGGGCTATGTGCGATAATAGTATTGCAAGATTGTTGTTGACCCAGCCTCTTTAGAATATGTTGTTACCATTTCTTTACACAATTATTTAATGTTTCTATTGGACACCTTTTTTATTACTCTTAGTGTGGTTGTCTTATTCTTAAAGTAGGCTATACATACATGCATACATACCAAAAATATGATAATTTCGGTGTGTATTTTTGTCCTACCCTTAATGTTAAAGGAAAGAAGGGAGGAACATGTTGACAATAATTTATATATCTGGCTACCTTTCTCATGTTTTTAAGGTTTCCCAAAACCAAAGAGAGGAGGAGGCAGTGGGATCTCGCCCTAAGAAGGGACGATTTTGTTTCCTGTGACAGGACACTGCTCTGCAGGGAGCACTTCAGGAGTGAGGAATTTGACCGGACAGGAGACGCAGCACTATGTTCCCCACATATGTTTATGTTTGCTCCGTCTAATAAACCCATAACATGGTTGTGAAAGAATACCAAAGCTGAGGCTGGACGGTGATTGATTGTTGGTGTGCCATGTGTTCTTCTTAATAATAATAATACATTTATTTTGGGGGGGCCGCCTTTCATAACACCCAAGGACACATAGGATAGTTTATGTTTAAATTGTTCCCTATCTTGCATAGGGGCAATATAGGGAACAATTTAAACAGTGGATTTTGTGATATATCAGCCGGGGTGAGACAAGACAAACCACAAATGGACTACAGAAGGACACATGGTACAGTTTATATTATTCTTGGTCTTTTTTCAATAACATATTTCAAAGGTTCTGGATTTGTTTACAAATCTAGAAACTAAATACAAAACTAGGATGATATGAAGATCTCATGTCAAAAATAATTGTGATAAATTAGACAGAACTGTGAGCACGTTTTATGCTGGTTTGGTTCTTCTGATAAAGGTGTGAATATCTAAATAATATACCAACATATGCTATTGTCATTAGTTGTGTCCCTGTTCTTAAAGCTAAGGCATTGCTAAATTAACAACTCTTGGCTTACAGAGTGGTAACATGAGACCGATTTTTATATATAAAATATAAATGTATTTTAATTTTATAATTTATTTTAAATATTAACAATATAATAAAATAAATGGAAATATATACACCGGCAAATATTTAATATAAATACCTTGTGTGTGTGTGTATAGCTATTGCTTTATCTGATTAATGTTATTTTCATATGAAAGTCCATGATTATAAGTATGCAGTATCATAACTACATCTTTGATGTTTATAAAAAACCAAGCCGTTTGAAAATTGGTTGAAAATTGAGCAAGCTATGGTTATTTAAATAGTAAACCATAATGTTATGAATGAGAGAACTGCCTGTAGCAAGATGGCGGGCCAAGTGGCAACGTCGGTCTCAATTGGCCAGCAGCGCGGGTGAGTCATCTAGTGTTTATATATATCTATGGTGACACGGATGTCTGGCTGAAGTGGAATAGTCCATTTAGCTTAGGAACCTTCCTAAAGGAGTGAAATGACCCGGAAGTCCCTCAGTGGCAGCCATGATAAGTGCCGTTCGAATTCTCTAGAATGATGAGAATGAAAGGAAAGGAGGTTTCAAACTTCCTTTATAACCTCCTTTAGCTTAGGAACCACTGGACCTCCCTAACCGACAGGAGAAGCGGAAATGCTTTCCCACAATGCCTTGCAGCCGCAGAATTTGCCGTCACTCAACAGTTGGCCGTTCACGGAAACAACCGATTATGACCGAGAAATGATATCATGAAAGTTACGGTGCTTATTAAGCATTTTAAAACGTATGTGGTAAGTTACAAAGTGCTTTGTTCTGAACGTTCATCAGTATTATAATCAAAAAGAGAAATATGAACGTTAGTTTTCACTGAAACGATCAAATAAAGTCAACATTTCAGTCTTTACTGAGCTGTGCGGAGGGAGAGGGAGACGAGCATAAGTTTCACTTTCCTTTTTTATTTCAATTCCAACTTTGGTCATGAAGAATATGTTTCTCTGTTGACCACGTTCATAAAGCAAAGCAGCAGCATCAGAGCACGGAGCAGAGTCTCAGATGAGTTCACAGCAGTCCCTCGTTCTTATTGAACATCCATGTTGTAGTCTGCTGTATAGAAAACTGTGGTTTCCATGGTTTCCCCACAGCAGCAGACGCACACAATGACGTCCGCTGGCGCATCATAAACACGTGGGATAGTGAAAGTGCAGTCGGATTTTCTAAAGTACCGCAGTCTCTTCTCCTAAGTCCTTTTTAATTCTCCTATCCACTATCCCTTAACCCTGTGACGTTTCACTCAGAGGTCAAGGAATAGACGATAGGGTTAGAACTTAGGAGCTGATTTTTAAACTATCCGACTGCAGCCTGAGACTCTGAGAATTTAGTAGTTTGCCTTATAGAGAGGCGAAGTCCCTCCCCTTCCGGGAGCCTCCATGGGACCCCGGAAGCTGAAAATTATACATTGAAGTCAATGGAGAGAGAAAAGTTATCTTTTGATCCCGTTTGAATTGTGCCACGAATGACACATATGATGTTTGTCAATTTAATGAAATCAAAAATAAGATGAGCGATAAAAATAATAATAATGAGAAACTATGAAATAAGAAATGAATGAAACTAAAATGTAATTATCATATCATATATTATAATGTATTGTATTATTAAGTAATATCATACATTAACCCCATTATAGCAGATGCCACATTGAATGGATGAACACATGTATGCATCAATAATTACAACAGAGTATTTCTAAATACAAGTTGTAAAAATACTTATATGTATTTAATATTAACCCTTTGGAGTCGACCGTCACAGTGCCGCATAAAAACAACATTCCGGACAACATTGCCGTGTCTTTCTGTTGAAAGTACTGGCTTGAAACTATATCCCAGTCTTTGTTTCATGCAAAAATACCCAATAAACACGGACATACGATGATATAAAGTTAATACAGATATATTTCAGAAGTATGAATAATGGAAACACATATTTTAATATCTTCGCCGTATTTTATCATTTTTAGGCAAAACTTATATGGACATATAGGTTTCACATATATGCACATATAGGTTGCACATATATGCACATATAGGCTAAACTTATATGCACATATAGGTTGCACATATATGTAAAACATATATGTTTCACATATATGTAAAACATATATGTGCATATAAGTTTCACATATATGTGCATATAAGTTTAGCCTATATGTGCATATATGTTTATTTACACCTATGTTCAAGGTTTATACATAGCCTACTTACATACAAAAATACAACACACAAAATGTATAAGTCATTAACATACATTTATTGTCAATAAATGTAAATTATTTAGTCTGCTTTTGGCGAGCCCTGAGCTCTGTCAGCTTGCTGTTGATGGCTGTACCCAGCTGGCCCTTCGTTGTGTGTGGCCACTTCTTCATTTGCCTCTTTCACACCAGCGCCTTTTCAGCTCCGGCTCGGAGCTAGAGCCTGAAAAGCGCCGGGTTTTCCTGTTCACACCGCAGCGGCGCCGGCTCTTAGCCCCGGAATCCGCTTCATTTCCAGCTCCAAAAAATTGTCGGTCTAGAGCAGCCTTTCCCAAACTATAATTATGCAATAAAGCAGTGTATATGGAATGATTTAATTTTCTAATTACAAATATACTAAAAATAAAAGATTGTATTTGTATCAGCTCTGACGCGTCCCCCACGAAAGTTTTCGCGCTGTCTGTTTATTGTCTGTTGATTCATCCCGATCGTACATGATGGCAAAAAGACGATACAAAGAGGAGTTTTTTAACGTTGGCTTCACAAAAGCTGTTAGAAATGGAGAGGAGCGGCCTCAGTGTGTTTCATGTGGAGAGGTGCTCAGTAACGAAAGCTTGAAAAGGAATAAATTGGACCGACATCTGCAAACAAAACATCCTCTGCATCGGGACAAATCGAAGGATTTTTTCATCTGCAAAGAAGAGTCTTTCAAGAAGCAGTGTTTTGATGGCGGAAAAGTAAGTCACTCATTTTAATAATTTGTTTTGTGTATTTGTGAGCTTGTCAGGGTCAACCTGATCTCACCAGAATGCGTAACTCCACCACGACTCCTTAACACCGCATTGCGTGGTGGAGTCACAAACTTTGTTACATTCACGTGTCTGCACCACGCAAACAACCCCAATGTAAAGTGAATGAGGCTCCTTTGTCGTGGTGCACACACGCATTTCTACAACGTCCTGCAGTGAGCTTTTATTCTATAAAACGTTTTTAAAATCTACTTTATAGCTTGTAGTAACTCGCGGGAGGCTTCTTTTATTTTATTTGTATTCGTAATCATTTTAATTTTTCGTCAGAATGTATTATGTTGCATTAGTTACGATTTTTTGTTCTAAAAAAACAGTGCATTGTGTGTAATACAACTGGGATTTTTATTAAATCAGTTTTTAAGGAAGAGCTTCAGCTGTGTCCAATAGATTGTTCCCTTCAGTTAACGTTTTTTAAAAGAACATTATATTCCTATTTGATCATGTCCCCTTTATTGTATTACGGCCCGTACACACTACAGGCGTCAGAAAAGCTTGAAGCTGGGCGTGTCTGAGGCTTGGCGCTTTCTCGCGCCCAAGGCGACCAACAACCAATCAGGAATCTCCCGCCCACCCCCGGCATACAAAGCAAAAAAAAGCCCGGCTCTTCTTTACTATTGCCAAAATGGATGCCGGTTTTGTAGCAACGGTAGCGT
The DNA here is from genome assembly GCA_036324585.1 of Champsocephalus esox. Classification (NCBI taxonomy): domain Eukaryota; kingdom Metazoa; phylum Chordata; class Actinopteri; order Perciformes; family Channichthyidae; genus Champsocephalus; species Champsocephalus esox. Next base: position 200,203 of record CM070481.1, on the reverse strand, counting down.
TGGTTTATTCAATGTCTCGCAGGAGGCCACGTATAGTGCGTCGCTGTTGGGTACATCTGATACTCAAAAAACGTCTGCAACGGAGGGAATACCACGTTCTGGTCCAAGAGATCCGCCTGGATGGTGTACTGTTTCAGCAGGATGAGCAAAGACGCATTCGACGGGTTGCTCGGAAAAGTCGGTCCACTGATTGCAAAGGCAGACACCCGTTTGCGTTTGTCAATCGGACCCGCCGAGCGACTCGCTATCTGCCTACGGTACGTTTTGTGTATTTCTACTTCTTTAATATGACTCTGTATATAAAGAAAGAGAATGCATGCAATGGATGAATGAAGTCTGTGATTTAGTTCAGATGGATGACATTAATTAAGATAGCTAGGTAAACGCAGTATTGCTCCCCTGTGTGTGTGTGTGTGTGTGTGTGTGTGGTGTAATTGTGTGTCTGTGATATGTTGATGTGTGTGTGTCTGCCTGTGGTGTAATTGTGTGTGTGTGTCTGCCTGTGGTGTAATTGTGTGTCTGTGATGTGTCTGTGGTATGTTGGTGTGTCTGTGTGTGTGTCTGCGGTGTGTGTGTGTGTCTGTCTGTGATGTGTGTGTGTCTGCCTGTGGTGTAATTGTGTGTCTGTGGTGTGTATGCGTCTGCCTGTGGTGTAATTGTGTGTCTGTGATGTGTCTGTGGTATGTTGGTGTGTCTGTGTCTACAATGTGTGTGTCTGTCTGTGATGTGTGTGTGTCTGCCTGTGGTGTAATTGTGTGTCTGTGGTGTGTATGCGTCTGCCTGTGGTGTAATTGTGTGTGTGTGTCTGCCTGTGGTGTAATTGTGTGTCTGTGGTATGTTTGTGTGTGTGTCTGTGGTATGTTGGTGTGTGTGTGTCTGCCTGTGGTGTAATTGTGTGTCTGTGGTATGTTGGTGTGTGTGTGTGTGTCTGCGTGGCATATAACTTTTTTAAATGTTTTTAAATCATGTATATTACTTTTTTCTCAGGTACCTGGCAACCGGTGACTCGTACAGGACCATAGCATTCAGCTATCGGGTCGGGCATACAACCGTGGCTGTCATCGTGAAGGAGGTTGCGGGTGCCATCTGGACCGCGCTGGTCGAGGAGACCATGCCGGTACCACAGACGGAGGACTGGAGAGCCATCGCTGCTGGGTTCCAGGAGCGCTGGAACTTTCCAAATTGCGTTGGTGCCATTGATGGGAAGCACGTGGTGATCCAGGCTCCAGCAAATTCTGGGTCCCTGTACTTCAACTACAAGTCCACCCACTCCTTGGTACTACTGGCTGTCGTGGATGCCCAGTACCTCTTCAGGGTAGGGGATGCCCAGTACCTCTTCAGGGTAGTGGACGCCCAGTACCTCTTCAGGGTAGTGGATGTCCCAGTACCTCTTCAGGGTAGGGGACGCCCAGTACCTCTTCAGGGTAGTGGATGTCCAGTACCTCTTCAGGGTAGTGGACGCCCAGTACCTCTTCAGGGTAGGGGACGCCCAGTACCTCTTCAGGGTAGGGGACGCCCAGTACCTCTTCAGGGTAGTGGACGCCCAGTACCTCTTCAGGGTAGTGGGATGTCCCAGTACCTCTTCAGGGTAGTGGGACGCCCAGTACCTCTTCAGGGTAGGGGACGCCCAGTACCTCTTCAGGGTAGTGGACGCCCAGTACCTCTTCAGGGTAGTGGGACGCCCAGTACCTCTTCAGGGTAGTGGACGCCCAGTACCTCTTCAGGGTAGTGGACGCCCAGTACCTCTTCAGGGTAGAGGATGTCCCAGTACCTCTTCAGGGTAGAGGATGCCCAGTACCTCTTCAGGGTAGAGGATGCCCAGTACCTCTTCAGGGTAGTGGATGCCCAGTACCTCTTCAGGGTAGTGGATGCCCAGTACCTCCTCAGGGTAGAGGATGTCCAGTACCTCTTCAGGGTAGAGGATGTCCCAGTACCTCTTCAGGGTAGAGGATGTCCAGTACCTCTTCAGGGTAGTGGATGCCCAGTACCTCTTCAGGGTAGAGGATGTCCATTACCTCTTCAGGGTAGTGGATGTCCCAGTACCTCTTCAGGGTAGAGGATGTCCCAGTACCTCTTCAGGGTAGTGGATGTCCCAGTACCTCTTCAGGGTAGTGGATGCCCAGTACCTCTTCAGGGTAGAGGATGTCCCAGTACCTCTTCAGGGTAGTGGATGTCGGAGGGAGGAGCAGTGACAGTGGGAGCCTGAGGAATTCCGCTTTTGGAGAGAGCCTCCAAGATGGCAGTTTGCAGCTCCCACCTGACACCGTCATCCCAGGAGCAGAGCGGCTCGGCCTTCTTCCCCATGTGTTCGTTGGGGATGAGGCTTTTCCGCTGCTGGACAACCTGCTGCGTCCGTTCCCTGGACGCCAGCTCACAGGAGGCTGTTCAACTACCGCCTCGGCCAGGTTGGTGGTTGAATGTGCGTTTGGCATCCTCTCATCTCAGTGGAGAATGTTCCGGCGTGTCATCACCACCAGCCCGGGGGTAACAGAGTTGTGTGTGAAGGCCGCCTGTGTGTTGCACAACTTCCTCCGCAGGAAGACAATAGGAAGGCCATCACGCACACCTGTCGTTGCAGAGTCGAGTGATGAAGCTCCAACCCTGCGCGATGCACCTATGATGGGCTCAAACAATGCCACACGCCGATCCATCAACCTGCGGGAGACCTTCTGCTCCCATTTCAATGAGGAGGGTGTTGTCATGGCAGCAGAACGTGGTGTCGGGTCACCATGGCTCCTCCAAACCAAAAGCTCTTTTAAGAGCTACCCATTTTCTTTAAAGAGCAAATGTTCCAAATGAGCCATTTTAAAAACAAACATTGCTAATAAACATGTTTCTTGAATTGATATTATTATATTATGAATCATGACTAACAACCTTTTTCTTTCAGCCCTGTTTTAACTGATAAACCACTCATAATTTCAATATGTTTTCATATGACCAATTACAGAAGAAAGCACATTATATATACCGACAAACATGAAGCTTCTGGTATGTTGCAACTGACAAACCACATGAACAAGTGAAGACACAGTATAGCCATAACATACTTGAAATAATGTTTTATTTGGTGAATTTGAGTGAAGTGTGTGTGATGAGTGAAGTGTGTGTGATGAGTGAAGTGTGTGTGATGAGTGTAAACAAATGTAATGTGGATCAGTATGTGTGAACAAATTATTAAATAAGAAATGTTTCCTGGTCCACGTCAAAAATGAGCTGGTGTACCCCGAGGCGGACTCTTGCCCTCTGTGCCTTTGTCATCAGCCTCATGGTGGGCAACAGGCAATGCCGGATTAACCATATGGGCAACCTGGGCAAGTGCCCAGGGGCCCTTGAGCAAAGAGGGCCCTCAGTGACAACAATTTAAAATAATATTCTTTTTTTTAACTTTTTTTTCCGGGCACTCATCATACATTGTTTTAAATGACACTCACTCTTCACCATAAACAACACAGCTTTTCTAGAGGGTCAAATTCATATATTTTCGAAAACCGTCTCTGTACTGTCGGTCTCACTATGTATGCGCTCAACTTTATTACTACGCGGCAGCGGTGTATAGCCGAATCACAGCCCCACCCTCACTCATGTCACATTTTGTCACGTGAGCAGAACAAATGGATGGTGCCGGTAGCCAAACGCCCAGCGGGGCTGCGAAAAGAAAGAAAGAAAGAGAAGACAGAGTGGCGGCTGCATTAAAAAATGTCCCAACAATAAATAGCTTTTTCAAAAGAGCAAAAAGTGACGTAATAGGCCAGCAACCACAAGGAACAATGGCGGCAGTCACGGAGGATGTTGTTGAGCTAGCGAGCGATGTTAGCCTCTAGCCTTGGATTGTGATGACCTAATTTTCAAAGAGAAAGGCAAGGAAGAAACACTTCTCTCACACACACTCATTCTCTCTCTCTCGCACCCACACACTCTCTCTCCCTCTCACACACACACACACACACACACACACACACACACACACACACAATATCTCCCATCACATATTCTGATCACTTAGTTGAGCAACCACACAACTTCACTACATATTTTACTTTTGTAACTCTCAATGTTTGTGACTAATAGAACTCCTCGTGTACGTGTACAGCCAGGCAGTCATATGTTGGCATTAAGTGGGTGCTGCTCTGAGGTTTTGAGTGATATTACCTAGGTCTTCTTGAGCCATACACTGTCTTGAGATCTTATCCATTGTATCTTTGTCTTGTGATTTTTTACTGAAAGGGCAAAAGGCTACACCAGGGGTCTTCAACTCAAATGCAACGAGGTCCAGTTACAGAAAATGTCCCCATGCAAAGGTCTGGAGCATCAAAATGTCTAAGTTGCTTCATGAATTAGTGTGATATATATTGAAGTAGCTGCAGCTTTATCAACGTCTGCATGTAATCAACAGCTGACTGCCAATCAAATAAAGAAAGTACAATTCATAAACAACAATATTTATAGTCAATTAACATTGAACTACAGATATACATTAAATACTGTGGATATGTGTGATGTTCCTCTCGGGCTGCATTTAAAAATAAAATTGAGAAAATAAATAAAATAGCTTTTGAAAATATGAGCATCTTAAAAGTGCTTAATTTTAGATAAATAAAATAAAGTGTAGCAGCAGCTTGAGTTTCCCTTTTTCTTTGTTAACCGTTTCACATCATGACTTAACAGTTTCAGACGACTATAGAACAATATGAGTCTTTACATCATAACAATTGAACAGTGTTAAAGTTTCTCTTTCTTTCCCTCTTATATTGCAGTCCATCACTCTTTAATTCAGTGTGATAATTGAGCTTGAGTTTGTCCTGCCAGGAGTTTGGATCTGGGCTGAAATGGAGTCAGTGCCATTCTCATACACACATGCAGGTGCTCATTGGTTAGGCTGGGTTAGCTCATTGGTTAGCCTGGGTTAGCTTATTGGTTAGGCTGGGTTAGCTCATTGGTTAGCCTGAGTTAGCTCATTGGTTAGCCTGGGTTAGCTCATTGGTTAGCCTTGGTTAGCTCATTGGTTAGGCTGGGTTAGCTCATTGGTTAGCCTGGGTTAGCTCATTGGTTAGCCTCGGTTAGCTCATTGGTTAGGCTGGGTTAGCTCATTGGTTAGCCTGGGTTAGCTCATTGGTTAGCCTGGGTTAGCTCATTGGTTAGCCTGGGTTTGCTCATTGGTTAGCCTGGGTTAGCTCATTGGTTAGCCTGGGTTAGCTCATTGGTTAGCCTCGGTTAGCCTGCGCTGGAACCATATTTAGTTTTAATGTTGATCCTGGTGGACTGATCACATTGGGCTCTGAGACTGCTTAGTTGTTGTGACCTGGGTGGGAATGTTTGGTCAAACACTATGTGTTTTGTCTCATAGTTGTCTCTTGTAATGAGCGCCACGGTCTCTGGACAGATGAGACACCCTGGCTCTGTGCTCCCAGTGGGCCGGATGAACATGAACGAGTCCACTCAGGGTTCAAAGCTCTGTTCTCACTGTCCACTTTCCTCTTCTTGGAGAGCGCCATGTGTCACTATGTGTCTCTCCCTGTCTGCCGCTAACTCGCCTGTTCACTCTCCTCTCCGCTTCTCTCCCTGTATCGCTAATTATCCTCTTCACTCACTTTCCTCTCCGCTTCTCTCTTAGAGATGGGCGAGTCATGATTCATTCGGATCATCAACCCGGATCCTAGAAATGAGCTGGTCGTGGCGAGTCTCCCCTCTCCACGTCACTCGCTACTCTCCTTATAACATGTAAAATAACATTACAACGTACCCCAGGCCATCTGCCTACCCTTTAGCAAGTAGGATAGCTTCCAGAAGTTATCGTTTGGCTCAGGGGACGCGGATCAGTGAAACTTCCTGCAGACTCGTGGGGACTCACGGCCGGGAACACATTTTACTTAGGGGGGTGTGGCCAAAAGGTGCTCAAGAGAAAAAAAAAGGGCACCTTCTGAGTTGTCGTGGCGGTTGCCCGCGCGCGAAGCGTGCGTGCACCGAAATTGTGCGCGAAAATGTGCCGGATAATGGCGGATTTTGTTAGTTTCTTTTGGGTTTTTGGTTACTCCTTCCATCTCTCCCTCGTTTTGGTCATCATCAGAGAGCACTGTTTCTGAACATGGTGCTGCTCTGGACTCTGACATTTCTGCTTCATCTGTGTCTGACTCAGAGATACTTTCTATGGATTTGTCTCCCTCGTCTTAGATGGACTATTGCAGGACAGCAGGGCCTGCTTCCCTGAGCCTGCTGAAGCTACCTAGAATACAAACAATTAGCATATGATGTTTATTTCAATTATGTGGGTAAGGCAATGCAATGCATGACAACATTAAGACTCACCAGACTTTAACTCTCATGGCCAAAATTCAACACCCTACCACTAGTTGTTGTTTTTTTGTCATTTGGCAAGGAGCTTCATGTCTGATTTAGTATCACCAAAGCACTTAGTGTGGTTACAATAAATTGTGGGCCTCTCAATAAAATTACATTATTATTTATTATTATTATTATTACTACTATTATTATCACAGTTCAAATCTGAGCATGAAAGGGCTCTAGACAGACAGTTTGTCCCTTAACATGACTCTGACCTTTCTTCTTCATCTTCATCATTGATGAAGGGTTCATCAGGCACATCTGCATCCTCCTCCTCCCTGCTGGTGGGCTCAGGCTGCTTCACCCAGGAGAGCAGAGAGCTGCTTCCCCGGCTGCTTGCTGCAGCTCTCTTTGTTTTTCTTTTCTTATCCTGTCTCTTCTTGGCATTACTCTACAAGTGGTAAATGCAAATGAGCTAACTCAATGTACTGCTCTGCTGTGCATGATAATTAAGGGTTAATCTCAGAGAAACATTTAATAGCAGCATACATGTAAACCTATAAGGTTACTACTACTTATATACTTTCTGAGGCATTTTTACTTTACTTGAGTATTTCCCATTTTCAATACATTTACTTCTACTCCACTACATCTCAGATGCAAATATTCTACTTTTACTCCACTACAATTATTTGAAAACTGTAGTTACTATGTAGATTTTGATTAAGATTATTACAAAACATACATTTAATCACTTCTGCCCTAGCACAATGACGCATTGTGAGCGTGTAGATCTGCTATTTTCAAAAGTGCACAACGAGACTAAATGGATGGATGCAAGAAAAGAAGTGAAGTTATAGTTTAGTTTGGCATCTGATTTAGGGACTAAACAATACACTCGTTGTATTTGTTACCTGGTGGTGACTTACTTGGTCGTCACTAGGGCACTTTTAATCGTGCTGCTGAACCACACACCCGCCGTGGCCTGTCTGACTGACTGACTCTGCGCGCTGCGCGTTCACGTTGAGAGCAGGGAAGGGAGGGGCTGCATCCAGGGCACGTACGGGAGTGCCGCGGGGCACGTGTGGGGATGTCTGACAAAATTACAACGCGCATTTGGGCCATTGCTGTATATATTAGTGGCTTTTAATCCAGAATTGATCGATGTTACCATGAGCCACATACAGTACACTGTACAAAAATAAAATAAAAAACTGTAAAAAACGAACTTTCAAAAGGGCACATTGCTGTCCAGAGGGCAACACGGGCAGGTGCCCAAGCACTACCTAGAGTATGTGTGCACGTCTCGCCGCTCCAGTTGGATTTCAAAGTGTGGAAGTGGTGTGCAGAATCCTTGCTACTTCTAGTGGAGCGCTTTGGTCCACAACATGAGAGATAAGAAAATCAAAGATTTCACTATTTAACTGATATGATTTGTAAATATTCATAACCATTCTTGATCAAACATATGTGCAAAGTGAGTCACTATTTCATGTTTAAAATTGCAAACATAATAAAAATACTTTATATAAACTTTATTTACTCTATCAAAATCATATTGGAGTTTTCTTACTGCAAAAAAACGTAAGAAAAAAGCCTTAAAACATGCTAATAAAGGTTTGAAAAAACGCCTTCAAATCGTTTCAATAAAGGTTTGAAAAAACGCCTTCAAATGTGTTTATAAAGGTTTGGAAAGAAACAGATATTACCAAGTGGCAGCGGTTGCCTAGCAACTGTTACAAAGCTGCGGTCGTTGTGTGGGTGGGCGGGGCTTCTGCTGTCAGACAGTCACCTTGAGACCAGTTCCTTCAAATGTAGTACAGTAGTCCACACAGCATTGAAAACAATCCACATTATTCTTTGAATATCAGGATATCTAAAAAAAATTCAGATTGTTTTTAAATTGCTAAATATTTAAAAATAATCACCATAAATTGTTCAGTTGCTAGATATTTAAAAATAATCAATAACAGTATTGTTTAAATAGCTGGTTAGTGGGTTAATGCAGTTGTAATGGACATGAACAGCCAACAGACAGAGGCAATGCCAGAGCTCAGAGTGACTCTGTTTCCTATTGTTGAGCCCTTTGTTCAAGGGGTGTCAGGAGATCAGTGGCTTCTGTTAAGGTCAGGCCAACCTGATGATGCCACCTTAATCGTGGTGGCAGACCTTGTTGTCGAGGTTGTAACGTCCCTAACTAAGGCCATTTTGGCTGCTTGTACGGGCATGAAGACGTCTGTCTCTGAGGAGAGCATCAGGTCCAGCCTGGGGGACGCGCTCTCCCAGAGTATCGCCCAAGCTCTGGACCTTGCGAGCCAGGTGGAGGACGACAGCGTGGAGCTTTGTGCAGCTGTCATGACCAAAGAGGTGGCAGAGAGCGTGAACTCTGCCCTCTCTACCCCGATGCACACTGCTGAGCGCGTCATGCGCCCCCGCAGGCTCAACGTTATGGTGCGGCACATCTGCATAATGCTGAAGGCCTTAGCCGGAAAAATGAGAATTAGGAGAAGCCAACGTAGAACACGTCAAAGAAAATTAAGTCCCGCCCCCTGGAGAAACCATTGGTGGATAACGAGGAGCCCAGAGCTAAGTCACCGGTCTCAGTGGTGTCCTTACTAATAGGAGTTCAGGAGCAGAGTTCCTCAGGGGACTCAGTATGGAAGCAAACAAGAGACAGAAGTATTTGAATTTGATCAGACACCGAATTTATAGCATTGAAAATCATTACTTTGAAAATCATGTATCTGAATGTTTTTTGCTCCGAATTTACCTATGTGAAATAAAAATGTTGAAATTCAGATCCCAAAAATTAAAGTGAAAAAAATTCGGCGTCAAATATTTCGGTGTTTAAAATTCGATGTCAAAAAATTCGGCGTATAGAATTCGACGTCAAAAATTGCGATGCAGCATCATCCGGGCTACTCAGACAGAATAAGCAATCGAGCCCGAATGCAATCAACCCGACTTCTGGGGGACAGTGCTGTGAAGATCAATGTTGCAAACTGTAGGCGATGGATGCATATGGGAGCAATTCTCGTAGACCCTATGTTAAAATGTCCAACTTAACATCAGAAAATGAAAATGAAAATGTTTCTAGCCTTGATCCACAAAAATAGTTAGATTCCCCCTTCATGACAACAGGGCTGCTTCTCCTGGCTCCTCTGTCTCACGGCTAGCTCCGTTAGCTCCATTGGCTCCGTGATGCTACAGCGGCTCAGCTCAAGAGGAGAACACTACTTGAACTCGGCCGTGTTTGTTGTGTTGGCTCCTGGTGGACTATTCGTCATGCAAATATAGGATGTATCTGCGGTTAAAATAGACCGACCGTGAATGCAGTTTCTTCGGTAAGTCAACCCTGCATAAAGTACATAAAGTACTTATGTTATGTTACTGGTGTTTTTATTAAGCTAACGTTAATGAATGTTTAGAGTTGGGTTAGCATTTGAGCAATCGTAGCTCCATCTGTGCTAACGATGCTATGCGTAGCATCCAAGAGTGTAACACATTAAGTGGGATGCTACTGTATACCAAAAGGCTTCTGTGCGAGGTTGCTAAAATAAGGTAATCCTTGTACGTTAGATAGTTAGGTTACTGTATGCATTGTTAAGGTTCGTTTAAATTCACTATGCTCTACCAGAGCCATAGAGAGATAAGGGCTCTGTGCTCTAATATAGCATACAATAGACTAGCGAACGTCAACCTATTGTTGAAGAGAGGCTTAGTGTATATGAAATCAACCTCACAATGAAATGTGTGTATCTTTAAAATATGAATGTCACATTTCAAGATGGTCCAGAAATAACGCTCCCTTAGATATTGTAATAGGGTTTGTTGAACTGGAGTTATTTATTGCAGCTAAGCGTCTATCCGACGAACGACCCAAACATTGTTGTTTTTAATATTATTACCAATGCCTCTTTTAATTGTATTATCCTCACACTTGAGAAATAGCCTTATCGTGGCAGCAGAACAGAACATGTAACTTAAGGACGATGAATAGCGTAGTCAATGCTTTAGTGACAAGGAAATGATTTGTTTAAATATTAGATATGACGTTATGTGTGACTTCAGTGAACATTAAGCTGATCCATTGCATTGTATTTGTTAAATAGGTGTGTGTCTACCCTTACGTGTGTGATGCATATGAATATGGCATATGGAAACACATTAATTTGACTGACTCGTGAAAAACTCATCCAAAGTAACAGTAAAATAAAAAGGACCTACACAATAATACTCAATCAAACTGATACAGTATGAGGACTGTGATATCCAGCCATTTCTTAAGTAGAACATTAAGATTATGCCCCGTTTTTTAAAAGAAGATAAAAAGTAGTTTGCATGTAAAGAAGTCTGTAAGCCACGCATGTAACTTTACATCTGTTTGTTCAAAGTGTCCTTAAGGTGATCCAGACAGGCTGGACCAGAGGAGGAGAGACAGATCTGGACCAGAGGAGGAGAGACAGATCTGGACCAGAGGAGGAGAGACAGATCTGGACCAGAGACAGATCTGGACCAGAGGAGGAGAGACAGATCTGGACCAGAGGAGGAGAGACAGATCTGGACTCCTAGCAGCAGAGAACTTCAGCACGGATTCCAAGGTACACCTTTTTCATACTTTACAAAGACTGCATAAAGTAATGACTCTAATACACTGATACACATGCCATTAAACATGACTGAATACTAGACCACCTGCACATCAGTGATGTTGAGTGCTTTCTTAGCTAAAGGTTACATTTACATTTTACCAAGCAACATCACTTTTTTGTTCAACTTTCACATTTCAATGTATTTCAGGCAAAATGATTGAACATAGTGAGAGCTGCGACGCTTTGTCTCTCAGTGAGACAGCCGGGCAGAGCAAGCTTCTACAGTTGCACTAAGTTTTGATAACAGTTACATATTATTTTAATAATACATTTATTTCAATGTTGATGAATTTAGAACGGTTTATTCGTAATCTGATTATTTTTGTAGTACACTGTTGGATTTAAAAAACACATTCAAATAAAAAAATCATTATATTAATAGCCCCTGAACAAACAAACACACCTCTTTCTTAAATAGCACACTTGCTCTGCAATAATGTGTTTTGATATTTCTGTTAGGAGACGCCTGAGAGACAGACTGCTCTTTCTCCGAGGGTCCAGAAGAACATCCAAGAGGGAGAGGAGAAGCTGATGAGATCTAAGAGCAGTACAGGACATTCACTAAGAGACACTTAGGCCCTTTCTCATTTCACTAATTGCCCTCCTCGAGACTTGGTGCCGCCCACAGGAGATGCGAGTGGAGGAGCCAAGGAGGGGAGCCGAGGAGAGAGGAGGGGAAGCAGCAGGCGGTGAGAGAAAGGAGAACTCCTCTCCTCTGAGCGGTCATCTTAAAGAGACGTCCATTAGTGATGACAGGAGGCAGCAGCCTCTGTCTGAGGGACACATGTGTTCATGACCACTGATATTTACTTTGATTCATTCACCGTGCGGTGTCATGACACAATAACAGGCTGCAGATGCGGGACACACACACACACACACACAGCCTATAGACTCTCATAATAACGTAACACTATCAGAGACCGGATATACCCAAATAAATGGTGCCAATCTTCAGTCAGATGTGAATGTGTAACTTAACATTTTCAGTAAGAATAACGGACAAAAGGAGTGCAAATGCAATTTATTGAAATGTGAACTAAAAGTTATCAAGCATGAACCATCACAATTTTTTTTAAATAAAAATGAAATAATATACATAAGTTACACTAAATGTTAATCTGTTAATTGATTAAGTAAACACATTTTGTCAAATAAAGTAACAGCTATGCCCAGCATGGGCTAAGTTCTGTAGGTGCAGGTCCTCCTCCCTCAGACCGGGGGCCTGTACTACGAAGCTGGTTCAACCTAACCTGATATGTTTGAGTTAGCCGGTTGGCCTAATCCAAAACATACGCGCTGTCGCTAAACGGTACTACGACGCGGGTTATCAAGTGGATCGCTCAGCCAGCCGTGTCCTATCTAGCTAGGTGCGCGTTCACATGAAAGGGGTGGTATCCTGGAGCATTCGACCAATCACAGACATGGAGAAGCGCACTGACAGCGCAGCGTCATACTTCCTGAATGAAAAGTGAACTTTAATACTAGTCAAATATGAAGAAGTTAAACTTTAAACATCCATGACTTAAACACTTTATCCAGGATCAAAGCCACAGAGCTGCAGCTGCACGGTGAACACAGCTGGGAACAGAACACGTGTTTGAATGCGTACATTAACAGGTTTATGATATCACGGCCCGTCTAAAACACGATCTGACTTTAATTACATTTGTCTCGTTTCCTCAACTTAATGTGTTGCGTCTGTGACGCTGTGAGTGTTGCACGGCCAGATACGGCTCAGTGACTCAGATAAGGAGATATGTGATACATTATGAAGTGATATGGCGCGGACTGTACTTAATGTTACTCTGATCCGGTTACTTATGTTGTGGCAGATATTTAAGTAAGCTTTCTTAACGGTAATGTTCTAACAGTCAGACTGCTCTGAAGATGGGAGGTGATATTCTATTCATGTTCACGTTCACACAGTCGGTGATTTTTGCCGGCCGTCTTTCCTGCAACGGCAGCTTTTCTGTGTTTCCTTTCTCCTGTAATATGACTTGATCGCTTTGAACTCTGCACACTGAGCTCTGATTGGTCAGCAGGCAGTGCTTTCACTGAGTTGAGCTCTTAGCCTGCAACCTAACCTGCTCCGGAGCAGGTTAGCAGCACAGCATCAGTTACCATGGAGATCTAGCCTGCTAAAAAGAGAACCAGCTTCGTAGGACCGGAGAGCCGGAGTTCCCCTGAATCTAGCCGCTAAGCGAACATCCTGCTTCGTAGTACATACCCCCCCCAGGTCCTCCTCGCAGGGAAAGACCCTCAGCCCTCTCCGGCCAAAGCAACAGACAGGACGTTCATGGCGCTGAGGTCTCCCCCGAGGTCTCTAATCATCCATCCTGTGAATATGAGAGGGGAACACATAGTGTCAAGTTAAATGTTGAGTTGCTCAGTGTTTTAGATTGACAGGGTTTAATAATACAAACCAAAGGAGAGGCACCGTAAAATAAAGATTGGTCTTTCAATAAATGGTGTTGATTTTGTCTTTTGAATTGTTTGTCTCAAGTCAAGTACAGAACTGGTACTTACAGTTTGAATGATAGTCTGGTTATAATGTGTGGAGGAGGCATCACAGGTAAGAGCACCATGTGTTGTGTTGCATCCACAACACATCAGATGTGTGTGTTTGTTGATCTACTATTTCTTGAATCATTACTGTCAGTCCAAAACAAGAGATTTTATTTTAGTAACATGTTTTAAAAACATTCTCTTTTCCACTACACTATCTTGAATATTTTAGTTTTTACATCACTACATTTATCCAACAGCTTTAACATTGTAAAGGTGTCACTTCGGACTCTGGGTAATTATGACAGCACTATTTTGAGAGTTTGAACAAACCAGACCTCGATCTATTAATGTAGAACATAGTCAGCACATTAAACCATTATGAAAGTAATCATTAGTTAGCTCATTGTTCAAAATGAGCTCCAACTACAACAGTTAAGTCAACTCGTGCACAGGGCCGGCCCTCGGCATAGGCAGTATAGGCGAATGCTAAGGGCGCATCAACCCATAGGGGGCGCCGAAAATGTAGTTAGAAATTAAAAAATATATTTTTTTTATTTCATAACAACACAATTTCCCGATTTTGGATCAACAAAGTACATCTTATTATCTTATACTAACAGAACTACGCCTATATTGCGTACAGCGCCATAAACTATGGCACACACACCCCCCCCCCAAAATCAAGTTGAACTGCCCCAGTCCCAGTAAAAGCCAAAGGTGTCACAATTCTCATGTTATGTCACGTTTGTAGTTTTGTCTGTGTTGGTGTTTTTCTTGTCTTTGGGTTTCCTGTCTTATTGTGTTAAGTGTTCACCCCTGTTTCCTGCCTGTCTGTTTCCCTCCCTGATTACCCGATTGTGTTCACCTGTTGTCCTTGTGTTTCTCCTCCCCTGCCCGGCTGTTTCTCGTTGTCATGATTACCCCTTCTTGTATTTAGTCTTGTCTCTTTCTGTGTTCAGTGTTGGGTCATTGTTTGTTGGTGACGGAGTTCACCGGTGAGTGTTCCGTGTTTTGGGCATTATCTATGAATTAAAGGGTTTCTCAAAAGTTATCTGCATTTGGGTCCTGCTTCCTTCACTCGACCGTGACAGAATGACCCAACCCGAAATGGACCCAGCAGACGATCCTTTTGAGGTGGAGCTGCAACATTTCTCTTTTCCTTTGGAATGTTGCTACGATTGGTGGAAGGAAGCGTCCAGTGTTCGGCTGAAGGAGGCCGCTCTGGTAGAGGCGCACCGGTTGGCGATGGAGAAGCCCGACTTGGTGAAATACTTGCCTGACTGGATGTTGGACTTCCTCTGGAGGTGTGTTTTCCAGCCTGCTGATTTCAGACGTCTCGGAGTGGTCCGTCTGGGGTCAACCCATGCTTCTGCCCCAGTTCCTGCTCCTGTTCTGGAGTCATACGCTGGAACTCGTCAGGCTTATGGAGGCCCACGGAGTATTCAGGCGGCTGCTAAGAGGAGTCGTCGCAAGGCCAGACAAGGAGCCCGGGCCCCAGCAGCCATGGTTCCAGTCCCGGTACGGGCCCCAGCAGCCATGGTTCCAGTCCCGGTACAGGCCCCAGCAGCCATGGTTCCTGCCCCAGTACAGGCTCCCGCAGCCATGTTTCCGGCTCCAAGACCGCCCCACACAGTCATGATCCAGGCTCCAGACCTGGATCATACAGCCATGTTTCCAGCTCCAGGGCCGGCCCCAGCGGCCATGGTCCCGGCTCCAAGAGCGCCCTTTACAGCCATGTTTCCGGCTTCAGAGCTGAATCTTATAGACAGGATTCTGGCTTCAACAGCCATGATTCTGGCTTCAATTCCGGTCCCTGCAGCCATGGTTTCAGCCCCAGTTCTGGCCCCAGCAGCCATGGTCCCGACCCCAGCTGCCTTGGTTCCAGACCCAGAGCTGGTCCCAGCTGCCACAGTCCCATCTCGGGTTCCCTCCTCTTGTTCCTCCTCGAGTCCCCTCTTTGGATTCCCTCTCGAGTTCCCTTCTCTGGTTGCTCCTCCAGTCCCTCCTCTAGTCCCCTCTGTAGTCCCTTCTCGAGTCCCCTCTCTGTTTCCATCTCAAGTTCCCTCTCCAGTTCCCCCTCGAGTTCCCTCCTTTAGCCCTCCTTTAGGCCCTCCTCTAGTCCCTCCTCGAGTCCCCTCTCTAGTTCCCCTCTCGAGTTCCCTTCTCTAGTTACTCCTCTAGTCCCTCCTCTAGTCTCTCCTCTAGTCCCCTCTTTAGTCTCTGTTCGAGTCCCCTCTCTGTTTCCATCTCAAGTTCCCCCTCGAGTCCCCTCTCGAGTTCCCTCCTTTAGTCCCTCCTCGAGTCCCCTCTCTAGTTCCCCTCTCGAGTTCCCTTCTCTAGTTACTCCTCTAGTCCCTCCTCTCGTCTCTCCTCTAGTCCCTTCTTGAGTCCCTTCTCTGTTTCCATCCCCAGTTCCCCCTCGAGTCCCCTCTCGAGTTCCCTCCTTTAGTCCCTCCTTTAGGCCCT
Source organism: Champsocephalus esox (assembly GCA_036324585.1). NCBI lineage: Eukaryota > Metazoa > Chordata > Actinopteri > Perciformes > Channichthyidae > Champsocephalus > Champsocephalus esox. Next base: position 184,292 of record CM070481.1, on the reverse strand, counting down.
CCTCTAGTGCCTCCTTGAGTCCCCTCTCTAGTTCCCCTCTCGAGTTCCCTTCTCTAGTTACTCCTCTAGTCACTCCTCTAGTCCCCTCTGTAGTCCCTTCTCGAGTTCCCTCTCTGTTTCCATCTCGAGTCCCCTCTCCGGTTCCCCCTCGAGTCCCCTCTCGAGTCCCCTCTCGAGTTCCCTCCTCTGGTCCCTCCTCTGGTCCCTCCTCGAGTCCCCTCTCTAGTTCCCTTCTCAAGTCCCCTCTCGTGTTCCCTTCTCTAGTCCCCTCTGGAGTCCCCTCTCCAGTCTCCTCTCGAGTCCCCTCTCAAGTCTCCGCTCGAGTTCCCTCTCCATTCCCAATTCAAGCCCCTACGCAAGTGTTGTTGGAGGTTCCGCTGGGGGTCCTGCCAACCCTGTGTCCTGTGCCGTTGGAGGTCCCGCAGAATACGCTCCTGCCGGGGGTCCTGCCAACCCTAGGTCCGGTCTCGTTGGAGGTTCCGCCGTCTGCTCCCCTGCCGGGGGTCCTGCCAGCTCTGTGTCCTGTGCCGTTGGAGGTCCCGCCGTCTACTCCCCTGCCGGGGGTCCTGCCAGCCCTATGTCCTGTCCCGTTGGAGGTCCCGCAGAATGCTCTTCTGCCGGGGGTCCTGCCAGCCCTGTGTCCTGTGCCGTTGGAGGTCCCGCCGTCTGCTCCCCAGCCGGGGGTCCTGCCAGCCCTGTGTCCTGTGCCGTTGGAGGTCCCGCCATCTGCTCCCCTGCCGGGGGTCCTGCCAGCTCTGTGTCCTGTGCCATTGGAGGTCCCGCCGTCTGCTCCCCTGCCGGGGGTCCTGCCAACTCCTGGTCCTTTTCCGTGGGGGATCCTGCCGAAGCCTGTCCGGCCGACACCGGGTCCTGCCCGATCTCCGGAGCTGGCCCATCAGCGCTTTCCTGCCCGGCCTCCTGATCCTGTCCGGTCGACACCGGCTCGAGCCCAGCCCCCTGAGAGCCGCGGTCTTCGCCCTCGAGCCCGGCCCCCTGAGAGCCGCGGCCCTCGCCCTCGTGCCCGGCCCCCTGACAGCCGCGGTCTTCGCCCTCGAGCCCGGCCCCCTGACTCTTCCTGCCGTTGCCTTCGTCCTCAGACACGGGCCCCTGACTCTTCCTGCCGCTGCCTTCGGTCCTCCATGGTCCCCACCTTGGACTCTGTTTTGACCCCGGGCCGTCCGCCCGAGACCCCTTCCTGGTCCTCCGCTGTGTTCCTGGGCTGTCAGCCCAAGACCCGTCCTCCGGACCCCCTCCGCCCACCCTGCTTGGGGTTTTGGACTTTTGTGTTTTGTTTTTTTTAGGGACGTCTGGGATCCGTCCCTTGAGGGGGGGGTTCTGTCACAATTCACATGTTATGTCACGTTTGTAGTTTTGTCTGTGTTGGTGTTTTTCTTGTCTTTGGGTTTCCTGTCTTATTGTGTTAAGTGTTCACCCCCGTTTCCTGCCTGTCTGCTTTCTGTCTGTTTCCCTCCCTGATTACCCGATTGTGTTCACCTGTTGTCCTTGTGTTTCTCCTCCCCTGCCCGGCTGTTTCTCGTTGTCATGATTACCCCTTCTTGTATTTAGTCTTGTCTCTTTCTGTGTTCAGTGTTGGGTCATTGTTTGTTGGTGACGGAGTTCACCGGTGAGTGTTCCGTGTTTTGGGCATTATCTATGAATTAAAGGGTTTCTCAAAAGTTATCTGCATTTGGGTCCTGCTTCCTTCACTCGACCGTGACAAAAGGTTTATGTGAAATTGTTCTTTTTTTGAAATAATGGTTTTAGTGTGCAATTATAGGTTTTAATTTTGTATTTGTATTCATTTAAAATAAATTAAACTCCCAAAAAACGTACACAACTTCTGTGTGCTTTTATTAACATTGGAATTTACTGTGTAAGCGGCCGCGAGCTTTAGAAAGACTGAGAGGCTTTGATAACCTCAGCTCAGTGAGGTAAAGGCACACCTTTATATGATCATTATAGCTATAAAAAAACAAGAGAATAGGTGAAAAACAGGTATAAAATACTGACAGTACAAAAAAGTTGTTATTAACATAGAAGAATACAGAGTGATTTGTAAAATATTCATAAAGAAAATCTGCTTACAGTTCTGTTGCTCTTAAAATGCACCAGATTGATGCGTTTGACTTCAATATTAAAAAAAAAGTCTTCCCGGGGGTGCATGCCCCCGGACCCCCCTAGAGGAGGTGAGGCCCCCCCCCCACTTAAATCATGTTCAAATGGATAGGAAACTAAATACAGTTGCACACATCTTGTGTCAATATCTTTGTTTTGGTGGTCATGCCACAACCGTGCACGTGCAAATCATAGTGAGTGTCTGCATTTTGGTGGGGGGCGCCAGCTAGGGCGGCAAATTGGTCAGGGCCGGCCCTGCTCGTGCATCGGTAATAACAATAAAACAAATTATATAATAGTATAACTTGTCGACTTTAACAACACTTTCCTAATTATACTAGCATACTTTTACTAAAGTAACATTAACATGTTTAAATGCAGGGATTTTGCAAGAGAGTATTTTGTATAGTGTAGTGTCTACTTGACTTATCTAACCGAAGTGATCGTTACGTTACTTTGCAAACCGTCAAACCCACCCCCCACACACACACACACACACACACACACACACACACACAAAAGGACACAGTAACGTTGTGATTCACTTCAATTAATGATAACTACGGAGCTTGCTAACAGCAAGGCACAAGGCTACTTCACTCATTTAGCTAGCTAATGTAAGATACAAATGCTGTCGAGCCCTCACTGTTTGTAAAATAAAGAGCACAAACGGACTACTTACCCGAGCGGCGAGCCCTGCTGTTCTCCGTCATTTTTCTCCCGGGTTGTTGTGATCACATGACAAAGCCGTGCTCTGATAGGCCAGAAGTCGGTTTGATTGCATTAGGGCTCGATTGGTTTTCCTGTCTGAGGAGCCCGGATGATGCTGCATCGCAATTTTGGACATCGAATTTTATACACCGAATTTTTTGACGTCGAATTTTTTTCACTTGAATTTTTGAGATCTGAATTTGAACATTCAAATTTTTTTCACTTGAATTTTTACATTTTTATTTCACATAGGTAAATTCGGAGCAAAAACATTCAGATACATGATTTTCAAAGTAATTATTTTCAATGCTATAAATTCGGTGTCTAATACAATTCAAATACTTCTGTCTCTTGTTTGCTTCCATATCAGTGATTGACATCCGCAAACAAAAATCCGTGGAAGAACTCATTGACCAGGAGCTGAGAAAAATCACCGATCCTGTCCTGGACGATTTGCCTGACCAGGTTTATGCTCTGCTGCAAGAGGAGTGCTCTCTGGAGATCGCCAACACCGCGATGGGCATCACAGCCCTTCTGACCCAGCAGGAGGAGAATCAGGAGAGGACGCATGATGGCAAGTCCACCAGTCAGCACAAACAGGAGACCAAATGCAAGCGGGGCGTAAAGCTGAGGGTGAAGAACTGCTTGGCAAAGCGTTTTGCCAAAGCTTGGATTCATCGCATGGTGGTAAAGCTTAAAAAGAAATTCCACCCAGAGCCCAAAGCTGAAACTACGAAGTCCATGATGTCACTGATGAGCGGCGTAAGTGCTCTTCTCATGACTGAGGGAGGTGAAAAGGGAGGGAAAGAAATTAGTGTCTTTAAAAGGTTCAAGGACTTCTCCAGTGTCAAGCATTTAGTAGGCACTCAGCGACATGTTGTACAGACACATTGCTAGTGGTATGTCGCACAGTGACTTCCCAGAGCCTGTCAGGACGTTGCTCGTTCCTCAGGTGCATGCCAACATGTACGCGGAGATCCGCAAACAGGCGTGGCGTTTCGTGTCGCTGATGAGCTGGTTTGTGAACACTCAGGTCGCCACCCAGAGTCAAAGGGTCCAACAGGCCATCATGGGGCCTGTGGCTCCGTTTCAGTCAGAGGCCTTGGAGAGGGGCGAGGCTTTGAAGCGAGCCGCGCTTTGTGAGGAGAGAACTGCCAGTCCTTTGGAGGAGGACGCAAACAGGCAGTGGGATTTGAATAGAGTCTGCATTCAGATTTTTGTGGAGAAGCTGGTCACGCTGGCCTTCGAGAAATCTAAAGTGGGGCGCACTATTGTGGACGACAGGGACATCATTAAGAGCCTCTTTGATAGAGTTTGGGCTGAGGTGCAGCACAGGGACTTTTACACCACCCCAACAACCTTCAATGACCTTGACAAGATTGTTTACCAGCGCTTGTGCAAGATTGCGGGCTCTCAAGATATGGTCCTGGCCCGTTTCATTTTAAAGGACCCAGGACTTGGAGCTTATATAGTCGGGTCCGTCGATGATCGCCTGCTCAACCCACCTCAGAAACATAGAACCATCTGCAGATTCTTTAGGTCTGTTGGAAAAGCCTTCTCCACCATCTGGGCCGCAGGGTTCCTCCAGGTTGTCCCGCATTTTCACATTTAACTGCAAATGAAAAACTTGTGGCGTGCAATATTAAGGGTCGATCTCCACGGGTCTTTGTCCTTCTAAATCCACACGGGTTTCCTCCGAGTGAAAGATGTGCTTCGGTTTTCCCAACTGATTCCTGAAATCAAGTAAAAAAAACTCTAAGGGTGGACAGCCACTTTGAAGGAACAAATGTCCAGGGGGACTTTCCCGTTCAAAATAGAGGCGGGGTTACTCCAATGTCCCCACATTGATTACATTAAAAAAAAACTCTTAGATTTCTTAAAATGAACAAGTCAGTGGAACAGATATTAGTTTCTTACAGGAAGCAATGCACTCATCTTTAAGTCAATAAAATCATTTAAAATGTATACTTTGAGTCAAGTTTTCGTTTATTTAGCTTTCCTGCTGTCGTCGGGTCGAGTTGACCCGATCGCAGAAGCTTTGATGTGATACAAAGGGGGGTTATCTCATCGCCACACACATTACATGGATGGTTCCCTGTTATGTTCTTTGCAATAAAAAAGTATGAGCACTACTTTCATTGAATTATGGGTATTTTAAAGTATTTGTGCTATCCAGCTGATTTAAAACACACACACACACACACACACACACACACTGATTTTACATCAACAGCTTCATGAAAATCGCAATTTCTTGTTCAATCCAAATGTGATGGCGGTTTGTAATTCCACTCGGACTCCTAAGATGCGTCTCAGTCCAAACAGTCTTTGTGCCAGATGGTCAGAAGATCAGACACGTTTGTAAACATACCTGGCAGGTGATTGGATGATCAATCTGTCAGGCAAACGTACCAAAGCAGGTCGGTAAAAAGTCATATCTCCCATTGAGAAACACATTCAGTTGACAAGAAGATGCATTTCTCCCCAACAACGGAAGGAGACTGGATTTGTTTGAAGTTTAATTTTTTGTGACAAAATCAAAGATAACAGTATTCAAAGGAAGTGAAGTCTTCAACGACCCTGCATCTTTTTCAGTGTGCTAAAAACCTTACAGAGTGTTTTATTGTGAGTCAATATATTCTCTGTAACTACAACATTATTGGATTATCATTCTAAAAGAATATAAATAACAGTGAATGTAAATGTATGGATGACTACAATCCTCATCTTAAAACATTCAGTCATCATTCTATTGCAACGAGCTGGGGAACTTCAGCAGGAGGACTGAACAGCTGTTCTCTGTATCTGTTGAATCTACTGCACATGATGTAAGGTTACCATACAGCTGAGGACTGAACAGCTGTTCTCTGTATCTGTTGAATCTACTGCACATGATGTAAGGTTACCATACAGCTGAGGACTGAACAGCTGTTCTCTGTATCTGTTGAATCTACTGCACATGATGTAAGGTTACCATACAGCTGAGGACTGAACAGCTGTTCTCTGTATCTGTTGAATCTACTGCACATGATGTAAGGTTACCATACAGCTGAGGACTGAACAGCTGTTCTCTGTATCTGTTGAATCTACTGCACATGATGTAAGGTTACATCCATAGTCCTGAAGGATGAAGTCCTCCACGTAACCATCATCCCGAAACACAGAATTTCCTGTGTTTCTCATTCCTGGCTCCACGCACTTTTTCAAAGTCGGTGGAGCCGGTGGGAGCAGCTACTCAGAATGGGGATGAGTGTTATTTTTCCTGGACGACCGGCTGTGGCTGGCTCGCTGCAGGAAGGGAGGAAGCGGCTTACAGACGATACAGCTCGTATCTCATCTGTCAAACCTGGGTTTCATTATCAACTGGAAGAAGAGCTGTCCTCGTCCCTCCCAGGTTATCTTTTTAACTGGGAATGGAATTGAACTCAGCCCGCATGAGAGCGCGACTCTCACAGCGGAGAGGGGAGAAAGTGACAGCTCTCCTCCGGCACGTCACACCCCGCGGGGCGGTGACGGCCCTCTCCGTGATGCAGCTGTTAGACATGATATCAGCTGGTCACGTGGTGATCCCCCTGGGTCTCCTTCATAGTGAGGAGACTCCAGGTGGTTTATTCGCCTGTGCATCGACCCCGTGCGTCAGAGGAGACGCATGGTGTACATTCCTCCTTCCGTGGTTTTGGATTTGACCCACTGGAAAAATCTCCACGTCAGTGGGGGTGCCCCTGAGCTGAGTGACGTCACACACCGCAGTGTTCACAGACGCAGGCTGAGGAATGTGCATGTCGCAGGCAGTGGGGGGACAGTGGCCGGGTCACATGTCTCTCCATATAACGTGCTGGAATTACTCTCCGTATGGAAAGTGCTCCAGCACTTCGTCCCGTGGCTGTACAATCAACATTGATTCAAACAGACAACAAAGCAGCGGCGGCCTACATAAATCGCCAGGGAGGTGTTGGATCAGCGCAGCTGCTGAACACACATCCCACACAGCCAAATGGACAGCGTACCGTGTGGTGTGTAGGGAGAAGCCTGGACCCCGTTGGCCCCCCTGCCTCGTGCTGTCGTTCCTCCTGTTGCTAGACAGGAATTGGCTTATAGCACGGTAAAAACATGCTGCTGCCATTCCATCTTGCCATGTAGGTTTGGGGTCAGCACGGTGTTTAGTCACCCTCTGGCAAAACGTTTTCTACGGGGAGCACAGAGACTCAGACATGGGTCACACGCTTTAGCGCCTCAATGGGTTTTTGGCTTAGTGTTACGCGCACTGAGTAAAGCTCCATTTGAACCTTTAGATCAGGTTCCCCTGAAGTTCTTGTCAGCCAAAGTAGCTCTGCTCCTGGCTCTATCAGCTAAAGGGTGAGTGATGTGTCTGCTCTCTCTGTGGCTCCGTCATGTCTCCAGATCCAAGGAGACGGCAGCTCAGCTGTTTTGCGCCTTAAACCGGCTTTTATGCCAAAGGTGATCACAAGCTCTTTTAAGTCGAGAGGGATCACTTTGGATGGTTTCTTCCCTGTTCGTCACACATCAGAGGAAGAAGCCACATCTCATCTCCTCTGCCCGTACGTGCGCTGTCATGTTATATTGCACGCACAGCCACGTTGCGCAAGTCTCAGCGCCTGTTTGTGCATTACAGAGAGCAGTCAATAGGGCAGCCTCTGTCTGCACAGCGGCTGTCACACTGGTTGTGTGAGGCTGTGTCACAGGCGCATGTCTACTCTGGGGTAGATCCCCCAGAAAACATCAAAGCGCACAGCACCAGAGGAATTTCAACCTCTATGGCGTTGCATGGAGGAATGACAGTGGGAGACATTTGCAATGCTGCATGTTGGTCTTCCCCCTGTTCTTTTATTCGTTTTTATTTGAGGGATGTCTCCCATTCCTCTCTTACACATTCAGTACTGCTGTTCTGTCAGATTGAGTAATGTCAGGGACTAAACGGCGTGCCCTCTCTCCTGCCTATCGGCATTCAGAGAGCTGCCCCTTTTGCCCCTCCTTTATCGTTTTAACAAGTGGGAGTTGTTTATCTCTACTTTTTTTAAACTACGGGTATTCACCTTCATTCCCTTAAAGAGAATATTCATTTGGAATATTGCTATATTTCCAGGGACTGTGATGCTCCTTCTTTTTCGCATGGGTTATTAATTGAGTAGATGTGTTTTTATGCTTCTGGTTACGGACGGACCAGTGGGGCGTGGACTACATCCTGCTTCGCCCTTAACCCAATAGCGATAGCCTTAGAGGGCGAAGCCTCATACGAAATAGAACTGAGGTTACGTACTGTAACCCAGCTTCTATGAGTATAGGCGCAGCCCTCTAAGGTTCGGGCCCCACTGGCTCCGCGAATAGCTGAAGAAAAGCTGTTTGTGTGGGAGCAGTTGGACGGGCCTTCTTCCTATTTATACGGAAGTGAGGCCGGAGGTGGGGCCCACGTCATAGGTGGGCGTGGATTAAGTCTGTCAGTGCTGCACACGTGCAGTGGGATTACCCAATAGCGATAGCCTGAGAGGGCTGCGCCTATACTCATAGAAGCTGGGTTACAGTACGTAACCTCAGGACTTCATTGTTTTTCATCGGTAACCTTACTTAAAAAATAATATATATTTTTGCTTTGTTGAATTGTGTTCACACAAAGTCTTAATTTTTAAATGTATTAAAAGATATTAGACATTTTTGTTAAACATTCATTATGTTTACTATCCCAACACAGAGACAGTGTTTTATTCTTAACCCTTAGATGCACGAGTGACTGGACCCTACACTCTTCCATAAGTGGGTCAAAAAGGACCCGTATTACACTGAACACAAATATAAATGCAACACTTTTGTTTTTGCTCCCATTTTTCATGAGATGAACTCAAAGATCTAAAACATTTTCTATAAACACAAAATAACCATTTCTCTCAAATATTGTTCACAAATCTGAAACAATCTGTGATAGTGAGCACTTCTCCTTTGCCGAGATAATCCATCCCACCTCACAGGTGTGGCATATCAAGATGCTGATTAGACAGCATGATTATTGCACAGGTGTGCCTTAGGCTGGCCACAATAAAAGGCCACTCTGAAACGTGCAGTTTTGCTTTATTGGGGGGGTCTGGGGGGTCCGAAAACCAGTCAGTATCTGGTGTGAGCACCATTTGCCTCACGCAGTGCAACACATCTCCTTGGCATAGAGTTGATCAGGTTGTTGACTGTGGCCTGTGGAATGTTGGTCCACTCCTCTTCAATGGCTGTGCGAAGTTGCTGGATATTGGCAGGAACTGGAATACGCTGTCGTATACGCCGATCCAGAGCATCCCAAACATGCTCAATGGGTGACATGTCCGGTGAGTATGCTGGCCATGCAAGAACTGGGATGTTTTCAGCCTCCAGGAATTGTGTACAGATCCTTGCAACATGGGGCCATGCATTATCACGCTGCAACATGAGGTGATGGTCGTGGATGAATGGCACAACAATGGGCCTCAGGATCTCGTCACGGTATCTCTGTGCATTCACAATGCCATCAATAAAATGCACCTGTGTTCGTCGTCCATAACATACGCCTGCCCATACCATAACCCCACCACCACCATGGGCCACTCGATTCACAACATTGACATCAGAAAACCGCTCACCCACACAACGCCACACACGCTGTCTGCGATCTGCCCTGAACAGTGAAAACCGGGACTCATCCGTGAAGAGAACACCTCTCCAACGTGCCAAACGCCATTGAATGTGAGCATTTGCCCACTCAAGTCGGTTACGACGACGAACCGGATTCAGGTCGAGACCCCGGTGAGGACGACGAGCATGCAGATGAGCTTCCCTGAGACGGTTTCTGACAGTTTGTGCAGAAATTCTTTGGTTATGCAAACCGATTGTTGCAGCAGCTGTCCGAGTGGCTGGTCTCAGACGATCTTGGAGGTGAACATGCTGGATGTGGAGGTCCTGGGCTGGTGTGGTTACACGTGGTCTGCGGTTGTGAGGCCGGTTGGATGTACTGCCAAATTCTCTGAAACGCCTTTGGAGACGGCTTATGGTAGAGAAATTAACATTCAATTCACGGGCAACAGCTCTGGTGGACATTCCTGCTGTCAGCATGCCAATTGCACGCTCCCTCAAAACTTGCGACATCAGTGGCATTGTGCTGTGTGATAAAACTGAAAAATGTTAGAGTGGCCTTTTATTGTGGCCAGCCTAAGGCACACCTGTGCAATAATCATGCTGTCTAATCAGCATCTTGATATGCCACACCTGTGAGGTGGGATGGATTATCTCGGCAAAGGAGAAGTGCTCACTATCACACATTGTTTCAGATTTGTGAACAATATTTGAGAGAAATGGTTATTTAGTGTTTATAGAAAATGTTTTAGATCTTTGAGTTCATCTCATGAGAAATGGGAGCAAAAACAAAAGTGTTGCATTTATATTTGTGTTCAGTGTAATAATACTTGTATAATTAAGACATTATATATATTCTAACTGTTTTGCAATTTTCTATCATTTGTCATTGTTTGTTTCTTTTTGTGTGCTATGTTCAAAATAAACGTTTTGCCAAGTAAGATCCTTATTGGAAATGCAGCTATTACACGCAGGAGACTGTTGCACAACATGGCAATTTTGCTAGAAGTCTGCACTGAAACTTCATTTAGAGCCGGAAACATAATGGACTTAATCAAAATCGCGGGATCCCTGAATCCAGGACAATGATCGAGAGAGACCAGTAGCCTACGAGTTAGTCAGCGGAACTTCACATACTCAGATTCGCAAATCCTGACTTACTGTGCAACACACAGCAGACTCGTGCGGACTCAGAGCCGTAACCGTATAGCAACAGATCCAGAGATCCAGCAGACTCGTCCTCATGCATGAGTCAACAGCAGACTGAGATTCGCAAAATTGCAAAATGACCCTTTTTGTTTGTGATCAACATTTTTTATTAAAGCAAAAGACACTGTGTAGCGGAGGTTAATGTAACGTCAGTTTAATATGCTCGTGAAATGCAACACGTTTTCGGTTTCACCAGTAGGATTTCTACGCTCTTGGTGATGCTGACTCATATGACTCATATGACTCAAATGACTCGTACGATCCGGATCTCTTCAATGACTGACTCAGAAGACCCTGAGTCCGTCAAAAGATCCGGATTTGCCATCTCTATTCTCTCTGCCGCGCTTTCGTCTCTTCTTCTGTGTTTCTCTCCCTGTATCGCTCACTCATCTCTTTCGCCCCCTGTCGGCGGCGGTTAAAATAGAATCGTCCCGTTAAAATTGCTATTAATGTATTGATTATAGGTCCGGGTCCGTATAGGTCGGCATCTGGGTCCGGATCCGGACCGTGTTCCGCCTGTTGCCGACCCCTGGGCTCGACCCCTGGGCTCGACCCCTGGGCTCGACCTATACTATGGTTGAACTATGTGGCTGTGTCCCTGCTTTTGACAAATAGGTGTGCGATTAGACATGCCAGATTGACTGCAAATTCAAAATATTGGTCATGTTGGTAGGATTAGGTGCGTTCACACCGCAGTACTTTTCCCACTTTAGTTCCGATATAATTCCGAAATGTTACGTTCACACCAAAAAGAGCCGGAACTAAAATGAGATCATGAGAACCTTTTCACCCCCTTTCAAGTCCCTGCTAGAGAGCAGGGACTTTCGTGGGAGAAAAAGGTTCCTATGTCTGATTGGCTGGGCGGATTGCAAACCACGCCCCGTAAAACTCCCAAAAAGTTTTGTGAAACAGCCATTTTATTATCCTCGCATTAGCATTATTAGCATTAGCATTAGCCCAGCGCATGAAACGCAGAGAGACTAACTTATGGCAACACAAAATAAAACATTGGAGCGGTGGAGATGAGGAGGTGTCGGCGTTCTGGCGATTTACTCGGAAGCTGCTGGGAGTCCCAGCAGCTTCTACTGAAGCCAGTCCCCAACTCCGGGGGACTTCCGGCTGGGGACTTTGGGGGGCAGTATACGCAGTGAAGTGGTTTGCGGCCTGCCAGTAAACCCAAAGCAGAAGAAGAAGTGACGTCAGCGGCTTTATTTGCCTAATCCTCCCCCAGGGACTTATTCCGGTGTGAACGCGAATAAGAACTAAAGAGTTCTCATGAACTAAGTTCTCATGAACCTTTGCGGGAAAAGTTCTGCGGTGTGAATGCGCCTATGTTGGTAGGATTGGGTAGGCGTGGTGTTACTTGTTGGTACGTGGGTTGGGGGGGGCCATGGGCGCTCAGTGCCCAGGGGCCCCTGGAGGTACTAATCCGGCCTTGGCAACAGGCTCTTAAAAAACTGCAAGTCCTCGTCCTCCTCCACCACTGGTGGGGTTGGCTGGGCAATTGCTGGGTAATTGCTGACAGCAGACAGCAGAGTTCCTTCGAACGGGGACATCTCCCTCTCCCTCTCCCTCCCCCGTGTTTTTCCCCGGACCTCAGCATTCTCCACCTGGCTGCTGCTGGCTGCTGCTGGCTGCTGCTGGCTGCTGCTGGGTGCGGCTGGCTGCTGCTGGCTGCTGCTGGCTGCTGCTGGCTGCTGCTGGCTGACTGGTGGATGGGCTGGCTGGCTCACTCTCTACCTGGCTCACTCTCTACCTGGCTCTCTTCCTCTGCCACCAGGGTGGATGGAGGCAGGGTCTGCCGGGGGACATTGCTGGACGTCTCACGGTCTATGATGAATGGGGTTAAAAACCCCATCACTGCCATGAAACACCAGGGCTTGAACCCCCCTGCAGACCCTGCGCCGCTTCTTTTTGCCTCCTTCTCCATATTCTTCTGCTTGCGGAACCTGTCCCTCAGTCTTCCATCTCTTTTTGCACACATCCTCTAATAAAATGAAATGAAATAATAAAGTTAATAAATAATAAAGTTAATTTCTTGAATTTACTAAATTATTCCTCCATTTATGAATGCTATTGTTATGCTCCATTCCATGCTGGCTAAATATACTGTCTATGCTTGATAGCTGTGCATGTATTATATGTTATGTTATATATTAAGGGGAATATTGGAATATTATACATATATATATATTCATTATATATTATTGGTATATTAATATATTATTATATTAATATATTAAGATATAAGATTATATATTATGCTTATACTTATATTATTATTTTATTATTATATTATATGTTATGCTACATTGCTAGCTGTCTATTTAATGTTAAAATGAAGTAAACTGGATATAAATTCCCCAAACAGTTGAAATCCTACCAGTTTCTCCAACTGTCTCTGCCACCTCCCGCCATGCCTGGTTCCTCCGGTTTAGGTCCCGGTAGACGAACAGAGTACAGTCATACAGGACTGGGACATTTGCCACGGCAATGATTCATTTATCCTCCATTTTATGACATATGGAAAATAGTCAAGACATGCCGTATCAGCATACACGCGGTTTGATTGGCTAGCGCTTGTACTGGCGGGAATTGCATAAGCGGGATTTGATTGGCTGATGCCAAGCATCGAGCCTCAAAAGTTGAACATTGTTCAACTTTTGAACATTGTTCAACTTTTGATGCCGATAGATGCTCGTGATGCTTGCAAAGCCATGCCATGCTCCTCACAATGCAGTTCGGCGAAATGTAGTTCTACGTCACCCGATTCAAATGAATGGGCGAAGCGTTGAAAGCATTTTTTGATGCCTGTAGTGTAGACGGGGCGTTAGCGCAGCTGTGGGATTTGGCCGTGGGATTGTTGAGTCTCTCTCTACCTTCCTTGTGGGCTCTGTGACTGTGACCGGCTGCACAGGCTGTATGTATGAGTTCCCCCATAGATAACTTTTCATTCAATAAACGTAAGTCTTCACAAGTCATTTTAAACCTCTTTCCAGGGGTGCCGTAAACATTCTCCCTTCCTGGTGGACTCTGTGGCAGTGCCTAGCTGTAAAAGTTGGGGCGCCGTAACCACTCTCCCCACCTCTGGTCATCATCCCCCCCCCTCCCCTTCCTGCTGTTTTGGCTCGGTGAGCTTTCGCAGCGAGCTGTGGCGTCATAGAATTGACAGGCCCTGACTACTCCGTGCTGGACTGTCACCAGGGCCGTTTTAAAATCACGGAATAGCAAGGACACTGATTGTTTTAGTTCAGGGGTGGGGAACCTCCGGCCTCCGGGCCGTATACGGCCCGCGAGACAATTTGGTACAGCCCTCGAGGTAATTTATAAACACACGCAAAAAAGAAAAAAAATTAAGAAATCTAGACCGCAAAAAATTAAACAAGCGAGTGCCTGTTTTTCCTGGCCAAGGTCAGGGTCCTTGAACACAACACGAGTTTAACGTGTCATCACGTGGTATATGTCTCGACTGACAGGGGCAGTTCTGACGGAGAGCACCAGAACGCCACTCCAGCACTTCAGAAACTGCAGTACCCATAAGGAGCCGTACACATGCCGCAGTTTCTGTCTTTAGTTGAAAGCCCAGTGGCGATCTGCTCATCCGTCATACTGATCATACAAACAATAACTGTGTTGTCATTAGCATCTGGTTAGCTAGCTATGCTAACGAATATAAGAAGCTTTGTCTACAACCAGTGAGGTAAAGGCACATCTTTACATGATCATTATAGTTATAAAAAAATAAGAGAATAAAGGGCCGTACAATAATTTGTACGGCCCTCTGAGGATATTGTAAAAATGTAAATGGCCCTTGAGAGGAAAAAGGTTCCCCACCCCTGTTTTAGTTGATTCATTTTGATTATCTGTTTGTTTTGTGCATCTAATGTTTTGAGTACATTTATAGTATCTTGTTAATTGTGTGATTTTGTTTATTTTCTTTTGTTAACATTTGGTTTAATTAGTTTACTCATTTTAGTTGTTTACGTTTATTTAGATTTGGTTTATTTTAGTTGTTTTCCTTTTGTTTATCTTTCTCCAACCAAGTTTTATAATCTTGCTGATTTGTAACTATCTCTCTTGTGCCGGACAGCTGCTGTGGGCTCCAGGCGGCAAACCCAATCCCTGGTGGTGGTGTTCTTCACATGCTCAATTTCTTTGGTGTGCAGTGTCACTGGTGATTTTGATTTGACCCCTTCCTCCCCATTTTGTTAATTGCCGCCTTGGTAAGCCCCAGCACTGTCCTTCTGCCTCCTCCCTGGAGAACCTTTTGAAAATGATATTGTTTATTATTAGAAATGTAATTATGTATAAATAAAATAACCATTGTGGTAATATCCTTTACACTGTCTCTGTCTGTGGTGTTCAAACCAACACATCCTCACTCCCAGGTCGGCCTATGTTGACGTTATGTCAAGTCCCCTGCCGGCTTTTTCCAACGCAAGGGGGGGGGCCTTAGCATCCATTTTCAACGCAAGGGGGGGGCCCTTAGCGTCCATTTTCAGCTTTCCGGGATGTCCATGTGCTTCTATGGACGCTCATGGAAGCGGAGAATTGTACACCCGGAAGTAAATATTCCCCTTACTGACGATTGATTTTACAGTGATATCTGCACTACTCATCGACTAAAAAACAGCAGATTATCCTTGTTAATTACACAACATTGATTGGTTCAAATTGTGTGCAATTTCCCCTTCGATTCGGAGAAACAAATCTTTTTTCGGAGTAAAGGATGGCAGAAGACACTACACTACCCAGAATCCCCAGCTATCGTTTGACGTCACGTGATCTTCACATTTCTCCCTGCAGAAAAAGAAAACATGGCCGAACTTAGTTTTATTCTCGGTGTAAAATGCCTTTTTTAAAGTTAGTTTGGTGATTAAAATGCGTTTTGATGTCATTGGATGCGAGAAATATGAGTTGTTATTTCAGATGATGTGTGCAGTGGATGTACATGATCTTTAGTTTGCTAGTTATTACGAAGATTACTTCAGGAAATTGCGTCCAACGTTTTCATTGTTACCAAGGTGGTTGCTAGGGACGCTGCTATCGATATTATTTCTGTTATGTTGTGTAACTGTTTAATGGTGTTATCTTTATTGCTACCCCCTTCCCCGTCAATGTATAGTGTTGGTCCACAGCGCAAACGTATTAGTTTAACACAATCCGCATCTAAAGATACGTTATTTTCCCCTGTGCAATTCCAGTCTCACATCTCAGAGCACATCGTCATTAACAAATACCGGAAACAGACCGAAAACATTTAAAAAAAAATAGAAATAATACCTTATTCCGAGTGCTCTTGCTTTTCTCTTTGAAAGTCATCACATAACGGCATTGTAATACACGATTCGGCTGCATTAAATATTACATATCTGCCGTAGTTCTGTATTTATAGCCCTGATGAGAAGACAAACATGAAGAACTGAAAACGTGACGTGGATCATAAATATATCAGCCATTAAACAACATCTTACATTTCTTTTCACACAATACGTCTCCATGCCGTATCAACACTAATTCGGCTCACTTTTATATTTGATCCAATTAGTAGATAGGCTGTATTTACACCATAAAGGTGCACAGCTGATATAAAGGGACACCTGGTGGTTAAAACATGTTATTGAATTTCATTATTTGTATTATTAGATATTAATAGGATCCCTATCAAGTATATTCATTACTCGTTATTCTCTACTAATAGTTAATTAAAGACTGTATATAATGACTATTTTGCACATCCCTTTCAAGATTTCAAGATTTTCTAAGGTTTATTGACATATCATATAGGCCTACACAACTGTGGTGTAGTTCTGCACTGAATGAAAAACTTGGGTCGCAAGTTCCTCAATAGTGCATTACAAGACATCTATCAAAATGTGTGCATACCTCCAGCAATGTTAACTATGTTGAAGCACTTATTTTAACTGATATTATACATAATGTATTATACTCTTATAAGATGTATGTAGATATTTCATCTCCGGCCTTGTCAGGTATTGAACAATCAATAAATAAAGAACACAGAATTGTTGAATATAAAACACAGAATTTGTGTGATTATAATAAATGATTTTCAAATAAACACAACTGCATATTTAACTGTTACACATGCTGATGTAACGCAAATGTTCCAACTTGGGATCAATAAAGTATATCTTATCTTAAGCTGATCGATGGCTACTGCCATATTTGCAAAATGTGCCTCTGAACCTTGACAAGTGCATGTTTCAGGCTTATCAATTAATGTAATGTAATGTAATGTTATCAATTAACAACAGGAGGGGTCACAAACATAAGTCCAGCTGTTAAATAAAGCTCTTCTGACCTTAGCTGGCATGTGGGTATATATACTAATGCTGCCCACTATGGGCACAAGCAATTTTCACCCATTTATTAATTATATGTTTTAAATGTGAGTGTTTCCTGTCCCCTAAACCTCCAGGGATGTACACAGTTTAATACTGGCAACTTCTTATTATGGGAAATACGAAAACGTCTTTTAAAACTACAACTCCCAGTAGAGACGTGTCATAGAGAACATGTTACGAAACAGAATAGCCAGCATGTGTAGTACTGGGGACGGGGTGGGGGAGGGGGGACGCGGTGGACCCGTTCAAATCCAGTTTTGAACAGTCTGCCGTGGTTCCATCCCATTTCAAGTGCTGTTCGAGGCTTGGTAACCCTTGGAGCACACTCTCCAATCACAGAGCTTGAGGACTATCACGGGGTTTGTCAAACAGAGCACATGGTGTAGTCCAAACGATAGCTGGGGATTCTGGGTAGTGTAGTGTCTTCATTGCCTTTAAGGGCAGTTGACACAAACGAATGCCGTGCTTCCATGAGCGTCCATAGAAGCACATGGACATCCCGGAAAGCTGAAAATGGATGCTAAGGGCCCCCCCCCTTGCATTGAAAATGGACGCTAAGGCCCCCCCCCCTTGGGTTGAAAATGGACGCTAAGGCCCCCCCCCCTTGCGTTGGAAAAAGCCGGCAGGGGACTTGACATAACGTCAACATAGGCCGACCTGGGAGTGAGGATGTGTTGTTCAAACGAACCTGATTGCCTTTTATTAAATTGGATAACTTTAGTTTTTAGTAATTTCCTGGGGGCGAAACTCCCCCAGGTGGCGTTGTCAGCAAACCGAGCATTTTATACGAGCACCACATAGCATAACATTTAAATATTCAAGCAAAGTACAATTACCTCAAAATTGTACTTTAGTACAGTGCGCTCGCATTATTAACCCCTCCACTGCTGGTCAGTTCTCTGTTGCCTTTAAACAGAACTGTGTGAATCGGGAACCTATGTCACCTGAAACGGATGAGCTTATCTCATGGTTTCACTCTACTTGCAAAGCTGTCATAGACACTGTTGCTCCTTTGAAAACCAGGGAACCTAAAACTAAATCTGAGCCTTGGTTAAATGACACGACTCGGGCTGTCCGACAGGATTGCCGTAGAGCTGAGCATAAATGGAAAAAGGACAAACTGCAAGTTTCATTTGAAATGTTGAGGGAGTGTTGGCCTTTCTATCAGATTTCAAACCTTTATTTATACAGATAAAATCCCATTGAGATCATTGATCTCTTTTCCAAGGGAGACCTGTGAAAGAGGCAAAAAGCAAACTTTTATCTGACATCTTTCTGTCAAATCGTCATAAGCCACGTGTTCTGTTCCAGACTATTGATTTGGTCCTTAATGCCCCCCAAAATAGCTCTATGGAGACCTCCACCGCGGTCTGTGAGGATTTTCTTCACTTTTTCATTGATAAGGTAAAAGAGACTAGAGCTCAAATCTCTGCTCCTGCAATTGACCCCTCAGTTCCTGCACCGTGTTCTGCTGTCTTTAATCAGTTTGAGCATGTAGCTCTGTCTTTTGTACAGGAGATTGTCTCCAAGTTAAAGCCCTCTGGTTCTCCAAAAGACCCTGTCGCATCTCAACTTTTTAAAGAGGTTTTCCCCACTGTTGGACCCTCTGTGCTGGCAGTTATAAACAGCAGTCTGCTCTCAGGGAAGGTCCCCGAAAACCTGAAGCATGCAGTAGTGAAACCTCGTATTAAAAAACCCATCCTGGATCCCACAGTTCTGGCTAATTTTAGGCCCATTTCCAAAATGCCTTTTATGTCAAAGATCCTGGAGAAGATTGTCTTCAGTCAAATTATGTTTTTTCTGGAAGAGAACAACATACTGCAGGTTTTCCAATCCGGTTTTAAAACTATGCACAGCACTGAAACAGCGCTTTTATGAGTCTTTAATGACATCCTTTTATCTACTGACTCTGGGGACTGCGTTGTGCTCCTACTTATTGACTTAACGGCTGCTTTCGATACAGTCGACCATGACATCCTGATCTCCCGCTTGGAAAAGTGGGTGGGCATTGAGGGAAAAGCCCTGGAATGGTTCAGGTCATATTTGAAGGACAGAACTTTCTCTGTCAGCCTTGGTGACTCCGAGTCATCCTCTGCTCCACTCCTGTATGGGGTCCCACAGGGCTCAGTATTAGGCCCCCTGATATTCTCCCTCTATTTGCTCCCTCTTGGGTCCATTTTTAGAAAGCAAGGCATCGCATTCCACTGCTATGCTGACGATAGCCAGATGTATGTCCCTCTAACAAAGAAGGAGGGTTACTTAATTAGCCCACTGCTAAAGTGCCTAGATGACATAAAGGCCTGGATGGCGTGCAATTTCCTTAAACTCAATGAAGGAAAAACAGAAGTAATGGTTTTTGGTAACACCACTGACACCACTTCTGTAGACCTGGGTTCCTTGCATCAGTACACCAAGCCCACCGTTACGAACCTTGGTATTAAAATGGACCGTGAACTCAAACTTGAGAGTCAGATTAAGTCGGTGGTAAAAACGAGCTTTTATCACCTGAGGCAGCTAGCGAAAGTAAAAGCTTTTCTCTCCAGACAGCAGTTTGAGACAGTAATCAGTTCTGCCGTCTCCTTAGCTGACGGGATCTTAGGCAGGGGTACAAAATGAGCCATCTTACTAAACCGATCTACCACCGTCAAAATGGCAGTATGTCCGTGGGACGGTGGTAGACCAGTCACAAAGTCCAAGGAAATATGTGACCAAGGGCGACGTGAGACCGGTAATGGATGAAGGAGTCCCGCTGGCGCTTGGTGAGATGGTTTGTGCCGATTGCACACAGGACAGGCGTTCACAAACTCCCGGGTGTCAGCCTCCAGCGTGGCCCACCAGAACCGTTCTAGAACCCTCCCCTTGGTACGTTGAATTCCAGGGTGGCAGAAAAGTCTGGAGCTGTGAGCCCACTGAAGCATCTCAGCCCTCAAAACCTGAGGCACAAACAAACGGTTGAGAGGACAAGAACTCGGACCGGGTTGGTCCACCAAAGCAGTCTTAACCCTCTCCTCAATCTTCCAAGTGAGGACGCCGATCACCCGAGGAGCAGGAAGTAGTGTCCGGAATACCCCAGCTGTCTCCCCCCCTCTCGAACTGCCTGGACAAAGCGTCGGCCTTAACGTTGCGGGAGCCCGGGTGGTAGGAGAGGAAAAAATTAAACCGGGTAAAAAATAACGACCACCTTGCTTGTCGGGAATTCAGTCTTTGGGCCGACCTGATGTATTTCAGGTTCTTATGGTCGGTCCAAACCTGAAATGGTTGTTCCGTCCCCTCAAGCCAGTGTCGCCACTCCTCCAACGCCAACTTGACTGCTAGAAGTTCCCGATTCCCCACGTCATAGTTCCTCTCCGCCGGACTCAATCTCCTCGAAAAGAAAGCACAGGGGTGGAGCTTCTGGTTCTCACCAGAACGTTGCAACAGGATGGCCCCCACCCCAACGTCAGATGCATCCACCTCCACCACCAACTGACCAGCAGGATCTGGTACCTGCAGGATAGGAGCCGATGTAAACCGGCCCTTGAGGTCCTGAAAAGCCTCCTCGGCTGCAGGGGACCATCGGAACGTCACTTTGGACGAGGTCAGGGCGGTGAGCGGGGCGGCCACGGTGCTGTAGCCACGGATGAACCGTCTGTAAAAGTTGGCGAATCCCAGGAAACGCTGCAGCTCCTTCCGGGAATCAGGGACCCGCCACGAAGTAACCGCTGAAACCTTAGAAGGATCCATCTCCACACTTCCTTGACCCACGATGTAGCCGAGAAAGGCGACCGAAGAAGTGTGAAACTCGCACTTCTCCGTCTTGACGAACAGCGAGTTCTCCAGAAGTCTCTGGAGGACTGTCTGGACATGATGGACGTGTTCCTTGAGGTTTCTTGAAAAGATCAAAATGTCATCCAGATAAACAAAAACATAACGATCCAACATGTCCCGGAGTACGTCGTTCACCAATGCTTGGAAAACTGCAGGGGCATTGGTAAGTCCAAATGGCATCACCAGGTACTCGTAATGTCCTGAAGAGGTGTTGAAGGCGGTCTTCCATTCATCCCCCTCACGGATTCGTACCAGGTGATAAGCGTTTCGTAGATCCAGCTTAGTGAAGATTGTAGCCCCCTGTAGTAACTGGAATGCTGACGAGATGAGTGGCAAGGGATTCGAACGATTCGAAAAAAAACCTGCTCCTGCGGGTGATGTGGAAGGACGAATAATTCCTGCAGCCTGAGAGTCATTGATGTAAGTCTCCATGGACTTCCTCTCTGGTGCCGAAAGCGAGTACAACCGGGCCTTGGGTGGAACTGCTCCTGGATGTAGCTCAATGGGGCAGTCATAGGGCCGATGAGGTGGGAGAGATGTCGCCTTAGCCTTGCTAAAAACCTCCTTAAAGTCCAAATATTCTGCCGGAACCCCCGTGACATCCGGAACCAGGTTCATATCCCCAGATAGTTGAGGTGCGGAAGCCTGCTTGAGGCAAACCTGATGACAGGAGGAACTCCAACCTAGGATAGACCCAGTTGCCCAGTCAATGTTTGGGTTGTGGCGGCGGAGCCACGGATAGCCCAAAATCAGAGGGATTTGGGGGGACCGTAGCACATGAAACTGGATTGTCTCATGGTGGTTCCCCGACATGAGCATATGTACTGGCGTCGTCTGGTGTGTCACCGTTCCCAGTAGGTGACCATCCAAAGCATTAGCCGGTACCGGCTGGAGCAACCGAACCAGTTGGATGCCCAGCTGTAGTGCGAGCTCCTCGTCAATGATGCTAACATCCGGAGTCGATAAAAACAGCCAGAGCCTGAGATTTGCCTGTCAGGAGGAGTTGGGCAGGGCACAAGGGTCTTAGATTGGGGATCAGCTCAGAGGTTTGGCCCACCAGTATACTCCCCATTACTGATGAGCTCTGCCTTTTACCGGACAACGGGAAACCATATGTCCAGCCTGACCACAGTAAAGGCAAAGATTACCTCTTCGACGTAACTCCCTCTCCTCAGAGGTAAGACTGGTACGACCCACTTGCACGGGCTCGGCCTCCCCGTACCGTGAATCAGAGTAGTTATGGGAATTCTCCGCCGAAACCGGAAGTCGAAATCTCCCAGAAACCGGAAGCTGTTGTCGCGAGCAGCGGCCCGCCGCTCGCGTCTGTTGCTCTCCTCTCCGGGTCTGGATTCGTCTGTCAATCCGAGAGGTGAGCTCAATTAACCCATCCAAGGAAGCAGGGAGATCATAGGAAACCAGCTCATCTCTCATATAATCCGCTAATCCTCTCAGAAATGCGTCACACTGCGCCGGCTCGTTCCAGCTGCTGCGGCGGCTGCTGGTGCGGAAGTCAATAGTGTAATCCACCACCGTGCCGGAACCCTGGCTCAAACTCAGCAGACCCCCGGCAGCGTCGGGACCCAGACGAACGGAACCGAACACCTTCCGCATCTCCGCGGAAAATGCAGCAAAAGAGGCGCAGGCTGACGTCTGCTGCTCCCACTCCGCAGTTCCCCATAAACGGGCTCTTCCCGTCAGATGATTAACGGTGAAAGCTACCCGAGCCGCCTCGGAGGCGAAGGTGTGTGGCTGCAGTGAAAACAATATGGAACAGTTTGTGAGAAAAGGACTGCATCCCTCCGGCTCACCAGCGTAGCGTTCCGGCGTTCCCACACGAGGCTCCGGAGCGTATCCCGTCGGGCCAGGGGCTGGAGCAAGCATCGGAGCTGCGGGCGGAGGGACGGTAGCAGCCATGGTAGCAGTTAGCTGTTGTACCGTTGCGACCATCTGTTGCATCTGGGAGGTAAGGTAATCCAGCATTTGTCCCTGGGCTGAGGTTGCCTGGTGGGTCTCGGTAGCTAAGGTAGCTATCGTGACCTCCTGTCTTTGGATGGCATCCTCAACCCTTTCAAAGCGGTCTCTAGGAGACCCGGTGTTTGCTTGGTCCATTTCTGGCCAGATCGTTCTGTCACAAACGAGCTGAGGACCAAAATGCAGAACACGGGAAACCAGGGATAGTCGGTAACCAGCTTTATTGATGGCATAGGCTGGTAGAAGACAACACGGCAGATAGTAGGCAAAGGGCTGGTCGGGGACAGGCGAGGGTTCCAGGAGAAAGCAGGACAGGAGTCGCAGGTACAGAACTGGTCAGGGAGCAGGCGATGGTTCCAGGAGAAAGCAGGACGGGAGTCGCAGGTACAGAACGGGTCAGGGAGTAGGCGAGGCAGGCTGGTCAGGGACAGGCAGGGTCGAAACCGGGAGAGCAATCTGAAGGGTAATGCGGGAAAGACTGGCATGCTGCAAAGTACGATCTGGCACTGAGGTGAAAGTGAAGTGGGCCTAAATACTAATGGAGCTGATGGGTGCAACAGAGTGAGAGAGAGACAGGGTGTGACTACCAGGTGACTAAGGAAAGTTAATGCAGAAAATAGGTGAGTGAGAAGGTAACTGTGACAATATGACCTCTTAAATTAAAATAAAGTGAACATTAACACCAATATTATCATTTATAAAATGCTATAACAAAAAATAACAGAAGCGAAAGATTTTTTAATTACATACCAACTACAAAATAAGCGGGTATTAAAGTGTAAACGGACAACAAAACGGAAATGGAAATGAAAAGTATTTTTCTCATCATGATCCAATATGGTTACCATCGCCTTGCCCTTCAACAGTTATCACGAGCCCTGGCTCAGCCTTACTCACCAAGAGCCCAGCGCCTAGCCTTCTTACAGGCAAAGTCACTGATCAAGTCCTTGAAGTCCAGCTTTCTAGCCAACTGGCTTTCAATGGACAGCATGGCAAGACTGCAAAGCCTTATGGGGGACAGGGCTGCGGAGCCTAAAGATGGATCTGTTGGTCCTGGCACCAGGGGGAGGGACAACTGATTTAGTATGAATAGCTGCTAAAAATGTACCTGCATTTATTAAATGTCAGCTAAAAGAGGAGTGAAATGAAAAACCTCTGAATTTTCTGTGAAGTACTTAAAGGGAAATTTGAGTACTTTATTTATGTGTTTATGATTTAATTTCGTAATTTCGGAGAAACCAGCTCGAGTGTGCTAGAATTTGAAAATACACAACCGGAGAAAATCTGCCACTGCCCTCCTCCAACACACACATGACCAATGAGGGCACGAGATAAGTTTGTGCACAGATGGAAGGCTGACATGCAGGTAGGCCATCCAGTTATGTTATCCTGGCCGGCTCAGATGATTGGTCGTGCTTTTTACAGCGCTACGGCTTCCACAGATGACATTTTTTTATGGATTTTTTGTCAAAGCACTTAAGATATTCATTGCTATCAGGATGTTAAGAGCATTCCATAGAATATAACAAAAAGTGTATCTCGAGCCGGTTTCTCAAACTTTCCCCACCTTTAATGTCAGCAAAACATTAAAATTATTATTTACAATGGACTACGCTTAGCTAACAGACTAATAACCACCACTCATAGACCACACTCACCTTTTCTTTTGAAAAACTGTCGCCCTTTAGTCCCTCTCTCTTGTCTTTCTCTCCTTTCTTTTCTTTTTTGAAAGCCTGACTTTGTGAGTCGTTGAGACATAGTTCACACGTAAGTACTAGCGGCCTCCTCACATGCTCTCACTCTCTGCTAGAAAGGGCCGGTGCCGCACAGTGTTTGGGGGCAGGACTTACATTACATGTAAATAGAGGGGGGTGTTCGATGCTTTGGATAATTAACTTTTGGAAGAAAATAAGTTAAATGAATCGTAAGTTTAGTGAGTACATTATCAATATGCGGTTATATTAATGCTTTTTATTGATGATTGATGAAAGGTTACTTAAACATTTTTCTTAATGTTCTAAAAATGTTTGGGGCCCCTGTCAGTCACGGGGCCTTAGAATCGTCCTAACTTTTCACCCCCTTACGGCGCCCCTGGGTGGAACCAGGCCTACTGTCAGTCTGCTCTGCACTTTCTCTAATCCCCATCTTGCCCAGCCCTGCTGAACACTCTCTTTAGAGAGTGTTCAGTGAGACAGAAGGAATTCTGCTGCTCTGCACTCAGAGGATTCAGAGAGTCCACGGAGCGGTAGGACAAGAATACCCTCATACAGAAAGAAGACCAAGAAGAGCAACGTTGTCTGACTTGGAAGAGCAAATAATCATCATCATCATCATCATCATCATCATCAGTTATATTTGAAAACTGGAATATGCTTTAAGACTTCGTGAAGCAAACAAAAAGTTGTCAAAATTGGATTTGAAAACACAGCAGTAATTGGAAGTTATCAATTGGATTCTACATCACCGTGGCGACAGTAGCCAGGATCTAAATCCCTTATTGCCGTGGTAGCAGGACTGTTGGAGGGGCCATGATGTACTTCCAGGTGGTGATCCTGGCCGTTGCGGCCATGCTGGCATACTACTTTGAGTTCACAGACACCTTCAGCCCCGCCCTGCAGGGCTTCATCTGCAGGGACCCCAGCCTCACCAAACCAGACCCCGGCCCCGAACAGGACGGCCGCCTGCAGCCCGTCATACTGTTCTCTGTGGTGGGGGGGCTGCCTGTGTTACTGGTGAGTAACTGAGTTTAAGAGAAACTCCCTCTGGAGGGAACACAGGGATTTATTTATCCTTTGCAGACCATTTAACTGCACCAAAACCTACTGTATAGAACCCAACAAATAATATGACGTCCTCTTTAACAGCATAATGCCCTAATTTAATTTTTAAAAGCGCTAACAGAAGGTATTTTCAGACTAAAATATGACCAAATTGGCTTATCAAACATAATTCATTAAATGTTAAAGGTGGGGTAGATAAGTTTGAGAAACCGGCTCGAGATACACTTTTTGTTATAATCCATGGAATGCTCTTAACATCCCGATAGCCATGAATATCTGAAGTGCTTTAACAAAAAATCCATTAAAAAATGTCACCTGTGGAAGCTGTAGTACTGTAAAAAGCACGACCAATCATCTGAGCCGACCTGGCTAAAATAACTGGATGGCCTACCTGCCTGTCAGCCTTCCATCTGTGCACAAACTTATCTTGTGCCCTCATTGGTCATGTGCGCGTTCGTGTGTGTTGGAGGAGGGGCTCTGTGAGGAAGTGGCAGATGTGTTCCGGTTGTGTATTTTCAAATTCTAGTGCACTCGAGCTGGTTTCTCCAAAATATTCCTCACCTTTAAGGCCTGTCACTACCATTTGCCGGCTTCAAATGAAGCTGGAACCCTTTAAGTCTATAAGAGCAATAACTACATTTTGTGTAGATCTACTTTAGCACACCCATAGCCTAAATGCACCTATGCATGACCCTCACTAGATATTATGCACTTATCACCTCAGTTAAAAGCCTGTGTTGATAATCTGCTTTTCGTCCAAGGAGAATATCTGAGTAGACCTTTTTTCTTGGGGGATGATAAGCTTGGCAGGTAGAGTAATATGCATGTGTATTATGCGTGATTGTCGAATATTTTCCTTTGGGGATTTATCGTTTATTCTAGTGGGAGGGACGGTAAACAGAGGAAACACTTTCGGGCCTTCAAATAGGAACTCCAACATTTAACAGACCAGTGGTGTGACTTTATTACCCATTCAAGGACAGACTTTATAGTAGCTTTTATAGTGCCGGCTCCGTAGGCTATAGAGAATCGCATACAGCATGGTGGAGAGGCAAGTGCTCAGAGCATGAAGCCAACAATTGACCGCTGGGTTTAAAATGTCCCAGATCTTCTGCATCAATGCACAGTTGTGTTCCTTTAAGTTTAACCCCGTCTCAAAGTGGCCCACGTGTTCATTATTGTGAGGGAAGTAATAATTAGCTATAATGAATTTAGAAGACAACATGTTTCTGCATGGTTTTAAATGCAGGTGAGTTTGTGTGTGCCAGTTTTGGTTATTTAATTCCAAGTATTACTAAGTATTTCCATCCCAAAGTATTTTTCTGTGTGTTCATCAGATTTCAGGTGTGGAGCTTGTTATCTTCCTCCTTCACTACAACTCAGACAACCTGTACGACCAGGACACGGTTGTTGTCATGGGAGACTGTTGCTACGTGAACCCTATGGTGCGCAGGACCTTCCGTTTCCTTGGTAATATAATTACTAAATTAAACCCACTTTCAGCTGTTATTTTCATTCATAATCTCATATTTAATTGTGATTCAATTATACTGAAAACCATTGAATCAGCGTTAGGGTTAGTCATCAGTCATTGAGTGGTGATACTGATGTAGGAAGATCGTAGACAGGAGTTACTTTATAAGTAGGTGCTTGGTCACTTTCTAGTTGTAACATGCTATTATGATGTCGCTGTGACTTGATGTGTAATATGGTTTCTGTGCAACATAGAGGTGGCAAGAGAGAAGGCACTTTGACTAGAGACTTGTCTTTATAACAAGATATTTAACAAGGTGCATTGTCTTGATACAATGACATGATTTGCAATCAGACATTTGTTTGCTAACATTTCAACACTTATAATATTTAACAATGAAAACGTTGTATAGACACAATTTCCTGAAGTAATCTTCGTAATAACTAGCAAATTAAAGATCATGTACATCCACTGCACACATAATCTGAAATATTTTTCAGATTTCATATTTCTCGCATCAAATGACATCAAAACGCATTTTAATGGCCAAACTAACTTTAAAATAGGCATTTTACACCGAGAATAAAACGAAGTTCGGCCATGTTTTTTTCTCTGCAGGGAGAAATGTGAAGATCACGTGACATTGGAATGAATGGTGAAAAAAAACGTAGGGATCTTAAAATTTCAGAGGCGTTTTTGTAGAAATACTACGTCCTACGTTGTGGACCAACGTAGTTATTACACGTTTTTTTATGAGACTGGGTTGGTCAGCGATGTTGGTAGTGTTACTTTTTTAGCTAGCATAATTCCTTCATACATAGATGTGACAGTAGGTGTCATGCTAACATACATGCATACAGTACACTATTTGAGATAATAAAGACCATGCTACCTTTAATGCTAATTTAGACTAATACCTTTGTTGATGCATTGGTTCAAAGTAACTTAGCACATCAACTTGTATAGAAATTAAGGAAATGTGTTACTTTAATTTCAAGTAAATGGGAGGGAAATTGAATACATTTGACTTCAATAGATTATTTTCGAAAGTTATAATAGTTACTTTACAAATGAAGACTTTACATAGAACATATGATCTTTTTAAACATCATGCATTGGTTTAGAGTAAACTATGCAACATTATATAAAATAATGCAATTAAGCTCCACCTCAACCAAACCTCAAAAATACTTTTTTTAAATGTAATAAAATGTTCAAATTACAAACAGGACACATAGCAGAAAACACTAAAAGTCTCCTAATGCACAGATCACATTAAAATATTTCCTTCACAGCTGCTTCATTATTTGTCCGCATCTTTAAGTAAAGGATTTAAATACAGAATAATATCACCAATGTGTGGATGTGAGTCATTTATTTGAGCTTGATTTCATCTCATCTTTGTGTGTTTTTCTGCAGGTGTGTATATCTTCGGTCTATTTACAACAGACATCTTTGTCAGCGCAGGTCAGCTGGTCACAGGAAGTCTGGCTCCTTACTTCCTGTCTGTTTGCCTGCCCAATTACACTGCCCTCGGCTGCCTGGACACGGCTAACTTTGTCAGCCAATCAGATGCTTGTACTGGTGATGCTGATGACATCATGAGAGCCAGGAAGACGTTCCCCTCCAAAGAGGCTGCCCTGAGTGGGTATACAGCTGTGTATCTGGCAGTGAGTGGACCAGCAGTGTATCTACCCTTACAGTACAGCATTGAGCCGTGTCATACAGTAAAATACTCGTCCTTTCCAGATGTACGTCATATCCTGTGTGGGATCCAGTGGAGGTCGCCTGACGGGCCCCCTCCTCAGCCTCTCATTGGTCAGTGCGGCTATGCTCACAGGCATCAACAGAATGGCCGAGTACCGAAACCACTGGAGTGATGTCATCGCAGGACAAGCCATCGGAGGCGCTATCGCTGTCTTTCTGGTCTGTTATCATTCATCTTATTTATATATTTTTTTATATGTGTCCATACATCTAATGACACTCACACTTTTCACTGCTTCAATGCCATTACAATTCCCCTTTGTGATCAATCTAACAAACTGTGTTTTGTCTAACTTTTTACTAACACCACACTTGTGTTTTAAGTCATAGATCTGTCTGCAAAGATAAGACACTTCGTTCTTATAATCTGTAGGAAATAAGATAAGATTAGACTATTTATAATAAACACAATAAACACAGCAGCAAAACTGTACACTAAAAGTGCAGCAAAAAGAGCAATTAAACATCCACAGACAACATGAAACATAGAAACACAGATGGTCACACAATCAATGCAATTATTAGCAGTATTTAGTAGTTAGTAGTGCAACAAATAAAACGTTGTGGCAGTTACGTAATTGCACGTTATCATATCATTATTAATAATACTAATAATAATAATATTGCACATCGTTACATATAGCAGCATATAGCATATACATCGGTATATATATATATATATATATATATATATGTTTTTCTGTATGTGACCCTCATACTTGCCAACCTTGAGACCTCAGAAATCGGGAGCATTTCCAAAGCCACCGCGGGGGGGGGGTTGCTCGGTGGATCGCCGGAGCGTATTAGATCAACATTAACATGCATGGTAATTGTAAGTGCACTGCCTTGCGGCCTGTCGCGCCATCCTTGGTGGAGCATACGGGCTGGACCTGTATTTTACAGGAAAGGAGTGAGCAGAGGGTCGAGTTGTCGATTCTTGTTCAGTTTTCTGTGACTATCTTCATTACCCTCTCGAACTTTCAGTTGCACGCTACTAAAGAGACACGCTACCATGGAAACCGAACAATGGTGTAGCTGTATTAAAGTCCGAGTGGAAACAGTCCTGAGTAAATCTGATTTTGTCAGAAATCGTGAGAAATGCGGGAGAAATATGACCCCGGGAGGAAACTGGGAGAGGGCTATGAAATCAGGAGGGTTGGCAAGTATGGTGACCCTTGTCACTACCCGATCCGTCCCCCTGCCCGATCGGTACTGCGCATGTGCGAGATGGTCCGGAAGTCCAGACGGCAACACCAGATGGACACTTGACACAGTGGCTTTTAGCAAAGCTCAAAAAGAAAAGTCGAGAGAGATGAGTTATTGTTATTACAACGTGACTTCACTATTATTTAACAACTCTTTTCATTGGGCTCTTTTATTTGGGGTTAAGTACATTGTCAGAATAAGTGAGAAATGGGTTTAACTTCTGTTAGACAGCTATCATACTGAATACATATTCACTGTGAATGTGTCCAAACATGTATGGCATATGGCTGTCTAACAGAAGTTAAACCCATTCCTCACTTATTCTGACAATGTGCTGAACCCCAAATAAAAGAACCCAATGAAAAGAGTTGTTAAATAATAGTGAAGTCACGTTGTAATAACAACAACTCATCTCTCTCTCTCTCTCTCTCTCTCTCTCTCTCTCTCTCTCTCTCTCTCTCTCTCTCTCTCTCTCCTCTCTCTCTCTCTCTCTCTCTCTCTCTCTCTCTCGTTTTCCTTTTTGCCAAAAGCCACTGTGTCAATGTTGTCCTACTTGAGTTGCCGTCCGGAGTTGTCCAATATGGCGGACCATCTCGCACATGCGCAGTACCGATCGGGCAGGGGGACGGATCGGGTAGTGACAACCCTCAGTGAAAACAGTTTGGACACCCCTGTTTTAGACTACAGCATGTAGGCCTACTGTCAACACTTTAGAAGTGTACATCAAAGCTATCCAGAAAACATTTTACAGATTCAATTATTGTAAAGGTTAATCCATCAATAAAACCAATGAATCAGCCAAATAAATCAAAATGAATCTATTGTAAGTCTTTGGGTAACATTATTGGTTAAACGTTACATTTTAAAATGAACCAAATATTCTTAGAGTCTGTTTTCAGAGTCAGGCCACTGCACATCATGTGTGTTCAGGCTCGATAACACAACACTGCTCTAATGGACTAAACAGCTGCAGGACACACACACACTGCTGTTGCATGAATACACTTTGAATTCTTCTTTTGTGTACGTGATAGGAACAAAAACCTGGGTCACAGAAACATGTCTCCGTTTTCTGTCACTGTATTCTGGTATTATTTTTTGATCATGCAGAAATGTTATTCTAATGACTGTCTGTTTTCTTCTCTCTTTCTAGGTGGTGTTTGTGGTTCAGTATTTTAAAAAGAGACGTGTGGTTTCTCACAGCCTCTCAGATTCAGGCACAGCTGACACTGATGAAGCCTCAGCTCAGACCAATCACTGCATGGACGTCAGTGACAAATACACAGTTCCTCAGGTAGCTAACATGTAACATATCAAAAGCTAAATGCCTGTACTGAATGTTTCCATAGGCAGGGGGGGAACCTTTTTCCTCTCGAGGGCCATTTCAATTTTTTCGACATCCTCCGAGGCAAATTATTGACCTCTGCTTAAAAATACTAAAATCACAGCCCATTCATTTGGCCTTCCTTTCATGCTGTGCAAAGAAAAAGCAACCTCTTAATCCAGATATCTTAACATGACTCACGCATGCACGTGCACGGTTGTGACATGACCACCAAAACAGAAAGATATGGACACAAGATGTGTGCAAATGTATTTAGTTTCCTATCCATGTGAACATGATTTAAGTGGAGGGGACCTAACCTCCTCTAGGGGGGTCCGGGGGCATGCTCCCCCAGGAAGATTGTTTTTTAAATATTGAAGTTAAAAGCATCAATCTGGTGCACTTTGAGAGCAACATGAAGAGATCTATGGATACATCTCTCAACACCCATATGGAACAGAACTGTAAACAGATTTATTTTTCTTTATGAATATTTTACAAATCACTCTCCTTTTAAACTGTATTCTTGTTTATTTCAACTTCAACTTCTTTTTACCGTCATACAGTTTTTTATACCTATTTACTTTATTCTCTTATTTTTTAATAACTATAATGATCATATAAAGATGTGCCTTTACCTCACTGGTTGGCAGTGTTGTGCTAGTTACTGAAAACCAGTAACTAGTTACCATTACTAGTTACTTCATTTCAAAGTAACTTATTTTACTGATTACTTACACCAAAAAGTAATGCATTACTGTGAAAAGTAACGTTTTAGTTACTTAAAAAAGGGCTCCCATTATATTAATGCCCTTATAGCCTTCATTCAGTACTGTTATTGCATTGGAGAATAATACAATCTGTTGATCAACTTGACATGCATTATATGCAATCTGGATAGCATCGATATTAGCTGCCTTTACATTTTTGTATATACTTTCTCCAGGTAGTTGGAAAAAGTTTTCCGTCCCATATACCGTGTGCCGCCCGGACATGCTATCATGCTAACTAGCTCCCTGAAAGCGGGTGACTCCACTGTAGCAATAGCCTGCATGTGTTACAACATACCGTACAATGGCTTTATGGACTTTTCCCTGGCTAGCAGTCCTTCGGTTAAAATCCAGCCGCTGTTGCTTCGGTGCAGGTGGAGGTGGAGTGGCGTCGGCTGAGTCTCTGTGGTCTTAGCTACTAGCTTCGTCCCAGCATGTTGCTTTTTGCAGATGTTTTAAGAGATTTGAATGACTGGTTTGGGCAGTAGATAGGCTCTTTGACCCGCCAGGACACAACTTACATTTAACTAAAACGTTATTTTCTTTGTGCTCGACAAAAGTGAAATAGTGAGAATATCTCCAGGTGGAGAAACTAGACTTGAGCTCCGCCGCCGCTATGACAGTCTTGTTAGTAAACAACACAAACACGCCCACAGCCCGTCTCCGCATGTGACACAGGAAGTATATTTATTTATTTCAAGTACTTAAGTACAGTTCTCATCTCTGTTCGCCTGGCTGTTGACTATATAAAAAAACTAACGCAGTAACAGAGTAACGCACCATGTAGTAACGGTAACTGAGTTACTGAATTTAAAAAGTAATGCGTTAGAGTACTAGTTACTGCCAAAAATAACGGCGTTACACAAAACTGCTGGTTGGCAGGGTCGGCTCTAGAACAAATCGAATGGGGGGGCAATCATTTACCAAGGGGGGGCACACACTGCCGTCAACAACCAACACACAAACAACAACGCAACTTCAATTTAGAAAAACATGCTGTAAAGTCTGTTGTCTTTCACACACATTGCAGGGTGTAGTGCTATTGTATAGCGCACCTGTGACTTGTGCATACATGCACGGTTGTCGCACGACCACCAAAACAGAAACATATGGACATAGGCCACCATATAAAAAGTGTGCAAGTGTATTTAGTATCCTATCCATGTGAACATGTTTTAGGTGGGGGTGGACCTAACCTCCTCTAGGGGGGTCCGGGGGCATGCTCCCCCGGGAAGATGTTTTTTTTAAATATTGAAGTTAAATTCATCAATCTGGTGCACTTTGAGAGCAAAGTGAAGACATCTATGGATCTCTGAGCATCCATATGAAAAAGAACTGTAAACAGATTTACTTTTTCTTTATGGATATTTTACTAATCACTCCCCTTTTAAACTGTATTCTTGTGTTACTGTCCTATAGTATTTCATACCCGTTTTTCATTTATTCTCTTATTCTTTAATAACTATAATGATCATATAAAGGTATTCCTCGCAAATACTTGTTTACATAAATGGTGACCAAACCGTTTGAGACCCACTGAGATAACTAGGGTTGCCAACCGTCCCGTATTAGCCGGGACGTCCCGTATTTGAGCCAAAATGGGCGTGTCCCGTACGGGACATTGTTTGTCCGGACTAAAGGGAAAAATTAATTATTAATTAATTTTCTGTTTGCTCGCAATACAGTGTGTCTGGCTGCGTGCCTGTGTGTTTGTGTGCTGTATGGGAAGGGCACTAGTACCGCTCAGTTGACAGGGCAGGCACAATGCTCACGTGTGTGTGTGAGATTTTCTCCTGTGGGCCACGGGCGCGGCATCATTGTTTGTGTTGCCTGTTCAGTCGTGTGGGAAAATGAGCGCTACCGTTGGAGGAGGTGATAATGAAAGAGGAGAAGAGAGAGAGGATGTGGTTATGGGCCCTGGCCCTTCTAAAAAGAAAAGACTTGTGTCTTACAACAAACAGTGGAAGAAAAACACATAAGGGTTAAGCCCGTGAGTGGAGATATGTCTCAGGTCTTCTGCGTGTGTGAGAGAGTCAGTCAGCTGATTGATGGGAAAATGCTGGGGAAATGGTTGGTTGAAAGATAACATTAAGTATAATAATGATGTACCGTGCATGTTCGCATCATGTATACTTTGCATTACTTAATACCATATTTCAAATATTTATTTTTTAACATTTTGGACAAAATAGCCAATTGTACATCAAGGTGCCCAGATTTCCTAGTGCCCACCTATCCGATTTGAACATGCTGATGTACAATGTGATGTAGTAGCCTAATGCAGGTGTAAGATCATTGTGTTTGTATTGTGTTATAGGTATGCATAGTTTTCTATGCATTTTGAGAGTTTTGGGGGGTTTGACCCCTCGAACCCTAGGGGGCTGGCTCCCCCAAAAGAATTAAATAACATAACCCTAACCCTAAAACCGAAATAAAGTTTTTTTAAAAAAGTAACTAAATCCGCCAGACACCCGTAAATCTTCGCGCGCGTGCGGGGGACATATGCATGTGTCCCGTTTCTCCATTTCTGGAAGTTGGCAACCCTAGAGATAACCTCCACTAAAGTTAACTATCTAAACACTGAGAGAGTCCTTACCTCACTGAGCTGAGGTTATACAATCCTCTCAGTCTGACAGGAGAGGACTCTCCTCCACCTTGGTGTAGAAACAGCTCTTGATATCCGTTAGCATAGCTAGCTAACCAGATGCTAACAACAACATTCCACGTTACCGCTCACGCACTCACAAAATGCACTCATACACACATACACACAGAGCCGAGCTTGAATGAAACACAGGGACCCAGAGGTAGGCTACTTGTACTGTACTGTATATAATATTATTTTCGATGGCTTTACTGTATAATCAGTGTAACAGATGAACAGATCGCCACTGGGCTTTCATCTAAACACACAGCCACGTAATGATAACTAAACAAAGGTCGCAAGCAACACACCAATCAGAGAGCAGCAGTGAGCACACCTCAGGCTGTGTTTTATATTTGTATTCTTTATTTCTGATGTATTTCACACAAAAAACCTTTCGTGGAAACGTTTTCACTTATATGATTACAAAATAAATAAAAGGCAAAGTGGCAGGGCTTGCCCACCCTGCGTTGGGGGGGCACAGTGACTCTTTTGGGGGGGCATGGCCCGCGAATGACCCCCCATGACGCCGACCCTGCTGGTTGGAGAAAAAGCTTCTTATAGCAAGCTAACCAGATGCTAATAACAACACAGTTATTGACTGTATGATCAATGTGACAGATGAACAGATCGCCACTGGGCTTTCAGCTAAAGACACAGCCACGCAGAAACTGCAGCATGTATACGGCTCCTTATGGGTACTGCAGTTTGTGAAGTGCCGGAGCGACGTTATGGTGCTCTCCGTCAGAACTGCACCCCTGTCAGACGAGACATATACCACGTGATGACACGTTAGGCTCGTGTTGTGTTCAAGGACCCTGACCTTGGCCAGGAAAAACAGGTACTCACTTGTTTAATTATTTTGCGGTCTAGATTTCTTTAATTCTTTTCTTTTTTTCCTGTGTTTATAAATTACCTTGAGGGCCGTACCAAATGGTCGGAGGTTCCCCACCCCTGCTTTAAACAGATTAAAAGTTGTGTCATCCTCAGGGCTTTTATGATTAAAAAAAAGTTTTTTTATAAACACAAATTATGAATTTAAATGTTTTATTTAAATGTGTTTCTTTTGTGCTTCTATAGAGCCCAGGATCCTGCACAGAAGTCACATGACTATGACCCCCCCTCTCTCCTGATCAAGGGGAGATGAAAGTCACCTATTCTACGTCACACTTGGGCCTAATACATTTCTAAGATGCTTATTGCAGAATTTAAACAATCACATGTTACCACCTTTATATGAACTTAATATGATTTCCCATTGTGTGCTGCCAAGTTCAGTTGATGATCTGCTTTATTGGTTGCTCTGTTTTATAAAACAGGAAGAGGGAGCTCCTCTCCCAGAGGGACATTTGGCAGGCAAAAACAAAATGCAGTTAATCACAAATGTTTTATTGACCTTTTAATTATATAAAGATATCTGATACGTTGGACCTTTATTGTAAATGGTGCTTGTAGCGCCTTTATTCTGATGTAATAAACATACACTTTGCAAACAATGTCTAATGCCCTGAAAACTGCAGTCATTAAACCCTCTTAAAAAAGAATAATCTAGATGCTTCAGTAATGAACAATTACAGGCCCATATCAAACCTTCCATTTCTGGGTAAAATCATTGAAAAAGTTGTTTTTCAACAGTTGAGTAATTTCTTGCATTTAAACGACTGTTTTGATGTGTTCCAGTCAGGCTTTCGTCCAAACCACAGCACTGAGACTGCTCTTGTAAATGACATCCACTTAAACACAGACAGTGGCAGAACGTCAGTGTTAGTATTATTAGATGAAATCATCCCTGACAGTTCACCATGAATCCTACAAACTCCATCTCACTGCCTACAGAGACGCCCTCACTGCCGCAAAAACTGCTTACCTCTCCACCATCTTTACCCACCCCTCCCATAACCCCAGGACCCTCTTCTCCACCGTCAACAAGCTCCTCAAACCCCATGCTGACACCCTCCCTTCCTCCACTTCCACTTTATGCAGTTCATTCCTCCAGTTTTTCTCTGACAAAATCACTGCCATTAATCTCTCCCTATCCGCTGCATCTGACACACATACATCTCCCTCAACATCCACCACCACAATTTCTCCCCCCATCTCCCTGGACCTCCCGAGCCTTCCTCCTCCCCACGGCCGCCTCTCCCAGTTCACTCTGGTTACCCCCCCCTGAAATACTCAAACTGATCAGCTCCTCCAAACCCACAACCTGCTCCCTTGACCCTCTACCCACCCCTCTACTGAAGTCCTGCCTCCCCGTCCTCTGCCCCTACCTTGTCAACCTTTTCAACTCCTCCCTGTCCCAAGGAACCATTCCCTCTGCCTTCAAAACTGCTGCTGTCACTCCCATCCTCAAAAAACCCGGTCTGGATCCCTCCTCCCTCAGTAACTACCGTCCCATCTCCAACCTCCCCTTTCTCTCAAAAACAATAGAAAGCATTATCTCCAAACAACTCCACCGCCATCTCCAAACCAACCAGCTTTTTGAACCCCTTCAGTCTGGTTTTCGTCCCAACCACAGCACAGAAACGGTCCTCATCAAAGTCCTCAATGACCTCCTCACCTCTGCTGACACCGGTTCCCTCAACATCCTTATCCTCCTCGACCTGAGTGCAGCCTTCGATACCGTGAGCCACACCATCCTGCTTACCCGACTCCATGACATTGGTATCGATGGTACTGCACTCAGGTGGCTCCAGTCCTACCTCTCCGACAGATCCCACTTCATCTCCCTCAACAACTCTCCTCTGCCACAGCTTCAGTCACCCAAGGTGTTCCCCAAGGTTCAGTACTCGGCCCCCTCCTCTTTATCATCTACATCCTCCCCCTTGGTCAGATTCTCCGCCAATACAACCTGGACTTTCACTGCTATGCCGACGACACCCAGATTTACCTCAGTACCAAATCCCCCAACAACCCCCCCCCTCACCCACATTGAATCCTGTCTGACTGCAATAAAATCCTGGATGCAACACAACTTCCTAAAACTCAACAGCAATAAAACTGAACTCCTCCTCATCAGATCCAAATCCACCCTCAGCAAAACCCCCAACCTGACATTCACCATTGATGGCACCCCTGTTTCCCCCTCCATCCAGGCACGCAACCTTGGCGTGATATTTGACCCCACCCTCTCCCTCGAGCCCCACATCCGTCATGTTGTAAAAATCTCATTTTTTCACCTCCGCAATATTGCCAAACTCCGTCCCTCTCTCACCCGCTCTGCAGCTGAGCAACTCATTCACGCCTTCATCTCCTCCCGCCTTGACTATTGCAACTCCCTCCTCTACGGCATCAGCTCCACCTCCCTCAATATACTCCAGTGTGTCCAGAACGCAGTCGCCAGACTCCTCACCCACACCAAATCATGGCATCATATCACCCCGGTCCTCAAAGAACTCCACTGGCTCCCCATTTCACACCGCATCCATTACAAACTCCTGGTCCTCACTTTAAAAGCCCTCCACCATCTGGCCCCCCCCTACCTCACTGATCTCCTCACCCTCTACCAACCACCCCGGTCCCTCAGATCCTCATCAGCCGGTTTGCTTTCAATCCCCAAGGCCAAACGGGACAGAGCCTTCTCTGTGGCAGCCCCGAAGCTCTGGAACTCCCTCCCTCAAGACCTCCGTGAGTCTGAGTCCCTCACCCTGTTCCAGTCCCGCCTCAAAACCCACCTCTTCAACTCTCTATCCATAAGCCCCCCCCCTCTCAATCAACTTCCTCCTGACTACTTTTCTGTTGTGTTTTGTCTCTTTTTGGTTTTGTCTTTGTTTTTGTTTTGTTTGTCTACCCTCCCTCCCAAATGTAAAGCGTCTTTGGGTTCAGAAAAGCGCTATATAAAATCAATATATTATTATTAGATCTCAGTGCTGCGTTTGACACTGTTGACCACAGCATATTACTAGACCGACTGGAAAACTGGGTGGGACTTTTGGAAACAGTTCTAAATTGGTTTGAATCCTACTTAAAGGACAGGAACAACTTTGTTTCTATAGGTAAATACACATCTGAGTTGACAAATATGACATGTGGGGTACCTCAAGGCTCCATCTTGGGGCCTCTTCTCTTTAACGTATATATGCTACCACTGGCTCAGATAATGAAAAACAACAAAATAAGTTACCATAGCTATGCGGATGACACACACATTTATGTAACAATTTCACCAGGAGACTATGCTCCAATTCAAACACTGAGTAGGCATTGAACAAATCAATGACTGGATGTGTCAGAACTTTCTCCAATTAAACAAAGATAAAACTGAGGTAATGGTTTTTGGAGCCAAGGCAGAACGTATAAAAGTTAGCGCTGAGCTTCAGTCTGCAATGTTCAAACCAACAGATAAAGCCAGAAATCTAGGTGTAGTCATGGACTCTGACCTGAGTTTCAACAGTCACATTAAAACAGTTACTAAATCAGCCTACTATCACCTAAGGAATATATCTAGGATTAAAAGACTAATGTCACAGCAGGATCTGGAAAAACTTGTCCATGCCTTTATCTTCAGTAGACTCGACTACTGCAAAGGTTGTCTTCACAGGTCTCACTAAAACATCTATTAGGAAGCTGCAGCTGATTCAGAACGCCGCTGCTCGAGTCCTCACTGACACTAAGAAAGTGGATCACATCACTCCTGTTCTGAAGTCTTTACACTGGCTTCCTGTGTGTCAAAGAATATATTTCAAAATATTGCTGCTGGTTTATAAAGCACTGAATGGTTTAGGCCCAAAATACATGTCTGACCTCCTGCTAAATGATGAACCATCCAGATCTCTCAGGTCTTCAGGGACTGGTCAGCTTTCTGTCCCCAGAGTCAGAACTAAACATGGAGAAGCAGCGTTCAGTTATTATGCTCCAAATATCTGGAACAAACTCCCAGAAACCTGCAGGTCCGCTGCAACTCTGACTACTTTTAAATCCAGGCTGAAGACTTTTCATTTTGTCGCTGCTTTTAATTGAACTATTCATATCTTAAACTGCACTGTAACTTTTATCCATGTATTTTTTCTTTTTATGTTTATGTTATTAGCTTTTATTTTTAATGACTGATTTCAAATGCCATTTTCTTAATGTCTTTCATTTTTTGTAAAGCACTTTGAATTGCCTTGTGTTGAAAAGTGCTATATAAATAAACTTGCCTTGCCTTGCCTTGCCTAATGCAGGGCCATCCAAAATTAGGCCCACGGCAAAGCTAGCCTGATGGATGTTTTTAGCAGTTAACATTGATAATAATACCTTATAATATGCACCGTTTTTTGTGTAGGATCCCATATTATGCTTTATTGTTTCCCAATCCGAGGGGGTTGGCTAATGGTTACACAACCCCCCAAAACATTGTTATGACATCACAAAGTGGCCAAAATTTGATCAGCTCATTTTCAGACAGGTTTTTATAGAAATGGATCAGCACAAAAAGAGAGAGAATCTTTGTTCCTGAAACGTTCAGAGTCTCTTTCCACAGAGGGGACATATGGTGATGTAGAAGAGACATGAAGAAGAGGGGACACATGTTGATGTAGAAGAGACATGGAGAAGAGGGGACACGTGTTGATGTAGAAGAGACATGGAGAAGAGGGGACACATGTTGATGTAGAAGAGACATGCAGAAGAGGGGACACATGTTGATGTAGAAGAGACATGAAGAAGAGGGGACACATGTTGATGTAGAAGAGACATGAAGAAGATGGGACACGTGTTGATGTAGAAGAGACATGAAGAAGAGGGGACACATGTTGATGTAGAAGAGACATGGAGAAGAGGTGACACGTGTTGATGTATAGGAGACATGAAGAAGAGGGGACACATGTTGAAGTAGAAGAGACATGAAGAAGAGGGGACACATGTTGATGTAGAAGAGACATGAAGAAGAGGGGACACATGTTGATGTAGAAGAGACGTGAAGAAGAGGGGACACGTGTTGATGTAGAAGAGACGTGAAGAAGAGTGGACACATGTTGATGTAGAGAGACGTGAAGAAGAGGGGACACATGTTGATGTAGAGAGACGAGAAGAAGAGGGGACACATGTTGATGTAGAAGAGACATGGAGAAGAGGGGACACGTGTTGATGTAGAAGAGACATGAAGAAGAGGGGACACATGTTGATGTAGAAGAGACGTGAAGAAGAGGGGACACGTGTTGATGTAGAAGAGACGTGAAGAAGAGGGGACACATGTTGATGTAGAGAGACGTGAAGAAGAGGGGACACATGTTGATGTAGAAGAGACATGGAGAAGAGGGGACACATGTCGATGTAGAAGAGACATGAAGAAGAGGGGACACATGTCGATGTAGAAGAGACATGGAGAAGAGGGGACACATGTCGATGTAGAAGAGACATGAAGAAGAGGGGACACATGTTGATGAAGAAGAGACATGAAGAAGAGGGGACACATGTTGATGTAGAAGAGACATGAAGAAGAGGGGACACATGTTGATGTAGAAGAGACATGGAGAAGAGGGGACACATGTTGATGAAGAAGAGACGTGAAGAAGAGGGGACACATGTTGATGTAGAAGAGACGTGAATAGTGGATGTTGCGTAATAGGTGACCTTTAAAGAACAGTGTATCACTCACAATCACAGGCCAGTCAAGAGATTATTTATTTTGTGTGCAATTCTCATCGTACTTTTCTTAAAGTGAGTAAAGATGTGTCTGAATAATGTCAGCCAGTCTGAAATGTGACATGTTGTCCTTAGTTCTGTTGTCCTGTTCAAAGGAACCCTATCTCACATAGCGTAGAGCTAGTCATGTGTTTAGGGTCCCAGTGAAGTTGGCCATGCAGCTGTAATGATGGCTCTCTTTATATGTCACTGTCACTTGTCAACTGCCTCAGCGACATCCAAGCCTGGATGTCAAATAAAATCTACTTAAACTTAACAAAAACAAAACGGAGCTCATGGTTGTGGCCCCAAACACACTGCTCCGGAAGGTTGGAGATCTGCTCCTCACCATCGATGGCGGCTCCATCCACCCTTCCCCTGAGGTTCGCAGCCTGGGCGTCACTCTGGACTCTAGCCTCACCTTCAACTCCCACATCAGGTCTGCCGTCAAAACTGCTTTCTTTCACCTACGAAACATCTCCAGACTCCGCCCCTCTCTCCCCGACCCCGTTGCAGAAACATTAATTCATACCTTCATCTCCTCTCGTCTGGACTACTGCAATGGAGTTCTGTTCGGGGTCACCAGCAAAGCCCTGGACAGGCTCCAGTACGTCCAGAACTCTGCAGCCGGGCTCCTCACCCGCACTAAGCCCTGGCAACACATCACCCCCACCCTCATCCACCTTCACTGGCTCCCGGTCACGCATCCCGTACAGACCCCTCCTGCTAACCTACACATCTCTCCACTCCCTAGCCCCTGCATACGTCTCTGACCTCCTTCAGCCCTACACCCCCTCTCGTCACCTGCGGTCCTCTGACAAAGGGCTGCTCTCCATACAGCGCTCCAAGCTGAAAACATTTGGCAACAGAGCCTTCAGTGTCGCAGCCCCCGCCCTCTGGAGTCCTCTGCCCTCTGCAATCAGGAATGCAGACTCTCTGGACACCTTCAAAGACACCTCAAACACCATCTGTTCACTCGGGCCTTTGGCCTCCACTAAATTCCAGTCACGTATTTCCTGCTATTGCTCTGTATGTTTATTATTACCTTTTGTTTTGTTACTTCTCATTGTAAAGCGTCCTTGGGTTTCGTGAAAGGCGCTATATAAATTGAAATTATTATTATTATTAT
This sequence comes from Champsocephalus esox, assembly GCA_036324585.1. Taxonomy (NCBI): domain Eukaryota; kingdom Metazoa; phylum Chordata; class Actinopteri; order Perciformes; family Channichthyidae; genus Champsocephalus; species Champsocephalus esox. Next base: position 141,808 of record CM070481.1, on the reverse strand, counting down.
TATTATTATTATTATTATTATTATTAGTATTATATGTGTTAGGATTTGTCTGTGTTGGTATTTTTCTTGTCCTTTTCTATCTTTCCTGTGTTATTTTGTAAAGTGTTCACCCCCCGTTTGCTTTCTGTCGGTTTCCCTCTCTGATTTCCCAATTGTGTTCACCTGGTCCCTATGTGTCACCTGTCTCGTGTTTATGTGATCAGTCCTGGGTGTATTTAAGTTCTGGGTTTTCTGTCTCTCTTTGTCGGGTTGTCTTGTGTGATAACTAAGTTCGTCAGTGAGTTTTCTGTTTGTCTTTGTCGATATAGGTATTATAGCCTTGAAATAAAGGAGTTTTCAGTTATATCTGCATTTGGTAGTGATGGCTAGATGAAGCCTTATGAAGCTTTGAAGCTTTGAAGCTTTGAAGCTTTGAAGCTTTCCAGCCAATTGGTTCTCAAAAGGGTTCATCTCATGAGGCTTCATCATGGGCTTCATTTGAACACAAACCCCCTGCTGGTCAAAGTGTGTAAAACAGGCAGATTGGACTTCTCAACAGTGTGCTCTCTCTCATACCGAGTTCCCAATAAGTAAAGCCTTAGAATAACTCTAAACAACGAACATTAAATCATATTTTCATGTTAACAATATTGTTTTTATTCCAATGTAATGATTGTGATTGAAAAGCCTCTCATTTAGCTGTAGATTTTATAAACAAAACAAAAAGACGTATTGACCAGTCGTTGAACCAGGGACCCTGCACACACGCTGAATTCATATGAAAACACTGGATCCTATTTATTCCTGTATTTATTCATTCATTGATGTTTTTATTCCTACTTGTATTTATTTATACTTACAACATGTTCCAACCTCTATATGAGTGATGGTCTGAGCTCTCTTGATTCCATCGTGTCACCGGGCCGGGTACAGGGGGGGTAATATGGTTCTTATTATACATCCATGGGTATTATGAGCGTTGTGGTTCAACCGATCTGAAGCACTTTCTGCTTCCAGCAAATCGGTTCACTAAAAGGTTCATCTGAGGCTTCATCATGGGCTTCATGTGCACACGAGACCCCCTGTTGGTGAACAGGTGTAAAACAGCCACATATTATTTGTAATCTTTGACATACTAAAAATACTGGAAATAATGATACAAAAGTGTAAAAGATGTCAAATGTGTTTGTAATCCTGTATTAACAGAATGTTGCACCAGCAAGTGTTTTAAAATGACTGTATATAATAATAATAAAAAGAATGTATCAATACAGTATCTTGTTGTTATATCTATACATAAATAAATGTAAATGTCTGCTGCCTTCTATAAAGACAAAAGAAGCAATATATGTTCGAAAACTGGAAAAGAAGAAGGGTTTAACTTTCCAGAGGACAGTGGGTGTGCGTGTGTGACTTTGCAGAGGGCAGAGGGCAGAGGGCAGAGGGCAGAGGGCAAAGGGCAGAGGGCAAAGGGCAGAGGGCAGAGGGCAGAGGGCAGAGGGCAAAGGGCAGAGGGCAGAGGGCAGAGGGCAGAGGGCAGTGGGTGTGCGTGTGTGACTTTGCAGAGGGCAGAGGGCAGAGGGTGTGTGTGTGTGACTTTGCAGAGGGCAGAGGGGTGACTTTGCAGAGGGCAGAGGGCAGAGGGTGTGTGTTGCGACTTTGCAGAGGGCAGAGGGTGTGTGTGTGACTTTGCAGAGGGCAGAGGGTGTGTGTGTGTGACTTTGCAGAGGGCAGAGGGTGTGTGTGTGTGACTTTGCAGAGGGCAGAGGGTGTGTGTGTGTGACTTTGCAGAGGGCAGAGGGTGTGTGTGTGTGTGACTTTGCAGAGGGCAGAGGGTGTGTGTGTGTGACTTTGCAGAGGGCAGAGGGTGTGTGTGTGACTTTGCAGAGGGCAGAGGGTGTGTGTGTGTGACTTTGCAGAGGGTGTGTGTGTGTGACTTTGCAGAGGGCAGAGGGTGTGTGTGTGTGACTTTGCAGAGGGCATAGGGTGTGTGTGTGACTTTGCAGAGGGCAGAGGGTGTGTGTGTGTGACTTTGCAGAGGGCAGAGGGTGTGTGTGTGTGACTTTGCAGAGGGCAGAGGGTGTGTGTGTGTGACTTTGCAGAGGGCAGAGGGTGTGTGTGTGTGACTTTGCAGAGGGCAGAGGGTGTGTGTGTGTGACTTTGCAGAGGGCAGAGGGTGTGTGTGTGACTTTGCAGAGGGCAGAGGGTGTGTGTGTGTGACTTTGCAGAGGGTGTGTGTGTGTGACTTTGCAGAGGGCAGAGGGTGTGTGTGTGTGACTTTGCAGAGGGCATAGGGTGTGTGTGTGACTTTGCAGGGCAGAGGGTGTGTGTGTGTGACTTTGCAGAGGGCAGAGGGCAGAGGGTGTGTGTGTGTGACTTTGCAGAGGGCAGAGGGTGTGTGTGTGTGACTTTGCAGAGGGCAGAGGGTGTGTGTGTGTGACTTTGCAGAGGGCAGAGGGTGTGTGTGTGTGACTTTGCAGAGGGCAGAGGGTGTGTGTGTGTGACTTTGCAGAGGGCAGAGGGTGTGTGTGTGTGACTTTGCAGAGGGCAGAGGGTGTGTGTGTGTGTGACTTTGCAGAGGGCAGAGGGTGTGTGTGTGTGACTTTGCAGAGGGCAGAGGGTGTGTGTGTGACTTTGCAGAGGGCAGAGGGTGTGTGTGTGTGACTTTGCAGAGGGTGTGTGTGTGTGACTTTGCAGAGGGCAGAGGGTGTGTGTGTGTGTGACTTTGCAGAGGGCATAGGATGTGTGTGTGTGACTTTGCAGAGGGCAGAGGGTGTGTGTGTGTGACTTTGCAGAGGGCAGAGGGTGTGTGTGTGTGACTTTGCAGAGGGCAGAGGGTGTGTGTGTGTGACTTTGCAGAGGGCAGAGGGTGTGTGTGTGTGACTTTGCAGAGGGCAGAGGGTGTGTGTGTGTGACTTTGCAGAGGGCAGAGGGTGTGTGTGTGACTTTGCAGAGGGCAGAGGGTGTGTGTGTGTGACTTTGCAGAGGGGTGTGTGTGTGTGACTTTGCAGAGGGCAGAGGGTGTGTGTGTGTGACTTTGCAGAGGGCATAGGGTGTGTGTGTGACTTTGCAGAGGGCAGAGGGTGTGTGTGTGTGACTTTGCAGAGGGCAGAGGGTGTGTGTGTGTGACTTTGCAGAGGGCAGAGGGTGTGTGTGTGACTTTGCAGAGGGCAGAGGGTGTGTGTGTGTGACTTTGCAGAGGGCAGAGTGTGTGACTTTGCAGAGGGCAGAGGGTGTGTGTGTGTGACTTTGCAGAGGGCAGAGGGTGTGTGTGTGTGACTTTGCAGAGGGCAGAGGGTGTGTGTGTGACTTTGCAGAGGGCAGAGGGTGTGTGTGTGTGTGTGACTTTGCAGAGGGCAGAGGGTGTGTGTGTGTGACTTTGCAGAGGGCAGAGGGTGTGTGTGTGTGACTTTGCAGAGGGCAGAGGGTGTGTGTGTGTGACTTTGCAGAGGGCAGAGGTGTGTGTGTGTGTGTGACTTTGCAGAGGGCAGAGGGTGTGTGTGTGTGACTTTGCAGAGGGCAGAGGGTGTGTGTGTGTGACTTTGCAGAGGGCAGAGGGCAGAGGGTGTGTGTGTGTGACTTTGCAGAGGGCAGAGGGTGTGTGTGTGTGACTTTGCAGAGGGCAGAGGGTGTGTGTGTGTGACTTTGCAGAGGGCAGAGGGTGTGTGTGTGTGACTTTGCAGAGGGCAGAGGGTGTGTGTGTGACTTTGCAGAGGGTGTGTGTGTGTGACTTTGCAGAGGGCAGAGGGCAGTGGGTGTGCTTGTGATTCATGGAACAGTTTTATTGTTTTTTGTTCAAAACCAATATTTTTTCCACAGTCTTTGGGCTTAGGCGATTTCTTTTCTTTGACACAACTTCTCCTGCCTTTGAAAAGGCCCTTCACACGGGACTGAGGACTGAGGACTGAGGACTGAGGACTGAGGACTGAGGACTGAGGACCCTTTCACACGGACTGAGGAAGGAGGTGTGCACAGGCAAGTGACTGCAAGCTCAGAAAGCTCAATGGTGGCATCATTGAATCCAGACAGCAGAGAGAGGCACCCACTTATGGTGGTGCACTCAGCAGAGGTCAGTGTGGTGATGTCCGTGGTCAAACTGGCTAATGCCGCACCACCTGGTTCCCTGAGGTCCACCAGCCGTTGCAGCATGTGATAAGTGCTGCTCCAGTGGGTCTCCACCTCTTGCAGGAGCTTCAGTGTGGGCCTTCCCAATTGCCTTTGCACCGATACAAGCTTCTCCTTTAACACAAAATTAAAGATGTATTTAATTGTCAAATTAGCAGTAACATAAACATAGCATTATTATTATTATTATTATTATTATTCATTATTAACCAATGTAAGAAAGGTCAAAGCACATACCTTAGCAAGGGTGCTGCTCCTGAAATATCCCACCAGTGTTCTTGCCTTGGCCCGAATGTCACTCAGCACAGGGGTCATGTCAAGAGATTTGTTGACAATCAAATTCAGTGTATGTGCAATGCATATTGCAAGACGTAGCTTTAATTGTTTGCCACAGGAAATCATATTGGCTGCACCATCCGTCACAAGGCAAGTGACCTTGTCAGTGATTCCCCATTCCTCCATGATGGACGCTTTCACTCTGGCCAGGTTTTCAGCAATGTGCGGCGAGCGAGGCTTCGTTTGTCATCCATGACGTCACTGGCCCAAAACGATACAAGCCTCGATACATGCTTCACAAAAAGCTTCGGGGATTACTCGACACACGCTCCGAAGCCTCGGCGCAATACGTAACATCACTAGTTTTTGGGTCCTACTTCCAACACAAACCGTAACAATATGTGATTACAAACAGATGGGCTTTCACTCACTTGCTTATCTTTTGACATTGTTATTGCTATGATGGATTTTTTGTTCCTGATGTTTGAGTTTCTGTGCTCTGTAGATCAGAAGAGAACAAATATAAAGTGTGTGAGTAAAGATGTACGCTGCGCTCTACCATGATATAAATCATAACTCAATGTGACATTTGCAGAGCTGCGTTTATTCTAACCCAGGAATACATTCAACAAAGGAACCTTCCGATAAGGGTAATTATTCATTCATAAAATCATTATAATACTACATTATAATTTTACAAATTATATTATTATGTTATTATAGCAGCAATAATACAATAACAATGACAATGTTGATATAACAATAACTATTTAAACAATAATAACTTGAATATGTAAATGTGTAAACATATATGTGTACTACTGTTATCAGGCTGCTACTACATTACAACACTTTCTAAATGTTCCACTTCATTTTGTATTTCATACTGCTACTTGTCTTTTTCTAATTTTGAATGTGTACATTCATTTGTATTTGTTGTTTTTATGTGCATGCCTTTTTATTTAATAGTCTTTTATTTGTATCTTTAGCTGTAATAATGTACTTTGTCCCTCTGTGGGACAGATACAGGATTTCTGATTAGAGCTATAATGTATAATGCATTGTCCCTGATAGTGACAGATAGTCATGTGCTGTGTAAAGCATGTAGCAGCATACTGTAGGAGCATACCCAGAGAGGGTCTATGCATCATCATGATGATACAAGCCTCCCATCGGCTGCACACTCAGCTCACTCAGCTGCCTGCTGCAGAGAGACATGCAGTACACAAGAACATCATCACAACAACTACTTTGTATATATTCCAGCAGTATTTTGCCTTTACAAAAATGTACAACAATTTATATTTACAATTTATTTTTAAAGATTAGTTTTGGTCATTCCGATGATGATGGTCATTACCTTGCCTAATTCAGTAATAAATATGAATCAGTTTCGTAAAGTGTCTTCGCATTAATTTGTTTACAACAAATACATCTGTTTACAATTAACATGTGTATGTGTTATATTATTAACATTATAAGAAGCATTTTAATTCACTCTACAGTATTTAATTGAATATTATTTTCTGTGTTAACATGTACTACATGTTTTACTCACTCCTGCTAGCATTTGACTTGCACCATTGTGTCATTTCTCAGCATGTTGGCACTATTTGAGGCGCATTGTATTCTCAAAGGTTGCAAAAGCCTTGGACTTCAGAATTCCATTGCCAACAACAACAACTACGTTGTAGCTATTAGCTATCTTTTGACAGTAAAGCCTTACAACCTTTGAACAAGGCATGCCAACATTTATAATAGAAATATGTACATATTGTTACGGTTATATTATGTTTAATATTCATATTTGTAAGGACTAAGTTTATATATAAGGATTTAATAGACACAGTCACAGAACAATAATGTTCTATGAGCATTATCTGTCATTTAGTTAGGCTGATGAGTCCCTTCAACAGTCTTGCTGCTATTGGCTGACAGAAGGACAGACAACTGTCAATCAGCTGCCACACACAGCCCCGCCCACCTCCACCTGCGAGCCTCCCGCCGCGGGAGTCGGACAGACAGAGTCGCGAGCGTCGCAGGAGAGAGGTAGGCAGACTTTATGTTATAAACGGTGTGAAGTAAAACGTGTTTGAGCTGTGTTAAGAAGTCATAAGATCTAACAAAAACTATTCAAATGACTTCTGAGCAACATTGTTTCATAGCTCCATAACTTCGGCTAAAACACTTTGAAGACATAGCTGCTTACTGCATATTGACGTGTAGGCTCTTTAACTGCGGAACAGGGGAGTACAATGAGCGTGGTCACATACATTGCATAGAAGGTTTAACATATTAAATATGTTTTAAACTGAAGGTTTAATGTACTAATTTCTCAGATAAAGAGCGACACACAGAGAGATGGGGATAATTCCTTAATTCTGTCTAAGCTTCAGTTTCCATTCCGCTTATAGTGTGCTTGCAGTGAAGGGAGTGCACTCCACTGAATACACTCTGACAGTGTTACTGTGATATTTAGGAAAGGTGAACTGTAGGGTCATAGCCAGTGCATGTATTCCCAAATGACTAAAAGCACAATTTCCCTTGCATAGTTTTCTATTTTGTTTGACTTGACACTGGTTGGTAACACTGTATACTACCTGACCATACATGATTGAACTATGATGTGTTCAATGGCTCAACCAAGTGGAAGGTATCTTGTTCATTTGGGTAGCCATATGTAAGGACTTCTTGCTTAGTCTAAAGTTGATTGGACAAGATGCTACAAATCTAATTGTCTTGTCTTTATTCAAAGCACAGTGTTACAGTTGGTCCCACTATTGTATTCCCTACTATATCAGATACATACAACCCTCAGTCAAATAGATGCATCTGAGCTGATGGATTGACCATGGATGCAGTGACTTAATGCAGTACATGTTAGTTGTTGCATTCTGAGAAAGTAGGCCAACTGAACTACTGTTTGTTTAATATTGAATATTTAATTGAAGAAATAACAGTTTTCAATGGATTTAAAAGCTGAAAAGTAAATAGAGCCCAGTGCAGTGATGATTTGTTGACACAAAGTAACATCTTCTATATGAATGTGTGGACAGGTACTGAGCACATGGTCGGTCAGTGATACTTGTGGGCCCACATGGTCCTTGTGTCTGTACCGTAGCTGCAGGCAGATGGTTTACACAGATTAGCAGCCTCATGAGCAGATTAGCTCAGATTGCCCACTGTTTACTGACAGATTGACTGACAGGCAGATATCAACTCTACTCTGCTTTTATTTTGTAGGAGGGGGAATAATTGATTACTCACAGTCTAGTTGGTAAATGTGTATTCCTTTCATTTAGGAAAGTATGTCACAAGTACAAATAGTGAAGTGCCTGACTGACTGCCAGTGTGAGTGCTGTGGGTCAGATTAAGCCCTTGCCTCAGGCTGACAGGATTGACGCCTTGTTTGAGGAAGTTAGGGCAGAACAATATGCAGTCCCTCTCCTTCAAATAAGGTCACAGAGCAAAATTAATATAAGTCCCCTTTCTCCTGCCTGACCTGAGGCAGTGGGTATGCTAACATGTGAGCATACTGTTTAGCTGCAGGCTATACAGCAGTATTGCTACCACGCGAGTAGTGTGCCTTACACAGCCACTAGGATTTGCACTCAGTTTGGCACATGGCACACTGAAAATAGAAGCAGTTAGTAAGAATACCCTTCACCCCGCGACCCCCTTATAAATATGAACATGTGTGAACCCCCTCTGGCCTCTAACAACTATGACCCACATCTATATCCAACACAGGCTGCCTTCCTCTATAAATACAATCTGCAGGGAAACAAGTGGTGTATTTAACATTTCTTTCATTTTGTATTAAATCAATATGAACCTGTGTAGCGGACGGTAGACCAATTCACCGACATCACCCAGCAATCTGTTTTTATGATAGTATTTCACTGCACACTACAATGTTGAATTCTTTGTACACATGTCTGTTTTGTTGAACAGTTGAACAAACAGTGTCATTTATGATGTATCCAGCTCTCATGTAAACTCTGCTTTTTGAACACTGAAAGGTGCTTAACACTGAACACGCTGAGAGACTGAAGACGATGAACAGGCCATGGGTTATCGAGGGGCTTTGATGATGAGCTCATGGTAGTGTTAATCTGGCCCGCGCGTTTACGTTTGCGCTTTCAAATTGTAATTATATTTTTGGATTGATCCCGCTGCTGGCAGGGAACTGCTGCGCGCAGTTCCCTCGCCCCTCCCCCCCTCCGAGGGAACTCCGCCACGTCAATCAAATGCGTGCAGCGAGTGATCCAAAAGTGACAGAGTGGAAGGAAAATATATCGCCCAGTCATGTCTACATCAATACTTTCAGGGAAAAGAAAAGTCGATGATGACCACAGAAGATTTCAGGAGAAGTGGCAGACTGAATATTGAGGCTGATTTAGCAGTCGAAGCTAACTATGTGGTGAGTGAGATGATTGCTAAGGTGGGAAAGCCGTTTACGGAAGGCGAGTTTATAAAAAAGTGCATGTTGCAGGCTGCAAGTATAGTCTGTCCGGAAAAGAAGGGTCAGTTTAACAACATCAGCCTGTCAGCTCACACAGTGGCAGAGCGCATGTCTGACTTATCAAAGGACATTATGATCAGCTGTGCGACGAAGCCAAACCTTTCTGTGCATACTCTGTGGCTCTTGATGAGAGCACGGACATCACTGACACCGCTCAGCTCGCGATGTATGGCCGTGGTGTTGATGACAAGTTTGAAGTGACAGAGGAGTTGCTTCCAGTGAAACCAATGCATGGCCAGACCACCGCTCAGGAGATATTCCAGAGACTGTGTGATGCCATTGCGGATATTGGTCTGCCGTGGAAGAGGTTTGTTGGAATTACGATCGACGGAGCGCCATCAATGACAGGGAGGAAAAATGGGCTGGTGGCACTTGTTCAAAGAAAAGTGGAGGAGGAGGCTATTGCTCTGCACGGCATTATCCATCAGCAGGCCCTTTGCAGCACATGCTTGAAGTTTGACAATGTGATGTCTGTTGTTGTGAAATGCATCAACCATATCAGATCCAGGGGCTTAAAGCACCGCCAGGTCCGTGCTTTTTTGGAGGAAATTGAGTCAGAATATGAGGATGTGCTCCACAGAGGTGCGTTGGCTCAGCAGGGGACACGTCCTGAAGAGGTTTTTTGAGTTGAGAACAGAAGTGAAAGTATTCATGCTGGAGAAGGGTGGGATGGCTGTTCCCGAGCTGAGTGATCCCAAATGGCTCATGGACTTAGCTGTTCTTGTTGACATCACGCAGGAGCTGAATGAACTGAATATGAAGTTGCAGGGCCAGGGCCAGCGTGTCAGTGCAGCATATGACAATGTTAAAGCATTCTCTACAAATCTGGTGTTATGGAAAGCCCAGCTCCCTCAGGAAAACCTCTGCCGTTTCCCAGCATGCAAGGCTCTCATGGACAAGGGCACAGCATTCAGTGGTGAGAAGTATGTGGATGCCATTGTGAAGCTACAGGAGGAATTTGATCAGCGGTTTGCAGACTTCAACACACACAGAGCCACTTTCCAAATGCTTGCAGACCCCTTCTCCTTTGATGTGGAAAATGCCCCTGGTGTGCTTCAAATGGAGCTCATTGACCTGCAGTGCAATTCTGAGCTCAAAGCCACGTTCAGGGAAGTGAATGGGAAAGCAGACGAGCTTGGACAGTTCATGAGAGAATTGCACCCCCTCCACAACAGCTCTTCTCCACCATGACCTTCAATAAGTCAACGTACAGGTCCAGACTTACTGATGAACATCTTCAAGCCATACTAAGGGTTTCAAACCAAATGTGGCTCAGCTGTGTGAGAGGAAGCGCTGCCAGGTCTCTACCAGCAAGGAGTCGGCAAGAGCAACTGGAAATCGTTGTGTTGTGAAGAACCGTTCATGTTAAGAAGATGTTGAAGAACTGTTAATGTTGTATTTTTTAATACATTTTTTGCGGAATACTCCAAGCGGCCCAGACGTGCCCAGACTCTATGCCCAGCGGCCCCCAGGTAAATGGAGTCTGAGACCCTTCATCGAGAGTCACATTATTTATAATTAACATGAATATTTATTGTTCATGTCAAAATATTCAGGGAGTAATAAAACATGATCAAAACACTAATTGAGACTGTATGGGTGCACACTAGGGATGCACGATAATTATCGGGCCGATAATTATCGGCCCGATATTAGGAATTATGACGTCATCCCGATAAACCGATAACAGTATTAATAGCCCCGATAATATACAATATATTTTTTGGGTATCCTGCGGTGTGGGTGGATTGGGATGAGGGGCGCTTGTTTTTCACTCGGCTCCTCCCGTTTTGCCAGTACTGTGGTGTTCGTGGTTTAGGAAGAGGGGAGTTCTTCACAAATCCAGCGCTCCCTAATACTTCGAACCTGATCAGTCACCTGAAACATCGCCATCGCTACGATGGTGTGTTAAAAGCGTACGAAGACAATAATACAATACAGTGTGTGTGTGTGTGTGTGTGTGTGTGTGTCTGCGCGCGCGCGTTGGAGCTATGTGCAACTCAAGGCATATGCTCGAACCGGAGCTGCCTGGACGCTGCAATCATGTTGCTGAGTGTGCTGACTTCTCCTACAATGTCCCGCTGTCTGCTTCCTGCATCAAGTCGAGTGCTCGGCGCAGTTGTGTGGATAGAGCGCTCCTCTGTTTTCATTTAAACAGCTCCTTATATCCGTTAGCGCAGCTAGCTAGCACCAGATGCTAACAACAACAATGCACGTAAGGTCTCTCTTGCTCGCTCGGACCACACGTACACACACCCTCCCGGTGAGCGTGGAAGTGTGGTCTGCCACAAGCGGGGCGGCAGGAGCGGGGCTGTCAGCATCAGCTTGTAGATGGTATTTTAAACTCGATGCACTCTGAAGCTACGGGGCGGCCGAGGAAAAAAAAATACACATGCGTTAATCGCATTAAAATAATTAGTGGCGTAATTTTAATTTTTATTATCGGTTATCGGTATCGGTATCGGTCTTGAGAAGCAGGAAGTTATCGGTATCGTATCGGTTTCAAAAAACCAATATCGTGCATCCCTAGTGCACACATTTACACACACACACACACACACACACACACACACACACACACACACACATCACACACACACACACACACACGTATACACACGTGCACACACACCGCTGTAGTTAAGGCAGGGAATCTGTCCCTAGTTGTCTCTGATTGAATACAGGCTGTGGTAGCAACAGTTAGAGCAGAACAGGTCAAATAAGTTTAAAGGGCCCATGTCATGCCTTTCTGGTTATTACCCGTCCCCTTGTGTGTTATGTAGCTTTATCTGCATGGAAACGGTCTGCAGAGTCACACACCCTCAACGTACAGCCTGTAAGGAGTACAACTAACACAGAGAAGACGTGTCTATGCTGCCCCAGAACGCCTCGTTGGAGGTTTCTCTTTTTCCATTTCCGGGACATATTGACGTAACTATGTCCAAATGGACCAATCCACGGAGCACGCACACACACACACACACACACACACACACACACACACTCATGCGGCTTTCACACCAGCGCTTTCCCCTTTCCAGCTCCGAGCTCGAGCTTTTCTGGTTCAGCTCCGGTTTCCCTTTTCAGCTCCCGCTCTGTTCACACGGCCCAGAGCCGACTGGTGCTGCCGCTGCTGCGTCATAACGTCACTGTTTACATCGCTGATTTTCTCCCCAACGGCGTTACGGCGCTCACAACAACAACAACGGGGAACTGCGTCGGGTCGATGATTGTGTTGCTTTTAATCACACGAAGCCAGAATAAATTGAATAACGACTTCTCCAACCTTATACTTTGCTCCAGGGTGCCGTGGTTCATTGTTTATTCATGTGTTTCTGCAGCATGTACCGACCTGCAGAGCTGGCTGCTCTTCCACGGGAGTTTATTCTCCCGTTAGCTCCCGGTTAGCTCGCGGCGCAGATGGTCTCCAGGGGCACCCCTGTTAGGGCAGCCCACGATGTTGAGATGCTTCTTGTAGAGTGGCATCTGGCCCCTGATGGTGGGGGGCGGCCACTGGCCCCATAGGCATATGTGATGGTATCCACCACCCAGTGGGACAGCCGCTGTTTCGAGAGAGCACGACCCTTCCTAGTGCCGCCATGGCAAACGAAGAGCTGCTCTGACTGCCGTATACAGGCCGTAGCATCAATATACGCCCTCAGGGCACGCACAGGGCACAGCAACTCAGGTGTGCCGCTCTCCTGTGGAATGTTAAAGCGTGCCAGCTGGATAGGCCGATTGGAGTGGGCTAGTGGAAGCACCTTGGGCAGGAATGCCACATTCGGCCAGAGGGTGACACCCGAGTCATCGGAGTTCCACCTCAGGCATGTACTGCTTACGGAGAGGGCATGAAGCTCTCCGACTCGCTTCCCTGAGGTTATGGCAAGCAGAAATGCTGCCTTCAGGGACAGCCACTTAAGCCCTACCTGGGCCAGGGGTTCGAAGGGAGGAGATGATAGGGCATCCAGCACTAGGGGCAGGTCCCAAGCCGGGGTGCTAGGGGGGCGCTGCCGTAGAGCCCCTCTTAGAAAGAGGGACACCAACCTGTGGCGCCATCGACTCCGACATGTCGGGCAGAGATAGCAGCCATATACACCTTCAAAGTGGAGTGAGAACGTCCACTATCCAGAAGGGACTGCAGAAACTCTAAAATGGTGGCCACGGAGCAATGTCCCGGATTCTCAGCCTTACTCACACACCAGTGGGAGAAGAGCCTCCATTTGCACTCATACTGTGCCCGAGTGGATGGAGCTCTGGCATTCAGGATAGTTTCCCTGACAGATGCCGTGACACCGCTCAACAGTGGGTTGGGCCCTGCAGAGGCCAAACCCAGAGCTGAAGGCGGTGAGGGTCGGGATGCCAAATCTGACCCTTGAGCTGTGACAGAAGGTCCTTCCTGTCGGGGAGATGCCACAGTGGGCTGCAGCAGAGACTGCGTAGCAGTGGGAACCAGACTCTCCCCGGCCAGCGGGGGGCGACCAGAAGGAGCCTGTGCCCCTGAGTAAGGACCCTCTGAAGAGTCTGAAGTATCAGAGGCAACGGCGGGAAGGCATACAGGAGAGTGTCCGGCCAGTCGTGCGTCAGGGCATCCTGACCCAATGGGCTGGTCACCTCCGTCCAGGAGAACCAGAGGGGGCAGTGCCTCGACACTCCCGAGGCAAAGAGGTCCACCTCGGCCCTGCCGAAAAGGCTCCAAATCGTCTCCACCACCTCCAGGTGAAGCCTCCACTCCCCCGGTGGAGGCTTGCGCCGTGAGAGGAAATCTGCGACCTGATTCAGGTCCCCTGGCAGAAAGACTGCCCGCAGACTGGTGAGGCGGGGGAGCGCCCAAGGCAAGAGGCTCTGCGAAACGCGGAGCAGCTGTGCGGACCTGGTGCCCCCCTGGTGGTTGATGTGGGCAACTGCGGACATGTTGTCCAAACGAACGAGCACATGCCTGCCCGCCAGTTGGGGTAAAAAGTGCATTAGTGCGAGCAACACCGCCCGAAGCTCCAGCACATTGATATGGCGTGCACCTTCCTGGGCAGACCACTGACCCTGCACGGTCCTGCCTGCCACACCGCACCCCACCCCGAGAGACACGCATCCACAGTGACAATCTCCGAGGGGATGGGATGGTGCCCATGGGCACACCCATCAGAAGATAGGCCCTGTCCCTCCAGCGGGACAGAGAGTGGAGGCACAGCTGAGACACCCTGACTCTCTTGTGCCTGTCCCGCTTGGCATCCAAGTGAAAGTTGTTCAGCCACATCTGCATGGGGCGCAGTGACAACAGGCCCAAGGACACAACGGCTGAGGCAGCGATCAGTCTGCCTAAGAGCCGGAGGAACTGTATGTAAGGCACCCTCTTGCCCAGTCTGAAGATGCGAAGATGGTGGGAAATGTCGTCCACACGACGAGGTGTCAAGTAGGCCCTCATGGCTAACCCAACTTTCTTGCTCACAAGAAAGTACGCCGAGTAGAACCCCCCGCCCTGAAGCAGGGGGTCCACTGGCTCGATTGCGCCCTTGGCCAAGAGGACGGACAACTCTTGGGCTAGAGCTAAGGCCTTCGCCGGGTTCTTGACAACTGTCATTCTGACCCGGCCGAAGGCTAGGGGCCGGCGTCGGAACTGCAATTCGTAGCTCTGGGTTAGGGTGGAAACTGCCCAAGGGTCGGAAGTACAGGCAGCCCGAGTAGCTGAGCTGCTGCTGGGAAAAACAGCCGACGACCGGCCCCGGGACTTCAGGGCCTAGCCCCCCGGCCCCTGGAGCCCCGTGGGGGTGCCGGTAAGGCTCTGAAGCACCGCCTGGAAGCCAGGCGACCTGGGGCACGAAAGTCATTGGACGGTTGAGTGGGCCGCTGGGACCTCTGCAGACCACCCCTGTAAGCCGGGGGCTGAGTGCGGCTGCTAGAGCGGCTCCCGGGCCTGCCGGGAGTGGCCGCAGGTCTGCGAAGACCCGAGATCTGCTGCCTGGTCTGCCTCGCTTGGGCAGCGCGCTCCAGCGTCTCCAGGGCAGCTGACCCAAACAGCTCCCCTGGCTCGACTGGCACGCTACGGAGGACTCTCCTACATGTCTCCGTTAGTGGTGACTGGGCCAGCCAAACCCGGCGACGAGTCTGTACCAGAAAGGACATAACTCGTCCCAATTCCCTAGTCATTAGGGCAAAGGCCTGCAGTGATGCATCACTGAGGCCCAGCAAAGAAGGCTCGGCCGGAGCCTGCTGCAGCGAGCCGGAGACGGCCAGCATTAGATGGGAGAGGGAGTTCCCGATACGACCCATGCATGCCGCTGCGTCGTAGGCCTAACAGAGCAGCCCATCTGTGACCCTGCACTGAGGCTGAGGGCACCTCAGACCTCAGGCCTTAAAGCCTCGTCAGGAGCCAGAATCAGGGAGGCGATGGCAGGCTCAATGGGTGGCATGCCACCCAGCCCCACCCTCGCCGGGTCCTGCATGGCAGCCAAGGTCCGGGCATCAGAACCAGTGTGGCAAAGGGCCCTGGTGTCCCTCCAGCATGCCTGGAGCTCCCTCAGGTACTGCTCTGAAGGAGGAACGGTGAGGGGGACAGGGGCTGGGTTACGCCTGAAGAAGGCACTAGCCGGAGCCAAGTTGGCCTGCGGAACCGGAATCTGCAGGTGCACCAAGGCCGTACGAATAATGGCCGCTATGGAGCCGTCCTCCCCGCCCTGCAGAGACCCCTGAGCAGAGGAGAGGGAAACCTCCTCGAGCGGGACCTCGTCCTCCGTCTCTTCATTGAAGAGGTTAGCCGAAGCCGCTAGCGACAAGGCATCCTCATACAGAGGTGCGGCAACCGAAGGAGGGGCGGCAACCGAAGGAGGGGCAGGCGGCACACTAGCAGCCCCTATACCGGGCCCTGGCTGAAGGGCCAAGAGGAGCGCCTTCATTGTGTCCATGTCGGTAGCTAGCTGATCCATTTTAGAGGACAGCCTGTTCCAATCCTCCTATTGGGGGGTGCACCCATGGCCATCGCTCCCTCAAGTCGCCAGAGACGGTCGAACTGATCTGGAGGAGGATGTGACCAAGAGAGGTGTCCGTTGGCTGCCGCCAGACGTTCCACCTCGGTGATTCTAGCCACTCTGAGTGCCTGGGGCATGCAGCTACAGTTCATGCAGGCCCCTACCGTGAGAGCTTCCCTTAGATGCTCGAGGCCGAGGCAAGAGGGGCAGCGGTCGTGGCCATCCTCGGGCTCAAGAGAAGCCATACAGGCGCTTCATGAATGAGCCATTCTGTAGGTAGCCAGATGCAGAGTAGCCGGGAGCGGGTGCGGGAACACGGCCTTCACCAGCTACCTGCTTAACGGAAAGAGTAGAGCCGCGCCGCTACTCACCCAACAGAAATAGGGATGTAATTACACCCACGTTACCGGCAGAGGGAGCGGGAGCGAGATCACTGCCTTCACCTAGCTGGATTAGTAAATAAGGCAGTTTACCAGGAGCGGTGGCGAGAACACTGCCTTCACTGGCTGAGCTAGAGGCGAGTGCCAGATGCAGCGTAACCGGGAGCGGGTGCGGGAACACAGCCTTCACCAGCTACCTGCTTAACGAAAACACAAGGCAGTTTAGCGTCTACCAGGAGCGGGGGCGAGAACATTGCCTTCACTGGTTAAATTACAGACGAATGCCAGATGCAGCGTAACCGGGAGTGGGTGCGGGAACAAAGCCTTCACCAGCTACCTGCTTAACGGAAAAAAACAGGCAGTTTAGCATCTACCAGGAGCGGGGGCGAGAACACTGCCTTCACTGGTTAAATTAAAGACGAATGCCAGATGCAGCGTAACCGGGAGCGGGTGCGGGAACACAGCCTTTACCAGCTACCTGCAAAAGAAAAAACAGCACGGGAAAAGCCGGTGCTTAACCCGGCGTCAGCCGAGTGGCTGCAGCCGCTACTGCTAACTAGCCATAAGCACAGCTCAATGCTAATAAAGTTTGGCCCAACGCCGCGGCCAGAACAAGTACAAAAGCACAGCAAGGGCAACTCCTGTGAGAGGGAGCGGAAACACCTCCGTCACCAAAAGACTCAAGCCCAAAGCAAACAGACAGAAATCAGGACAACTAGGCTGGGAGAGGGAGTGGAAATACTGCCATCACCAACCAAGCCGACACCAACCTGTCCGAACAAAGTCTCTGCGCAGCCAGCCACAGCTCCTGGAGGACGGGTAATCCAATGCACGCAGTCAGCTGTTTGCAGAGAATCCTTGACAAATGTTCCAAACGAACGAACGCTGTTGGCTACAAAAAATGTAGCCAAGGTACTCTCGTGCAGCGAGAAGATGAAAGGAACAGATCCTCTGTCGACACCGGCTGATATAGCCGGTGTCACGTGGGTCACAGGTGACTTTGTTGTTATTGGTACTCGAGCTGCGCATGCGTGCGATGGACATATCCAGTGCTAAAGCACCGCCTCTGGTGGTCAGTAGGGACGAAATAGAACCCATGCTACCTCAATCAAACTTTCACATTATCATAGTGACATCCCATGTATATATTTCCAGCTTTTAAATGGTTTCGTTGTGTATGTTTGTGTTACCTATTAGGGCTGTGCATCTTCACTGGTCTCACGATTCGATTACGATTATCCTGTCAACGATTCGATTCGGTTCGATATCCCGGTGCATCCCGGTGCATCACGATTCATACCAATGCGTTGCATCCTCAATTTTCTATATTACTGCACATGGCTTATTTTTCATCAATGCATACATGCAGTAAATACATATGAACTATATTTTTATTATTTAGAAAGTGCTTCAGAAATCAATAACATAAATGTCTTGACATTAATTTATAAACCAAAATAAATTAGTTGTAGCCTCCGTGTTTGAAGTTGTTCCATCCTCAACAACAAAAAGCTAATGCTTCTGCAGTCTAGCTGCAGCTTCAAGCCACGGTCTTCTGTTAAGAAAGGACACTGAATGTCCTGAATGTGGCATCACACACAGGACTTGAGTCTGAACACAGCAGACAACAGGAGTATTATACAAACAAAAATAGTGCATGTGGGTGCACACTTACATTCTCTGTCTTACTGTTACATAAATCCCATGAATGTATGAGATTAAGTTATCTTCATCATCTCAATCAGTGATTAAGTGAATAATAAAGTTTCTATCGGGTCACTGTCAGCCTGTCACTCATTATTTTCAGGGAGGGGCGGGGCTTGGAGGAACGGAGGAGACGGTGATCGCGGAAGCTTTTTTCCTCCTGCCTTCACAAACTTTACACACGTATATATATCGTCTGCAAATTGCCAGAGGACATTCATACTCTGCAATCCAAGACTTAATTAAATCCACCAAAAACCTGACATGATTGTAACGCGATTATTTTTGAAAAACATAAATCCCTGTCACACTCCGTGTCGCTGCGGCTCAGAGACACAGTGTCTCTGAGCGGCAGCGACACGGAGTGATTGAGAGCGGGTCCTTCTGCTGTTGGTTCTGGACTGGTGTTCTTGTGTTGGTGGAGAAAGCAGACTGCTCCGTGTTGCTGTGCCGCTGTCACGTCTGCTCCCTGATCTCTGCGTCACCGACCGATTTGATATTAAAGTGACAGAAAAAAGCCGCGGCCGGAAAATCAGGAAGCAACGTTACTACTCTATAACCGATTATCTTCCGTCACTGCATCGAGACCGAATCGTCCACGTCCGCATCGCAATGCATCGTAGAAACGATTATTTTCAACACCCCTATTACCTATATAAAAAATCATTTTCAAAATCTGTTTTTACGTTTTTTTTTGTGATTTTGGGTCCAAAATGTTCATATAGTAGAAGATCACTGCTCTAAACAAAGTCAAAAATCCTACATCCAAACGAAATATAATTAATTATGATGAATACGTTAAGACTTGTTCATTGTTTTTCACTTTTATTAAATGTTTGATTTTTCCGGTGGACAATCGGACATTCAAAATGCAGCATATTTTCACTCTTACACACATATATTCTCCTTTTACATACATACATTTTCACTCTTCCACACATATATTCTTCTTTTACATACATACATTTTCACTCTCACACACGTATATATTTACACTCACACATTCATAAATGTTGCTCTCATATTCATATAATTTAATGCTCTTATTTATACATTTTGCTCTCATGCGAAATCTACTAAAAACAAAGTATGTCATGGTGGTCAGCTATTAAACACAAAAGTGTATCTTAAGGGCTGTAAATATAATAAGCCTGTTGTCAATTTTAGACACAGGCTTATTATATTTACAGCCCTTAATAACATTCATTTTCTGGACTCAATGTGTGTCTTGGCCGTTTTCTTTGTTCCAAGCAAACGAATGCTTTTTGTTTTGAAATCACTTCCGCGAGTTTTGCGGGCCTCCCCCTTCGCTCCACTGACCATTAGACCATTTAGTAAGGTAAAAAGCAAATGGGCAAAAACGCCTCTCAGACGCTCTTCCGTTTACTTTTTTAATAAAGAAAAACAAATGGTCAGTAGATACACAGACTCATATAGCCTATGTATGTATACTGTAAGGAGAATGTATGTGCCAGTGTGAATTACGGCATAGAAATATGCAAACACAAACCTACAGACTGGGGGATGGGAGATCACAGGAGTGGGAGCTGTGGAATGTGACCCTTGAGAGAATTCCTCCACACATTCTGATGGCCAATTCGTTTTAAACAAATAGTTTGCATCACAGGACAGCATAGGCAACATGGGGGGTGGGGGCTGGTGAACGGTCTGGTCAATGTTTGTAAACACAATCCTCAGGATTAATTAAACGTAATCAAACCAAAAGAGAAAATGCAGATATCATACTCTCTCTCGACTCGTTGGTATCTCGAGCTGAGCGCTCATTGGTGTTCATAGGCTCACAGGCTGGGCTGCTGTGTATATCTAGTGTATTCATACTGTACCCCTCCTCACTGTTTATTCATCGTTCAACCATTTACACCTTCCTTTTTTCCCGTCAAGAGGTTGAAAAAGATTGAGTCCTATGTTTCCAATTGGTTCCCAAATCTGAACATTGACCAGTGGCATATGTCACAATTCACATGTTATGTCACGTTTGTAGTTTTGTCTGTGTTGGTGTTTTTCTTGTCTTTGGGTTTCCTGTCTTATTGTGTTAAGTGTTCACCCCCGTTTCCTGCCTGTCTGCTTTCTGTCTGTTTCCCTCCCTGATTACCCGATTGTGTTCACCTGTTGTCCTTGTGTTTCTCCTCCCCTGCCCGGCTATTTCTCGTTGTCATGATTACCCCTTCTTGTATTTAGTCTTGTCTCTTTCTGTGTTCAGTGTTGGGTCAATATTTGTTGGTGACTGACTTCACCGGTGAGTGTTCTGTGTTTTTGTATCCCTTGAAATAAAGGGTTTCTCAAGAGTTATCTGCATTTGGGTCCTGCTTCCTTCACTCGACCGTGACAGAATGACCCAACCAAGAATGGACCCAGCAGACAGTTTGTACGAGGTGAAGTACAATTTAACATGCTTGAGGAATGACTTTAGATATGCCTCCAGTACTGAAGAGAGGCAGTCAGTTATTTCTGCGGCACGCCAGGAGGTAACCTCAAGGCCCTGGTTGAGGGAGTTGCTCCCCGACTGGGTGGAGGACTTTTTGGACGGCTTTGAGGTCAAACCTCTTTCCCGGCCTGCTAGCTCCAGGCATGCTAGCCCCCTGCCTCTCAATTCCCAACCTGACGCCATACGCCTCGGCGTGTTCCGTCTGGAGTCAACCTCTGCTTCTTCCCCAGTTCCTGCTCCTGTCCAGGAGCCGTTCTCTGGAACTCTGGCTTTTGGAGGTCCACGGAGCCTCCAAAAGGCTCCTAAGAGAGGGAGTCGCAAGTCCAGACTAGCAGCCCGAGCCCCAAGAGCCATGGTTCCAGCCTCAGTCCTGGCCCCAGCAGCCACGGTTTCGGCCCCAGCAGCCACGGTTCCAGTCCCGGCCCCAGCAGCCACGGTTCCAGTCCCGGCCCCAGCAGCCATGGTTCCTGCCCCAGTGCCAGCTCCCGCAGCCATGTTTCCGGCTCCGGGACCGCCCCACACTGTCATGATCCGAGCTCCAGAGCTGGATCATACAGCCATGTTTCCGGCTCCAGGGCCGGCCCCAGCAGCTATGGTCCCGGCTCCGGGAGCGCCCTATACGGCCGTGTTTCCGGCGTCAAAGCTGGAGCTTATAGACCGGATTCTGGCTTCAGCAGCCATGATTCTGGCTTCAATTCCGGTCCCTGCAGCCAGGGTTTCGGCCCCAGTTCTGGTCCCAGCAGCCATGGTCCCGACCCCAGCTGCCTTGGTTCCAGACCCGGATCTGGTCCCGGCTGCCACGGTCCAATCTCGGGTTCCCTCCTATGGTTCCTCCTCGAGTCCCCTCTCTAGTTTCCCTCTCGAGTTCCCTTCTCTAGTTACTCTTCTAGTCCCTTCTCTAGTCTCTCCTCTAGTCCCTTCTTTAGTCTCTGTTCGAGTCCCCTCTCTGTTTCCATCTCAAGTTCCCTCTCCAGTTCCCCCTCGAGTTCCCTCCTTTAGTCCCTCCTTTAGGCCCTCCTCGAGTCCCCTCTCGAGTTCCCTTCTCTAGTTACTCCTCTAGTCCCCTCTGTAGTCCCTTCTCGAGTCCCCTCTCTGTGTCCATCTCCAGTTCCCTCTCAAATTCCCTCCTCTAGTCCCTCCTCGAGTCCCCTCTCTAGTTTCCCTCTCGAGTTCCCTCTCGAGTTCCCTCTCGAGTTCCCTTCTCTAGTTACTCATCTAGTCCCTCCTTTAGTCTCTCCTCTAGTCCCCTCTTTAGTCTCTGTTCGAGTCCCCTCTCTGTTTCCATCTCAAGTTCCCTCTCCAGTTCCCCCTCGAGTCCCCTCTCGAGTTCCCTCCTTTAGTCCCTCCTTTAGGCCCTCCTTGAGTCCCTCCTCAAGTCCCCTCTCTAGTTCCCCTCTCGAGTTGCCTTCTCTAGTTACTCCTCTAGTCCCTCCTCTAGTCTCTCCTCTAGTCCCCTCTGTAGTCCCTTCTCGAGTTCCCTCTCTGTTTCCATCTCGAGTCCCCTCTCCAGTTCCCCCTCGAGTTCCCCCTCGAGTTCCCTCTCGAGTTCCCTTCTCTAGTCCCCTCTGGAGTCTCCGCTCGAGTTCCCTCTCCATTCCCAATTCAAGCCCCTACGCAAGTGTTGTTGGAGGTTCCGCTGGGGGTTCCTGCCAACCCTGTGTCCTGTGCCGTTGGAGGTCCCGCCGTCTACTCCCCTACCGGGGGTCCTGCCAGCTCTGTGTCCTGTGCCGTTGGAGGTCCCGCCGTCTACTCCCCTGCCGGGGGTCCTGCCAACCCTGTGTCCTGTGCCGTTGGAGGTCCCGCAGAATACTCTCCTGCCGGGGGTCCTGCCAACCCTAGGTCCGGTCTCGTTGGAAGTCCCGCCGTCTGCTCCCCTGCCGGGGGTCCTGCCAGCTCTGTGTCCTGTGCCGTTGGAGGGCCCGCCGTCGACTCCCCTGCCGGAGGTCCTGCCAACCCTCGTGCCCGGCCCCCTGAGAGCCGCGGTCTTCGCCCTCGAGCCCGGCCCCCTGAGAGCTGCGGTCTTCGCCCTCGGGCCCAGCCCCCTGACTCTTCCTGTTTCTCGTTGTCATGATTACCCCTTCTTGTATTTAGTCTTGTCTCTTTCTGTGTTCAGTGTTGGGTCAATATTTGTTGGTGACTGAGTTCACCGGTGAGTGTTCCGTGTTTTTGTATCCCTTGAAATAAAGGGTTTCTCAAGAGTTATCTGCATTTGGGTCCTGCTTCCTTCACTCGACCGTGACAGCATAAGATCAGGAGCCGGGTAAATGAGAGACTGAGGAGCCCCCGAAAAACAGATCCCGAAATAGCTCGTCCTGGTTTCCGCAGCAGATAGGCCTACAGTATGGTGTCTGTTATGTCAGTTATTTTAAATAAAATGTTAAAAACTGAACTTGAAAATTGTTTCCTCTTTTTATTTTATTTATCATTTTCGGGACGTGGGGAGACGTGTGTGATTACAAATGTATTTGCAGAAATGTAAAGTGATCTAAGTTCTATTCATATTATTGACGGGAAGAGCCGTGTAAATGGGTGGCCATATGCATTTGAAAAGCAATATAAATCACAGTTATTATACAATGTGCTATAAAAGCACCATCGATAACCATTACCTTTATCCAATTCAAACTTTGGACGGGAAAAAAGGAAGGTGTACATGGTTGGGCTGTTCTGTAGGCCTACTGTATACACATACAAAGGCCATTGAAGCTAGAGTTCTTCTGGAAATGTTCACATCAGGCCAGAGTCCTGCATCGGGTGACCCGCAAAAAAGGTGATTCGCGGGTGGTATTTTTTCAAACGCTTTTTTCCGGGTTCGGTTCTGGGTAAAACAAAGATGATGCGGGTCGGGTCGCGGGTATTGCATAATAAATATATTAAAATAATAATAATTTAGTTTAATGTTTAAATCCTCAGACTTCTCCCCCGCGGGACCGTGCATAATCATAACCTCTGCAGCGCATCAATCTGCTGCTCTGTGCGCCACATTCGAAAATGGCTGAGGTGAAGCTCTCTATGGAGAATACAGCATTTTTAATAACACTTCCTCAAGAGCGAAATCCAACGTCTGGGAGGCTTTTGGTTTCATCCTAGATGGAGGAAATAACCAACAGCCCACGCTTTTTGAGACAAATATGCAACTGCATGTGTTAATAATTGCACGTTTTCACTACTCATA
This sequence comes from Champsocephalus esox, assembly GCA_036324585.1. Taxonomy (NCBI): domain Eukaryota; kingdom Metazoa; phylum Chordata; class Actinopteri; order Perciformes; family Channichthyidae; genus Champsocephalus; species Champsocephalus esox. The sequence continues at coordinate 118,239 of CM070481.1, read as the reverse complement.
TATAGGCTAGGCTATACGGGTTCGGGTCGGGTTGCGGAACTTGTGCCGATGGGTCGGGTCGGGTTGCGGAACTAATTGGCAATATGTGCGGGTAGCCGGGCGGGTTCGGTATTGCACGTCGCGGGCGGGAGCGGGTCTTGAAAATCAGACCCGTGCAGGACTCTGCATCAGGCACCTTCAAGTTAAACAATACAACAGTAAACAATTAACACAGTAGGCCTAAATTATGTGGATTAAACCACATTTATTTCGTTAAAAATAAACGAAATATTATTTTGTTTGAATGATTAAATGTCATCAGGCACCTTCAAGTTAAACAGGTGCATCAGGTGCACACTTTAATGTGCCGCCACCTCCGGACTCGGCTTGACTCGGTTTAAAGAATGCACAAATGTGTTTAGATATGTACTAAGTAGCCTAAATACATTTGTTCCTGCTCAAGATTAGATTCAACTTTATTGTTATTGCACATATTGCAGGTACTGAGACAACGAAATGCAGTTTAGCTTCTAACCAGGTACAACAAGCAGCGAAAAGATGTGCACAATACTACAGTAAACAATTAACACAGTAAATTATGTGGATTAAACCACATTTATTTCGTTAAAAATAAATGAAATATGATTTTCTTTGAATGATTAAATGTAGTGTGAATTGCCCTAATGTGGGACATTTTTGTATTTCAGACTTCGGGAATATATTGCGATATGAAGCCGATACAATAAATCAAAACCAGTACCATTCCGAAATCCCCAGTAATATTACACACTAATAATACAGTAAACTATTAACACTGTACATATTATTGTTTGCCCATGGGTAGGGCTGCAACAAACGACTACTTTGATAGTCGATTAATCTATCGATTAATGAAACGATTAATCGACTATTCGGACTATTATGCCTTGCACAATTTCTCAAACGCTCTTATTTAGGCATCAACTTTTAGATTTAGCTTGAGGTTGTTTTAGGCATGTGGAAACTAACAATGAAGACAATAAAGATGAATACTTGATTAAAAAATACATATTATTAAATTAACTAAACAAATTGTTTACAAAATGAACATTGCTTTTCATTTAAATTAAATAAATAATATTTCACATCAAAAGAAACAACAGTGTTTTAGCAAATAATAAATAATGTGATAACAGAATTGTAAACAGAATAGCTGAAACTTTAACAAACTAACTAATTCAGTTACCTCAAATCATTACCCCATGTTTATATAATTGAGTTAACTCTGTGTGTTGCTGCTAGCATACATAACAACTGACGTGAAAACGTTACTCGTGGATGGGGCTACAGAGCTACTGGAAAGACACTCTGACGGCATTTCTCCGTCTGAATGTGGAGCACTTTTTCTAAATGTTTAGACAAATTGCTTGTGTTACCGCCCTCACATGCTAAACTCTTATTGCACTTTTGGCAACAAGCATCGAGATGGGTAAAGTTTAACCACACCTCGGAGCGGCGTTCTCTCCACCATCTCCGCAGTGTGTTGCTGCATGTAGCAGCCGCGTGTGTGTAAACTGCCCCGCCCCCTCCCACACAGACCAGGGAGAGAGATCTCGTCTGATCGAAAATACATCATAGACGCATTTGTTTATCTTTTTACATATTATAAACGAGCTGGCCACACTAAGACTGCGATATAATGTTTTTGTATCAATAATACATGACATATATTTTTTAAATGTCTCCAGTACCAATAACGTTGGAGCTTAACGGCGCGTAAAACGCACGTGATGACGTCACCAACGAATCGACGACTGAATTAGTTGGCAACTAATTTGGTAATCGATTTTAATCGATTAAGTCGATTAGTTGTTGCACCAATACCCATGGGATTAGGATGATCGGTAGTGAGAGCCGCTGCATTTTCCTCCGGTCGGATGTGATATAAAAACAAAGCGATTATTTTTGTTGTTGTAAACTCACGTGGATTAAATTTAGTGCATTAATTTCAACTCACGAACATATGATACATTACATGATCGTGAGGATGATGATTGAAAATTGTTTGTTTGAGCCTGGATGCATTTCCTGATCTAAAAACATAGCGATGGTTTTGTACTTACGCCAACGTGAATTAAACATTATTTTGTTAAATAAAAACATGGTGATGTTTAGTAAATTATTACATGTCTCTTATTTAGCACAGAATATGATCCTATCCGTGACATATGGATCTTAACAAATATCCGCTATATCAGATACCTGTAGATCAGCTGTTTATTTCACATCAGTTCCAGTGTGGAAGCTTTTCACGGCTCCCCCTGGTGGATCCATTGCAGCTGGTTTCATTATAATTAAATGTATTTATCAAGGGGGCGTTTCAAGTCCTGCGGGACTTGTTGAGTAGACCTCAACAATAGAACTATGATCAGTAGAAATGGCCATTTCATGGGATCTTTAAATTAGCGGGAGAGTGGATATTTTGAGTGTCTTTAAAACTGAGAAGTGTTTTGGTGAAATAATTCTGGTTTCTAATAAGTGTCTCTTTTCTTCTCTGTTTGACTCTCTGGTGCAGCAGTATGGAGGAGTGTGTCCTGCTGAAGGAGAGGCTACAGGCCATCACTGTAAGGCGTTACTCTACATCTGTGAGAGTCACACAGTAATGTGGGATATATCTGCACAACTTGTAGTTGTTGGAACCTTTTGTCACTGCTCTGTACACTCACTGTATGTCTTTAATAACAGGAGAAGCATTACATTCAGGAAGAAATGAGACAGAAGAAACTGGAACTGGACCAAGAGAAACTCAAACTTCAGCATATAAAGGTTCACTACACACTCTTTTACACTGAGACTAGGGCTGGGCAATATATCAACATCGACATTGTGACCAGGGACTAGATATTTTCTTTCTCTCCTAGTGAACAGGCTGTTTTGCAGTCAAATTGTGTTATTTTTAGAATTTTCCCCAACTCCCAACCACGAAATATAGCTGCAATTTTGATAGTAAGGTATTTGGTTGAAAAAATACAGTATGTTGATATTTGATCTTCCTTATATTGCCCTGCCCTAACTGAGACATTGTCCATTTATTCTTATTTCAATAACATCAGAGGATATTGGCAGGCCACATTTTTAAACTTTTGTCTGCTTTGTCCTTTGTACTCATCAGAAAAAGGCTTTGAGAGAGCAGTGGTTGCTACAGGACTCCACTTCCCACAATGCAACCGATTATTCACAGCAACAGAGTCTTCAGCTCAACATCCATAGGTACAACACACATGTACACACACTTTTGTTAGAGCACCACCCAATAGCGGTGGTGGAAGGTTCACCTCTGCTCCGTGCGTCCCTTGATGACTGATGAGCTAGTACATTTTACAAAAGAAGGAACTCAAAGCACCAGGATAGAGGTTAAACAATAATCTGTTTTAATGGTAAAAGCAACAATACAATACAGAGCATTCTGCAATAGTACCAAATACAGAGCACTCCGGGCTCAATTCCTACCACCGTGTGATATATGTACCACAACAGCCAGTCAGGAAAAGAGCGCAGAGCATGAGAATATCATAATATTTATACACACAAGTGGGGAGGAGTTGTGTTGGTTCCTCCTCCCTAGCTTAGCTATTTGTTATTGGCGAATTCACTTCTGGGCGAGCTAACCAGTGAGTTGGCAGTTCTCCATTGGCCAGTTTCACTTCTGGGCGGGACCCTAGGCAATGAGTCAGCAGCTGCCAACTCCGTCTGATTCGCTCCCTCTCCTTACAGTGTGTGTGTGTCTAAATAAGGATGTTTCCTGCCATGCAAACTGCTCCTACTTCATACAGAGTAATTAAGCACACACATATATTTAAGCCAACCAACAAAGGTCAACTGCCCCCACATCCCAAGGCCCCCTCTGAACTTCCTCTAAACCCCGAAGTCAGCTCACTTAACATGAATACATATATTGATAATTCAGAAGGACCATTATCCCTCTAACTGTGTGACTCAATAACACACATCTTCTCATGAGGCGCTTTCACACTGCGGTACTTTTCCCACAAAGGTTCATGCAAACTTAGTTCATGAGAACTCTTTTATCGCGTTCACACCAAAAAGAGCCGGTACTAAAATGAGTTCATGCAAACCTTTTTACCCGCTCGAAAGTCCCTGCTCTCTAGCAGGGACTTTCTCTTTTGTGAGAAAAGAGCTATATTTCTGATTGGCTGGGCGAATTGCAAACCACGCCCGTAAAACTCCCAAAAAGTTTTGTGAAGCCGCCATTTTATTATCCTCGCATTAGCATTATTAGCATTAGCATTAGCCCAGCGCAGAAATGTAGAGAGACTAACTTATGGCAACACAAAATAAAACATGGGAGCGGTGGAGATGAGGAGGTGTCGGCGTTCCGGCGATTTACTCGCGCCTCATGAGAAGATGTGTGTTATTGAGTCACACAGTTAGAGGGATAATGGTCCTTCTGAATTATCAATATATGTATTCATGTTAAGTGAGCTGACCAAAGTCCCCGGCCGGAAGTCCCCAACTCCGGGGACTTCCGGCCGGGGACTTTGGAATGATTTATGATGATTATGATTTAGTATACGCCGTGAAGTGGTTTGCGGCCTGCCAGTAAGCCCAAAGCAGAAGAAGAAGAAGAAGAAGAAGAAGAAGAAGAAGAAGAAGAAGAAGAAGAAGAAGAAGAAGAAGAAGAAGAAGAAGAAGAAGAAGATGATGTGACGTCAGCAGCTTCATTTGCCTAATCCACCCCCAGGGACTTTTTCCGGTGTGAACGCGATCTGTACTTAGTTCATGCAAACTCTTAAGTTCGCATGAACCTTTGTGGGAAAAGTACCACAGTGTGAATGCGCCTATTGCCTCTCTAGGAGTCTTGCAGGATATGAATTATCCGATTCACTAACGTCTGCACAGTAGCGCACATACATTTTCCCCTATGCAGCTACGCACCAACATTTTTATCGATTCTTAGCTAATACATGCTGGATATGAACCACTAATCAACAAGACTTTAATTGTATTAGGTCTGAGGAAGCCCCTCTCTTGGAGTTCCTCTGACCTCTTACCAATTCAATTAACATGGGTACATCTGCTTTCTATTTGCAAAGAGACTCCCATGCCTTTTCTACTGACTTTCTGAAAAATACTCATCCACGGGTAATCTTTTTACTCAAGGCAGAAATCACAGTTGTACTGTACCTCACTACTCACAAATAGCCAAAAAAACACCTTTTGATTATACAGCAGTTGTGGAAGAAAAGACCATTTGCGCATATCTACTTCTACTAAAAATGGGACATCATTATAGGAATATTTAATATAAAAAAAACCTCTCTATATTTAAGAGGAAAAAATGTACTTGTCCATCCAAGTTTTAACACACATGAATATATATAAAAATGATGGTGGCCCTGAAGTGCAAGACACAACAGCATTTCACAAAACACAACAGCATTTCAGAAAACACCACAGCATTTCACATTGGACGGAAAAGGTATTCCTTAAGGAGAACACTTCTTGTTTGTGATTGGACAGAGATAGCCATAGAAGCACTGCTGTGATTGGTTGTTTTTGCTGCCAGTCAAGAAATGACGCTTCGTGATTGGCCCAACACATCAGCCGTTATCTGTTAGGACACACTCAGAGCTCACAGCTCCTCATATCTGTTCAGAAACTGTTCAACATATACAAACCACAGACTGTCTATGTCATGGCGAATACAGTCGCTGCTTTATTTATGTCTGTATGATGTTGTTGTAAGTGTGGACGGAGCAGCTACAGGTTAGTTTAGCCTGATGGATAGGATTTACATGGAGATAGGCCCCGCCCCCTCTCCAGCGTCTTGTTTGAATGACAGGAGTAAACACAGAATTAATGCTTTATTAATTCATGGTTTTTAAGGGGCTTATCTCCATGTAAATACTATGGTAGACCACCCAATATTCGCATCGCTCTAATCGCTCGAGTTTCACCGCGGCTGTCAGCTGTGTTTGCTCCTGTCATTCAAACAAGAGGAGCTGAGAGGGGGCGGGGCATATCTCCATGTAAATCCTATGGGAGATACCAACTACAACAAAATGAACATATTTGACCGTGATTTAATTGTAATACACGTTTCAAAGTGATGCCGAATTAACTACATACTGATAACGGTTAGTAAAAACCATGAATTAATGCTTTGGCAAGTCTGCAGATAAGACGGCAGGCGAAAAGCTTTTAAAATGCGTATTTTCTGAATGGAATCGGATCCATCTGGCTAAACTAACCTGTAGCTGCTCTGTCAACACTCACAACAACGTCATACAGACATAAATAAAGCAGCGACTGTATTCGCCATGACACAGGCAGTCTGTGGTTTGTACATGTTTAACTTTTGTCCAGTTTCTGAACAGATATGAGGAGCTGTGAGCTCTGAGTGTGTGCTAACGGCTGATGTGTTGGGACATATTTCGCTGTCGAGTGTTGACCAATCACGAAGCGTCATTTCTTGACTGGCAGCAAAAACAACCAATCACAGCAGTGCTTCTCTGGCTGGCTCTGTCCAATCACAAACAAGAAGTGTTCTCCCTAAAGGAATACCCAATGTGAAATGCTGTGGCGTTTTCTGAAATGCTGTAGTGTCTTGCACTTCAGGGCCACCGTAAAAAACACACATATATCAGATGACATTAAACATGAATATACCAGATATACGCTATACTAAACTTTCTGCTTAATACGTTATTTTAATACTTCATCACACACACACACACACACACACACGATCACAAACACACACAGTGTGAGCTGATGAACGTGCACTCTCTCCTCTGAACGTTCAGGATAGAAATGGAGGTGAAGTCTCTGGAGAGAGAGGAATCTAAGGTTTCTACCAAAGAGAGTTTCATCCTCAACAGACTGAAGACTGTGGAGAAAAGTGCAGGGGACATTATCAAGGTACACACACGCACACACGCAGACACACACACACACACACACACACACACACACACACACAGTGCTTCCATTACATTTATTTGACTGATGTGTGTCTGTCCTGCAGGAGGCCCAGGACAGCTTTGTTCATGGTAAGTCATGATACAGTATCATGTAGCTGTTTTAAACAACAGGAAAAATAAACCTGTGCTCATAACTCTGTTTTCTGTCCAACAGAGCCTTTACAGGTCACCACAGTGACCCATGATGTCCTACACTCCTACAGTACACCAGCCAACAACCACTCTGAAGCAAGCAAGCCAAGACATAGTGAGTTCATGTTTATAACTTCCTGTATAGTCCCACAAAGCACTTTGTACTTTGCAATCTATCGGCTTTGATATAAACGGATTTAGCCATAGTCCCATAGTGTGATAGCAGAGAACCAATCATACTGAGCATACAATGGACACTTTGGTACTTTTTCCTTATAAAAAATGGCCAGCATTCAAATCCATTGTAACTTTGTACACTGCTGAGTCAAAGCTACCTCTCTCACGGTGATTGTTTGAAGATGGGGATATTTGAAAGGTTTTGGGCTCACCAAAATATATGTTGGGTTGAAGTACCAAGCAGGTATGGACATTTGAGGCCTTGGTTACAGTCGGATAGTCCAAAACTCAGCTCCTAAGTTCTAACCCTATCGTCTATTCCTTGACCTCTGAGTGAAACGTCACGGGGTTAAGGGATAGTGGATAGGAGAATTCAAAAGGACTTAGGAAAAGAGACTGCGGTACTTTAGAGAATCAACTTCACTTTCACTATCCGACGTGTTTATGATGCGCCAGCGGACGTCATGAATGTGCGTCTGCTGCTGAGGGGAAACCATGGAAACCACAGTTCTCTAAACAGCGGACTACAACATGGATGTTCAATAAGAACGAGGGACTGCTGTGAACTCCTCTAGAGACTCTGCACCGTGCTCTGATGCTGCTGCTTTGCTTTATGAACGGGGACAACAGAGAAACATATTCTTCAGGACCAAAGCTGGACCTGAAATAAAAAAGGAAAGTGAAACTTATGCTCGTCTCCCTTTCCCTCCGGTCCACATTAATACAAATGATCCCAATACGTATGATTGTATGAACTAAAGATCTTAAAATAAATACAGATGTATTTATTATAAACGTTAGTCCTTAACATCTATCTCTGTGTATATCACCATTCAGACATCTTTTAAAAGTTGAACAAACCCCACACAGCTCAGTGAAGACTGTGAGATGTTGACTTTATTTGATCATTTCAGTAAAAACTAACGTTCATATTTCTCTCTTTATTATAATACTGATGAACGTTCAGAACAAAGCACTTTGTAACTTACCACCTATGTTTTAAAATGCTTAATAAGCACCGTAACTTTCATGACATAATTGTGCCGTCATAATCGTTTGTTTCCGTGAACAGCCGACTGTTGTGTGACGCAAATGCTGCGGCTGCAAGGCATTGTGGGGCAGCATTTTCTCCTTTCCTTTCGGTTAGGGAGGTCCAGTGGTTCCTAAGCTAAAGGAGGTTATAAAGGAAGTTTGAAACCTCCTTTCCTATCATCTAGAGAATTCAAAAGGCACTTATCATGGCTGCCACTGAGGGACTTCCGGGTCATTTCACTCCGTTAGGAAGGTTCCTAAACTAAATGGACTATTCAACTTCAGCCTTGATCTACATCAGCATCCTTTTAGAGTTTTGCCGTTGTGTTCTATGTCTGGTTGGGCTTTGTTGTGCCCATTTTTGGATACGTTTAGGGATTCAGACAATGCTTTCACTTATAACTACAAAACTGGAACTCTCTACCTATTCAAATCAAAGACATACCACCTTCACAGCTCACTTAAAAACATGGTTCACTGAGAACTACACCTGCACACACTAGTCTGTGTTGAGTATGGCGTGAGTGTTACATGTTGTTACATGTTGTCTTTCATGTTGTGATCATGGATGTTGCCCCTCGTTTCTGTTATGTGATTGTGATGTGCTCTATGTGACATGTACTGTATGTAGTAACGTGTGTTGTTTATTGTTCTCTTTTATGCTCACACCAGTATCGACTTGTCTTTCCTCCTTTTTATTTTATATATTTTCTTATAACTAATGCTGTTGATATATTGTAATTTTAAGGGTGTCTATTACCATCTGGCCGGGGACAACAGCTGGAAATTAGCCATGTCGGCTAAAGCTGCACCATTTACTGTTTTTGTGACAGTTCATTGATTGGGACTGTCCACGACACTATCAATAAATCAACTAAACTAAACTCCATAGAGAGTCCTGGTTTGGCTTGAATACCAAGGTACAAGGTTGATCAGCAATGTTGAGTTGACCTGGAGAAGATCAGGTTCTCTTGCCACATTATTCAGCTCTCAGAATATATTGACAGTGAGGACACTTACGGTATGTCCACACAGCAGCTTCAGAAGAAACTTCCATCGCTTCCAACGCTTCTCTGCCCATTGAATTTGAATGGGGATGACGTCACTTTGCCTCGCTTTTCGCCGAACTGCATTGTGGGGGAGCGAAGCGAAGATTTCCAGGATGTCCAGGATCTCCAGGATTCAAAAGTTGAGCAATGTTCAACTTTTGAAGCTGAGCTGGAAGAGCCAGCCAATCAAACACGTTTATGCAAATCTGACAGTAGAAGCGCTAGCCAATCAAACCGCGTGTAAGCAGGGAGAACCAGACCGCAGTTCATTTCCTCATATTCCAAATGAGAAATTACGGTAGCAAATCACCCGGTTCTTTACGACCAGAACTATTAACGGGATACAAACCGGAGGAACCAGGCATGGAGGGAGGTGGCAGAGGCAGGGGGGGAAACTGGTAGGTGTACGCCTGTTTGGGGAGTTTATATATATATATATATTGCTCGCATAAAATCCCCGGGGTTTTTTGCTTTGTATGTTGGGGCCGTTAGGCTGAGGTAGCGACAGCAATAAAAAGTAAGCAACAATAAGTAACAATTAGCAACATATCAATAGTAAGCAACAATAAGCAACAGTTAGCAAGAGTTAGCAACAGTTAGCAAAAGTATGCAACAATTAGCAAAATATCAACAGTAAGCAACAGTAGCAATAGTAAGCAACAGTAAGCAACAGTAGCAATAGTAAGCTAAGCAACAGTAAGCAACAGTTTGCAACAGTTAGCAACAATTAGCAACAACTAGCAACAGTAAGCAACAATTAGCAACAATTAGCAACAGATCAACAGTAAGCAACAGTAAGCAACAGTTAGCAACAATTAGCAACAATTAGCAACAGATCAACAGTAAGCAACAGTAAGCAACAGTTAGCAACAATTAGCAACAATTAGCAACAGATCAACAGTAAGCAACAGTTAGCAACAATTAGCAACATATCAACAGTAAGCAACAGTAAGCAACAGAAAGCAACAGTTAGCAACAGTTAGCAACAATTAGCAACAATTAGCAACAGATCAACAGTAAGCAACAGTAAGCAACATTTAGCAACAATTAGCAACAATTAGCAACAGATCAACAGTAAGCAACAGTAAGCAACAGTTAGCAACAATTAGCAACAATTAGCAACATATCAACAGTAAGCAACAGTAAGCAACAGTTAGCAACAATTAGCAACAATTAGCAACATATCAACAGTAAGCAACAGTAAGCAACAGTTAGCAACAATTAGCAACAATTAGCAACATTAGCAACAATTAGCAACAGTATCAACAGTTAGCAACAATTAACAACAGTTAGCAACAATTAGCAACAATTAGCAACATATCAACAGTAAGCAAAAGTAAGCAACAGTTAGCAACAATTAGCAACAATTAGCAACATATCAACAGTAAGCAAAAGTAAGCAACAGTTAGCAACAATTAGCAACAATTAGCAACAATTAGCAACATATCAACAGTAAGCAACAGTAAGCAACAGTTAGCAACAATTAACAACAATTAGCAACAATTAGCAACATATCAACAGTAAGCAAAAGTAAGCAACAGTTAGCAACAATTAGCAACAATTAGCAACATATCAACAGTAAGCAAAAGTAAGCAACAGTTAGCAACAATTAACAACAGATCAATAGTAAGCAACAGTAACAACCCAGTCTCACGGCATTTTGTGTTATAGTTACGACATTTAATCTATTGATTTGTGTTCACCAACACGATTTTCCCCTTTTTTTCGTGTCATAGAGAACGATTTTAAAACCAATGTATTTTTATTGGTAGTATGTTTCGTGCCTGCAGCACGTCTTTTTGTCCGTTCGGGTCTTGGAAGACCGGAAGCTGTGTGGTTCATAAAAAAATGTTCTTACTCAATATCAAGCCACGATTATTGTTTTTATTTGAAAGGGTATAATGTCGGACTTTTTTTGTCATCTGTGAGGAAAATAAATGGGGCTCAGAGCCTCAAAATACTGAAATCTGTCATTTTTTTAATCTTTTTTTCCTTCTAATTTTGTATTCTTTTCTAAATAACACACTTTTATTTACTCAACAATAACACACAATTATCCTTGTTTTTATTTATTTGTTTAATTCCATAATCTCGGGCTCTTTTGGCGTCCGTCAGGAACTGAATTTCAAAATAAAATAACCGGAAACAGACGGAGGCCTATAAAGGGACATTTCGAGCATCATTGCGATACACAGCAACTGAACTGATTACCCAAGATCCACAGCTATGGTTTAAGCTCGCTGATTGGATGCTTTAGCCACAATGCATGTAGGGATATGGTGTTAATGCCATATCAAATCCGAAAAACATTTCTGAGTTTAGGATGGCCAAAGACTACCCATAATCCCCAGCTATCGTTTAGGACTACTGTCCCCGTGATTAATCTTCAAGCTCTGGGATTGGATGTTAGAGTGGCAGTGCGCCAAGGTTATACCGAGCGTCAAACAGCTGTTTGAAATGGAATGAAACCACAGCAGACTATCCAAAACTGGAATCGAACGCCCCCCCAGAACTACACATGCTGGCTATTGTGTTTCGCAAAATGTTCTATGGGACGTCTCTACTGAACGTTTTCGTTTTCCCACAATTAGAAGTTGCCAGTATTAAACACATTGGTGTTATCAAATGTAAAACATATAATTAATACATGGGTGAAAATCGCTTATGTCCATAATGCGCAGCATTAATACACTGAACAAAAATATAAACGCAACACTTTTGTTTTTGCTCCTATTTTTCATGAGATGAACTCAAAGATCTAAAACATTTTCTATATACACAAAATAACCATTTCTCTCAAATATTGTTCACAAATCTGAAAAAATCTGTGATAGTGAGCACTTCTCCTTTGCCGAGATAATCCATCCCGTTGTGTCCTTGGGCAAGATAATTCATCTGAACTTGCTCCTGTGGGTATTGTCCACAGTGGTGACCATTGCATGTATGATATGTGTAATGTGTATTTGTAAAGTGCTTTGAGCATCTGGAAAAGCGCTATAATAAATGTAAGGAATTATTATTATTATTATCCCACCTCACAGGTGTGGCATATCAAGATGCTGATTAGACAGCATGATTATTGCACAGGTGTGCCTTAGGCAGGCCACAATAAAAGGCCACTCTGAAACGTGCATTTTCGCTTTATTGGGGGGGTCCGAAAACCAGTCAGTATCTGGTGTGAGGGTTAGGGTAATGTTGTGAATCGAGTGGCCTGTGTTCGTCGTTCATAACATACACCTGCCCATACCATAACCCCACCACCACCATGGGCCACTCGATTCACAACATTACCCTAATCCTAACGAGGCGAGCGGCAGAGCGGAGGTGGATCCACCGCCTGGGCACCATTGACCCGGGCGGACTAAATGAAAAATATAATTGATGGGTCCGCCTCCCACCACTTAAACATGTTTTATCAACTGTAATAACCTGTGTGATCTCCTCTCCCCCCGGGGTCTCTCCCCTGCAGATGGGTGATTTTAATTCCCTTCTCTGCAGGTGTGTCAGCCTGTTTTAATCCGCCTTCCACTTATTTTAGCACTTATATTTATTTATTAATTATTTATAGATCCTCCTCATCTGGACTTTTTGGATTGGTGTGCTACATTTTTATCGCATGTTTTCAGCACTATCTTATTTATCTTAATGGTGTTCATATTTATGGTTTTATAATTTTAAATGTATTTATGTTTATGTTTTTATCTGAAAATGATCAAAGCCACATGAGGAGGGACGCTTTTATTTGTTTATTTATATTTATTTTAAATTATTTTATTACCTGGAGGCCAGAAAACCACCCGCAGAGGGGAACTCTTCACCTACCTGCCACCCTTTTAAATAAACAGAGCCAAAAAAACACCTACCCTTTGGAGTCTTTTAAACTTACCCGACCTCGATTTTAGTGGTTTTTGTTTTTCAGTGACATCCAGTTCATTGTATACAATTGTACTAACCCGGTGTGCCTTCCTTTATTTTATTATTATTAATTCATTTTAACACTCCCTTTACTTTTTAAATTAATATTACTGGGGAGATTGTTTTAATTATTTGTATTTGTATCATTGCACTTGTGTTTTAACTGCACTTACACTTCTATGCATGGCTTATACAAATAGAACTGGAATCACTTTTAAATTGGCCATTTTAGATCCCCCTATCGCTTAGGGTATTTTATGGATTCCATTGGGACAAGCTCCGCACACGCACACACACGTAAATACATCGATACACACATGCACGAACACGCACGCATGCACGCACGCACACACACACCACCCTCCAGATCCTGGGACGGGGAGATCTGCTTTTAACATACTCTGCCGCCGTTCCGTGGTCCAGCTCCGCTCTGCACTTTTTAACCATTCGTCTGAAACGGTATTGTCCTTATGGAGCTTTTATGATGCTTTTAAAGGGGTTTTTATAAGATTTATGTTTACGAAGGTTTTTAATGTTTTTTTAAACACCTATCTACCGAGAGCCAGTGCACCACGCAGGGCTCCTCCGACCTAACCCTTTTTGTTCAGTGTATATACCCACATGACAGCTCATTGTTACTTTGTAATTCTACTCCACGACAATTCAGAGGTTAACCTGGTATTTTTACTCCACTACACTTATTTTAGTTACTTTTCATCTGATTAATGATGTGAAATATAAGCAACCCTTAAATCAGACTTTAGTTACACCTGAGTAAAATTCAGGTAAGGTGATTGTCAAGTGCCAACAATCAGGCGAGATATTTGATAGTTGGTACTTTGTCAGGCCTAATATTTATCTTTTGATACCCCCAAAGCTTTTTCTTATTTAAAAGAAGACCTTAATCTAAAGTATTATTTAATGTGTTAATAAATAAAAAAAATTGTGTTGGATTTTAGTGTAGGACCCTTATGTATGTACAACATCTGAAGATGTGTAGTTTTATTCATGTTTTCACATCATTTTACAGTATATTGCTATACTATTTCAGACAGTATTTACATTATTCAAAGAAACTCAGTCATATCTTTACAACTACAAGTCCTTTTCCATCAGCTGTGCACCATTATGGTGTAAATATAACCATCCATCCATCTTCTCCCGCTTATCCGTGGTCGGGTCGCGGGGGTAGCAGTTCCAGCAGAGAGCCCAAAACTTTCTTTTCCCTGGCGACATCAACCAGTTCTGACTGGGGGGTCCCAAGGCGCTCCCAGGCCAGCGAAGAGATATAATCCCTCCACCTGGTCCTAGGTCTACCCCTTGGTCTCTTCCCAGCTGGACGTGCCTGGAACACCTCCCTAGGGAGGCGCCCAGGTAGCATCCTAACTAGGTGCCCGAACCACCTCAACTGGCTCCTTTCGACGCGAAGGAGGAGCGGCTCAACTCCGAGTCCCTCCCTGATGACCAAACTTCTCACCTTATCCCTAAGGGAGACACCAGCCACCCTGCGGAGAAAACCCATCTCGGCCGCTTGTATCCGCAATCTCGTTCTTTCGGTCATGACCCATCCTTCATGACCATAGGTGAGGAACGAAAATGGCCCGGTAGACAGAGAGCTTTGCCTTCTGGCTCAGCTCCCTTTTCGTCACAACGGTGCGGTAAAGCGACTGCAGTACCGCTCCCGCTGCTCCGATTCTCCGGTCCATCTCACGCTCCATTGTTCCCTCACTCGAGAACAAGACCCCGAGATACTTGAACTCCTTCACTTGGGGTAAGGACTCATTCCCTATTTGGAGTGGACAGTCCATCGGTTTCCTGCTGAGAACCATGGCCTCAGATTTGGAGGTGCTGATCCTCATCCCAGCTGCTTCACACTCGGTTGCGAACCGATCCAGTGAGTGCTGAAGGTCGCAGACCGATGAAGCCATCAGAACCACATCATCTGCAAAAAGCAGTGGTGCAATCCTTAGTCCACCAAACTGCAGACCCCCTCCCCCACGACTACGCCTTGAAATCCGATCCATGTATATTACAAACAGGATTGGTGACAAAGCGCAGCCCTGGCGGAGGCCAACCCACACCGGAAATGTGTCCGACTTACTGCTCTCGCTTTGGGAGTACAGAGATTGGATGGCTCTGAGTAGAGACCCCCTCTCCCTATACTCCCGCAGCACCTGCCACAGTAACTCCCTGGGAACTCGGTCATACGCCTTCTCCAAGTCTACACAACACATGTAGACCGGATAAGCGTACTCCCAGGCCCCCTCCAGGATCCTTGCGAGAGTAAAAAGCTGATCCGTCGTTCCACGACCAGGACGGAATCCGCATTGTTCCTCCTCAATCTGAGGTTCGACAATCGGCCTGACCCTCCTTTCGAGTACCTTGGAGTAAACTTTCCCGGGGAGGCTGAGTAGTGTGATGCCTCTGTAATTGTCACACACCCTCTGATCCCCCTTTTTGAAAAGGGGAACCACCACCCCGGGCTGTCACTCCTTTGGTACTGTTTCCGACTTCCACGCAACGTTGATGAGACGTGTCAACCATGACAGTCCCTCAACACCCAGAGCCTTCAGCATTTCTGGGCGGATCTCATCCACCCCCGGGGCTTTGCCACTGTGGAGTTGTTTGACGACCTCAGTGACCTCCCCCCGGGAGATTGGTGTTGATCCCCCGTCATACTCCAGCTCTGCCTCTAACATAGAGGGCGGAGTTGTCGGGTTCAGGAGTTCCTCAAAGTGTTCCTTCCAACGCCCCAACACTCCATCAGTTGAGGTCAACAACGTCCCATCCTTACTGTACACAGCTTGGATGGTTCCCTGCTTCCCCCTCCTGAAGTTTCGGACAGTTTTCCAGAACAACTTTGGTGCCTTGGGATCCCCCAGTCAGAGCTGGTTGATGACGCCAGGGAAAATAAGTTTGGGGCTCTCTCCTGGAACTGCTACCCCCGCGACCCGACCACGGATAAGCGGGAGAAGATGGATGGATGGATGGACTTTGGTGCCGCCCGAAAGTCCTTTTCCATGTCTTCTCCAAACTTCTCCCACACCCGCTGCTTTGCCTCGGCCACGGCTGAGGCTGCTGCCCTTCCGGCCTGTCGGTACCTTGCAACTGCCTCGGGAGTCCCCCGGGATAACAAATCCCTGAAGGCCTCCTTCTTCAGTCGGGACGGCTTCCCTGACCACCGGTGTCCACCAGGAGGTTCGAGGGTTACCGCCCCTTGAGGCACCTAAGACCTTGAGACCACCGCTCCCCGTTCAATGTCCCCAACCTCCACAGGAATGCCCGAAAAACTCAGCCTGAGGTGTGAGTTGAAGGCCTCCTGAACTTGGGCCTCCTCCAGACGTTCCCAGTTCACCCGAACTACACGTTTGGGCTTACCAGGTCTATCCAGAGGCTTCCCCCGCCACTCGACCCAACTCACCACCAGATGGTGATCAGTTGACAACTCCACCCCTCTCTTTACCCGAGTGTCCAAAACATACGGCCTCAGGTCCGATGATACGATAACGAAATCGATCATTGACCTTCTGCCTAGGGTGCTCTGGTACCACGTACACTTATGAGCATCCTTATGTTCGAACATGGTGTTTGTTATGGCCAATCCATGACTAGCACAGAAGTCCAGTAACAAACCACCACTCCGGTTCAGACAGGGGGGCCGTTCCTCCCAATCACGCCCCTCCAAGTGTCTCCATCATTGCCCACATGGGCGTTGAAGTCTCCCAGCAAGATTAAAGAGTCCCCTTCAGGAGCCCCATACAGGACTCTTTCCAGGGTCTCCAAGAAGGCTGTGTACTCTGAACTGCTGTTTGGTGCATAAGCACATACAACAGTCAGAGTTTTCCCCCCCATGACCCGCAGGCGTAGGGAAACAACCCTCTCGCCCACTGGGGTAATATCCAACAAGGAAGTACCCAACCGGGGATTTGTGAGTATCCCCACACCCGCAGTAAATATAACCTATGAATTAGATCAAATGTAAAAGTCAGCTGAATTAGTGTTGAGATGTATTGTGTGAAGAGAAATTGAAGATGTTGTTTCATTGTTGATATATTTATGATCCACGTCAAGTATTCAGTTTTGGCGGCATTTCTTCCTGTCTGTCCAGAAGTTTTCTAATCAGGGCTCTATAAATAAAGAACTACGGCAGATCTGTAATATGTAATGCAGCCGAACCGTGTATTACAATGCCGTTATGTGATGACTTTCAAAGAGAAAAGCAAGAACACTCGGAATAAAGTATTATCTTCTTTTTAAAAAAAGGTTTTTCGGATTTGATATGGCATTAACACCAATCAGCGAGCTTAAACCATAGCTGAGGATCTTGGGTAATCAGTGCAGTTGCTGTGTATCGCAATGATGCTCTAAATGTCCCTTATAGGCCTACGTCTGTTTCCGGTTATTTTTATTTTGAAATGTAGTTCCTGACGGACGCCAAAAAAGCCAGAGATTATAGAGTTAAACTAATAAATAAAAACAAGGATAATTGTGTGTTATTGTTGAGTAAATAACAGTGTGTTATTTAGAAAAGAATAACAAATTAGAAGGAAAAAAAGATTTAAAAAAACACAGATTTCAGTATCCTGAGGCTCTGAGCCCCATTTATTTTCCTCACAGACGACAAAAAAAGTCCGACATTATACGATTTAAAATAAAAACAATAATCGTGGCTTGATATTGAGTAAGGACATGTTTTTATTAACCCCACAGCTTCCGGTCTTCCAAGACCCGACCGCAGGGGCGGCGGGTACTGTAGGCTAGGGAAGGCTAAGCCTTCCCAAATATTTGTGTCACTGCATCCTGGTAAAACAAAAATATAATGTATAATGTTTGTGTCTACATTAGCGCTGCCATGCAGCCACCTGTGCCCTGTACTACGAAGCCAGTTCAACATACCCTGGATATGTTTGAGTCATCTTAACTAACCCGAACAAACGAGATCTCGCTAAGCGGTCCTACAGATGTAGCGCTTCGTTTCAGACGCCTACCCGTGCGGGTCCGTGATCGGCACGGGGTGGGCCCCTTCTGAAAAGGAAAAACCCCTCTCACTACCGATCATCCTAATCCCACGGGTGAACAATAATATGTACAGTGTTAATAGTTTACTGTATTATTAGTATGTAATATTACTGGAGATTTCGGAATGGTACTGGTTTTGATTTTTTGTATCGGCTTCATATCGCAATATATTTCCGAAGTCTGAAATGCAAAAATGTCCCACATTAGGGCAATTCACCCTACATTTAATCATTCAAACAAAATCATATTTCGTTTCTTTTTAACGAAATAAATGTGGTTTAATCCACATCTTTTACTGTGTTAATTGTTTACTGTAGTATTGTGCACTTTACTTTTTGCTGCTTGTTTTACCTGGTTAGAAGCTAAACTGCATTTCGTTGTCTCAGTACCTGCAATAATATGTGCAATAACAATAAAGTTGAATCTAATCTTGAGCAGGAACAAATGTATTTAGGTCCATACATGTACATATCTGACATAAACGATTAAACACATTTGTGCATTCTTTAAACCGAGTCAAGCCGAGTCCGGAGGCGGCGGCACATTAAAGTGTGCACCTGATTGTTTAACTTGAAGGTGCCTGATGACATTTAATCATTCAAACAAAATAATATTTCGTTTATTTTTAACGAAATAAATGTGGTTTAATCCACATAATTTAGGCCTACTGTGTTAATTGTTTACTGTAGTATTGTTTAACTTGAAGGTGCCTGATGCAGAGTCCTGCACGGGTCTGATTTTCAAGACCCGCTCCCGCCCCGCGACGTGCAATACCGAACCCGCCCCGCTACCCGCACATATTGCCAATTAGTTCCGCAACCCGACCCGACCCGTCGGCACAAGATCCGCAACCCGACCCGAACCTGCATAGCCTAGCCTATATACGAGTAGTGAAAACGTGCAATTATTAACACACGCAGTTGCATATTTGTCTCAAAAAGCGTGGGATGTTGGTTATTTCCTCCATCTAGGATGAAACCAAAAGCCTCCCAGACGTTGGATTTCGCTCTTGAGGAAGTGTTATTAAAAATGCTGTATTCTCCATAGAGAGCTTCACCTCAGCCATTTCGAATGTGGCGCACACAGCAGCAGATTGATGCGCTGCAGAGGTTATGATTATGCACGGTCCCGCGGGGGAGAAGTCTGAGGATTTCAACATTAAACTAAATTATGATTATTTTAATATATTTATTATGCAATACCCGCGACCCGACCCGCATCATCTTTGTTTTACCCAGAACCGAACCCGGAAAAAAGCGTTTGAAAAAATACCACCCGCGAATCACCTTTTTTGCGGGTCACCCGATGCAGGACTCTGGCCTGATGTGAACATTTCCAGAAGAACAATGGCCTTTGTATGTGTATACAGTAGGCCTACAGAACAGCCCAACCATGTACACCTTCCTTTTTTCCCGTCCAAAGTTTGAATTGGATAAAGGTAATGGTTATCGATGGTGCTTTTATAGCCTATTGTATAATAACTGTGTGATTTATATTGCTTCTCAAATGCATATGGCCACCCATTTGCACGGCTCTTCCTGTCAATAATATGAATAGAACTTAGTTAGATAATCACACACGTCTCCCCGTCCCGAAAATGATAAATAAAATAAAAAGAGGAAACAATTTTCAAGTTCAGTTTTCAACGTTTTATTTAAAATAACTGACAAATACAGACACCATACTGTCGGCCTATCTGCTGCGGAAACCAGGACAAGCTATTTCGGGATCTGTTTTTCGGGGGCTCCTCAGTCTCTCATTTAGCCGGCTCCTGGTCTTATGCCACTGGTCAATGTTCAGATTTGGGAACCAATTGGAAACATAGAACTCAATCTTTTTCAACCTCTTGACGGGAAAAAAGGAAGGTGTAAATGGTTGAATGATGAATAAACAGTGAGGAGGGGTACAGTATGAATACACTAGATATACACAGCAGCCCAGCCTGTGAGCCTATGAACACCAATGAGCGCTCAGCTCGAGATACCAGCGAGTCGAGAGAGAGAATGATATCTGCATTTTCTCTTTTGGTTTGATTACGACACATCCTGGGGATTGTGTTTACAAACATTGACCAGACCGTTCACCAGCCCCCACCCCCCATGTTGCCTATGCTGTCCTGTGTTGCGAACTCTGTTTGTTTAAAACGAATTGGCCATCGGAATGTGTGGAGGAAGGGTCACATTCCACAGCTCTCAACCCCCCCCCCACTCTGTAGGTTTTTGTTTGCATATTTCTATGCCGTAATTCATACTGGACCTCTCACGCACATACATTCTCCTTACAGTATACATATAGGCTATATGAGTCCGTGTATCTACGGACCATTTGTTTTTCTTTTTTAAAAAAGTAAACGGAAGAGCGTCTGAGAAGCGTTTTTGCCCTTTTGCTTTTTACCTTACTAAATGGTCTAATGGTCAGTGGAGCGAGGGGGGGGGGTCCCGCGAAACTCGTGGAAGTGATTTCAAAACAAAAAGCACTCGTTTGCTTGGAACAAAGAAAATGGCCAAGACACACATTGAGTCCAGAAAATGAATGTTATTAAGGGCTGTAAATATAATAAGCCTGTGTCTAAAATTGCTTATAGAAACAGGCTTATTATATTTACAGCCCTTAAGATAGACTTTTGTGTTTAACAGCTGACCACCATGACATGCTTTGTTTTAGTAGATTTCGCATGAGAGCAAAATGTATAAATATGAGCATTAAATTATATGAATATGAGAACAAAATGCATGAATGTGTGAGTGACAATATATGAATGTTTGCATTGAAATATGATAATATGAGAGCAAAATGTATGAATGTGTGAGTGTAAATATATACGTGTGTGAGAGTGAAAATGTATGTATGTAAAAGGAGAATATATGTGTATGAGAGTGAAAATGTATTTTCATTTCATTTCAAACCTTTATTTATACAGATAAATCTCATTGAGATCATTGATCTCTTTTTCAAGGGAGATCTGCTCAAGTAGTTCCGCATGAAACATAAATAGAACAACAAAAGGACATCATCCAGCATCATTTACATAATTATCCACATAAACAGGTACCAATAGCTTCCGATTGAGTAGCATCAAACAGAGCTTTAAAAACATTTAGTGGCACCAGATTGCTCAGTTTCCATTTAATTTGCAGACTATTCCAAGACAGAGGAGCTGCGCATCTAAAAGCTGTCTTCCCTAAGACAGTCCTAGCAGTTGGCACATTTAATAAAACCACTGCATTCGATCTCAGGCAGTAGCCACTTACAATTCTCCGAGAGATCAGGGAGCAGATATAAGATGGAAGTTTCCCTAACATGGCTTTGTATATAAAAATGTACCAGTGACTGAGCCTCCGTACAGTTAGTGAAAGCAAACCAGCCCTTGCACACAGGGTACAGTGAAGGGTTAATGCTTTACAGTTTGTCACAAATCTCAGAGCGCTGTGATACGCAGCATCTAACTTGACCAGGCAATTGGCAGGTGCATTCATATACATCAGATCCCCATAGTCCAGCACAGGTCAAAGGTCACAGTGACTAGCCTTTTCCTGGCCTCAAGCGAGAAGCAGGACTTGTTCCTGGAGAAGAAACCTAGCCTAACCCTCAGTTTTTTTAGCAGGTTATTGACATGAAGTTTAAAAGTGAGACAATCATCAAGCCAGATACCAAGGTATTTGTAACAGGCAACAACTTCAAGTTTTGTTGCTTGCGTTGTTACAATATCTAAAACAGGCTCTGGTATCTTTTTTGCTTTTGAAAAGAGCATTACCTTGGTTTTATCCACATTTAAAAGAAGCTTTAGTTCAGAGAGCTGAGTCTGAATAGTGTTAAAAACAGCCTGTAATTTAACAACAGCCTCTTTAATGGAGGGACCTGCACAGAACATCACAGTATCATCCGCATAAAAATGTAAAGTAGCTTCATCCACATTATCACCTACGCTGTTAATATGGAGAATAAAAGTGGTCCTAAAACAGAACCTTGTGGTACACCATTAGAAATGTGTAACCACTCAGAAGACAGTCCATCAAAATGAACACATTGGGACCTTTCAGAGAGGTAGTTCACAAACCACCCACTGCAAGGCTGGATATGCCAATACTGAGTAGCCTCTGCTTTAAGATGCGATGATCAACGGTGTCAAACGCTTTGGAAAGGTCAATAAATAGAGCTGCACAACTCTGCTTATTATCTAAAATACTAGTAATGTCATTTACCACTTTCATTGTCGCAGTGATGGTGCTGTGTTTCTTTCTGAATCCTGACTGATGTTTAGACAAGTTTACAACCGCACACCCAGCCGCCAGAAGTTGATAGACGCCATCTTGTGCAACTAGCCCTCAGCAAGCAAAAGATGAATGTAAATAATAGAATATAGCCTGTTGTCATGTCTCAAGTTATACTGCAACACCCCATCGAAGACACGAGTGGATCTGACTTTAATTACATTTGAGTTGAGTGTTTCGTCAACTTAATTTGTTGCTTAAAATAATACTTCTGCAAACAGTATGTGACAATGTAAGTAATGCACGGCCAGACACGGCTCAAGAAGCTGACTCAGATAAGGAAATATGATATATTATGATATTATATGATCGATGATCTAATTGATGATGTGATATGAATGATAAGTGCGACACGTCGGCGTCTTCTCTGCATACGGCAGTTTAAACTGTATTTCCTTTATCCTGTAATATGACTTGAGAGATTTGGTCAGCAGGCGGTGCTTTCACTGAGTTGATCTCTTTTTTATAGACGCAGGAGGCGGGCAGCGTCAGGTAAAAAAAGTTATTTAGCCTTCACAAACCTAAGCCTCACGCGCCGCCTATGCCCGAACGGACAAAAAGACGTGCTGCAGGCACGAAACATACCACCAATATAAATACATTGCTTTTGAAATCGTTCTGTGTGACACGAAAAAAAGGGGGAAATCGTGTTGGAGAACAGGAATCAATAGATTAAATGTTGTGACTATAACACGAAATGCCGTGAGACTGGGTTGACAGTAAGCAACAGTTAGCAACAATTTGCAACAAATCAACAGTAAGCAACAATTAGCAACAGATCAACAGGTCACTCCACAGAAACTGCCCTCCTTGCTGTCACTGAGAAACTGCACACGGCTAAAGCAGCCTCCCTCTCCTCTGTCATCATCCTGTTGGACCTGTCTGCTGCATTCGACACGGTGAACCATCAGATCCTCCTTCGCTCTCCAAGAACTTGGAGTTTCAGGCTCTGCACTTTCCCTCCTCACCTCATACCTCAATGACCGTACCTACAGGGTTACTTGGAGAGGGTCGGAGTCCGACCCTTGTCAATTAACTACAGGGGTCCCTCAGGGCTCTGTTCTTGGTCCCCTCCTCTTCTCCTTGTACACAAACTCACTCGGATCTGTCATTAACCCGCATGGTTTTTCATACCACTGCTACGCTGACGACACCCAATTAATTCTGTCCTTTCCCCGCTCAGAGACCCAGGTCGTTGCACGCATCTCTGCTTGTTTAGCTGACATCTCTCAGTGGATGTCTGCACCTCTGTTGTTTCCCCAACTCAGACTGCAAGGACTCTGGGTGTGACCCTAGATAACAACCTGTCCTTCACTGCAAACATCGCTGCTACAACCCGCTGCTGCAGATACACGCTTTACAACATCAGGAGGACGCGTCCCCAGCTGACCCAGAAAGCCACGCAGGTTCTGGTCCAGGCTCTCGTCATCTCACGCCTAGACTACTGCAACTCCCTCCTGGCTGGTCTACCTGCATGTGCCATCCGACCTCTGCAGCTCATCCAGAATGCAGCGGCTCGTCTGGTCTTCAACCTTCCTAAATTCTCCCACACCACGCCGCTCCTCCGCTCCCTCCACTGGTAACTGCTAGAATCCACTTCAAGACAATGGTACTTGCGTACCATGCTGCGAATGGATATGGCCCTTCCTACATCCAGGACATGGTTAAACCGTACACCCCAGTACGTGCACTCCGCTCTGCATCAGCCAAACGGCTCGCTGCACCCTCGCTGCGAGGGGGACCCAAGTTCCCATCAGAAAAAACACGTGGGGTGTGCTATCCTGGCTCCAAGATGGTGGAATGAGCTCCCCATTGATTTCAGGACAGCAGAAAGCTTACACACCTTTCGGCGCAGACTGAAAACTCATCTCTTTCGACTCCACTTCGAGCAATAGAACTATTAACAAAGCACGTATATACTAAAAAGGACTGGCTTATCTAAAGCCAGTTGAGTAGCACTTGAAATTTGTTTGCTCTATGAAACCTGATGTACTTTATGATTCTGTTTTCTTCAAGTTTGTATTTTGTTGGTCGAACGCACTTATTGTAAGTCGCTTTGGATAAAAGCGTCAGCTAAATGCAATGTAATGTAATGTAATGTAATGTAATGTAACAGTAAGCAACAGTTAGCAACAATTACCAACAATTAGCAACATATCAACAGTAAGCAACAGTTAGCAATAGTAAGCAACAATGAACAATAGGCTGCAACAGATAGCCACCATAAGCAACAGTGAGCAACGGTTAGAAACAGTTAGCAAAAGGTTGCAACAGATAGCCACAATAAGCAACCGTTAGAAACAGTTAGCAACTGTATCAAGCTTTCAATCTTAGCAATTAAAATGTTTGCAGTGTCATCATTTATTCAGATGAGGTTTGGCCAACATAAAGTGATATTACTAACTGTGCCTGTCCTTCTTCTGAGTCCCAGCTCTGTTTGCCATGGAGATCAGTGTGACCAAAGACCTGAAGACCGGGAAGAGCACGGTGCTCTCTACTGCTGCCGTTCCTGCTGAGGAGCTAAGCCAGCAGGCCGGACTCAAGGTTTACGACGACGGAAGGAAGTGTGTTTTTGCCTTAAATTCACAAGAGGTATTATTAAATAATAACCTGTATTCATGTAAAACTTTTGAAAAGCATCTTTTAAAAAGCTTGAAAACAAAACAGATTGGTGCAGTATGAGTGGAAGTGAAAAAGTTACAGGCTATAGCCTACAGTAATTATGAATACGTGGTGTCACGATTCTTATGTCAAGGTTTTAGTTTTGTGTCTGGTAATGGGTTTTGTTTTGCTGTTCTTTTCTCCCTGTATTTTCCTCCCTGTCGGTAGTTTCCCTGGTGTGTCTGATTGTCTGATTGTCTTCACCTGTTGCCCTTGTGTTTCTGCCTCCCCTGCCCGGCTGTTTCTCGTCTCGTGATTACCCCTCCCTGTATTTAGTCTTGGCTCTTCCTGTGTTCGGTGTTGGTTCATTGTTTGTCTTTCATGTCTCCCTTCATGTTGGTCACAGTCACCTTTTGTTTGGATGCTACCTCGTGCTACAGTACCTGTTCATGGATTCATGTTTTTCAGCTTTTGTAAATAAAGCTCACCTTTTGTTTCATTTTGAAACCCGCTTCCCTCCTCATTCTGCATTTGGGTCCTATTTTTCCCCAAACCTGACACATGGACTTGAGAGTTTATGAAGAATAGTTTGTAGTAGATATTTAAAGGAGCACACTAAAGGCAAATTCAAACTCCTTTCACGTAAGCCTAGTTTAGGGGACAAATAGCAGAGTTTTGACTTGAGGTTTAATGTACGTACAAATAGACAAAAGTGTGCAGGAGCAAGACAATGGAGTGCTTAGAAAGTACATAAACCCTAAGATTCATTCTTAAATCAACTATAAGTAAATCCAAGGTAGCCACAATGGGATTTATGGGACCTTTTGTTTTGTTCCAATGACCAGTCTTACTGCAGCATTGTGAATAACTTAGAGGCATGGCTGGGCCAATGAACTTTTTGTATTGATCACTCATTGTGTTCTCCTAGTAATTACCTCTATTCCTTTCTATCTTAAGGGGTCCCATGATCAAGGCTGTGTGTCGGAGCTGACAGCCAACGAGGTGGAACATTTGCTGAGAAGCGCCACAATGCTTCGCCAAGTAAAGCAGCAAAACGTCCACCTAAGCCACAGCAGAAGCTTCTCCAACCACCAACAGCGGAGAGGGGAAGAAGAGAGGTTTGACCTGAGAGACCAGCGAGGATATTATGGGATCCATCCCATCAGGGACAACATGACGGAGAAAGACTGCAGGGGGAAGTGTCTGGAAAAAGCAGTGGCAGATCATAGCAGCAGTCATGACAGCCATTACAGACGGCATGAAGACAGAAACAACAAAAGCAACATGAGGGAAGGTCATCGCCATGGAAGCCACAAGGGGATGGGAGATCACGATGGTAACCAGAAGGACTGTCACCACAGTTCGCACAACGTGAGAAATGGTCACCGTGTTCAGGAAGATCGGCCTGCTAGCCCCCACAACACCAGCATCGTTAGAAGCAATGGAGTGGTGAATGGAGGCAGAGCCAGAGACTGCCCTCCTCCGAGGTCACATGACCAGGAAGCAGTGTCTGCTTACCAACCACAGCTCTCCTACACTCCAGCCAATCATATTCCTCTTAGTGACTACATCAGTGTAGACGAAGAAGAACTGTATAGCTGCAAACCCGCCTCCTATCACACACCCTCCACTGCCATGTACCCTGGCCCCGCCCCGTCTGACCGAGTGCCCTCCCCCCTCTACGGAGACGACACCCACTACACCATCCTCAACGCCATTGACACCACTGAGCCAATCACAGCCATCTTCATGGGCTTCAAAATGGCGCAGGACGAAAGCGGGCAGGGACACAAGTTTGAGAGCTGCCCGAGAGCAGAGCTGGTCATCATCGAGGACGAAGACAACAGTGAGGACACCTGCGTGGAGGAGAAGCAGCGCAGCAGTTCAACAGGAAGTGCAGCCACTGGAAGTGTGGGCCATGCAGAGGGAGTCGGACACAGACGGAAAGAGAGACGCGGGGGGCCAGGTATCAGAAAGGTCCAGAAAAAACACAAACCCTGCTGCACTGTCTGCTAACAAGCTAACGGCTAACTGGTGCATGCTCAGTGACAGGTGTGCTAACCTTATCAGTCACTGAAACGCATGTATCTTGTAGCTAAACTGAGCTTCTGAAGACAAGTTCAAACTTAAGGCCTGACATCTTTTTATCGCATTCATGGGTTAATAGTTTGCTGACTTAATAAGCTAAGTTACTTGTTCTACTAGCGTAACTAAGCTCGTAGAACAATGTGCTGTCTCTTAAATCATGTACTTCTGTCCTTGCGCTATCTGGATTGAATAAATGCATTCCAATGTTCAGTATGTCTGAATGAGTATCGGGAGGAACCACTCATAATGGTCAAAGTGTAGAACCATGGACAGTTTACCCACTGAACTATTGCCTTCTTAGCTACGTACCATTTTCTGAAATCGCGCCAGTGACCACGGCACTCAACAATTACAGTGTTACATGTTTGTTTTGCTATTGAAGTGAATCAACACTATAGTGTTTTAGTGGGTTAGTCGAGCAGTCAGTAATGATTTGGTACCACACACGATCGTTGCTGCTACAAGTGTCTTTCAGTGAGATCACAGCTGCCACGTGCAACACTGCAGAGTTGAAATGTACACACTGCGCAAGTGTTTAAAGTGTGCGACATGCAGTATGCTCAGGAAAGTATCCCATCGAGAACAATCATAGGAACAGGCTTTGTAAATCTTAAGATAAGATATACTTTATTCATTCAAAATTGGGAAATGTGTGTTAAGGGGTTAATGAATAAATGTCTCTTATAAACAGCGTGTTGAAGAGCGTATTCTCAAGTCATGGTAAAACAGGTGGTGCTTTGCAGGATGCTTTGCACACAGTTCAGAATGATCGGCAGCTATACACACTGCACACACAATGACATATATTTCAGCTAGCATTCATTATGGCATTGTGTGCTTTTTAATATTGTTCAGTGTTTCGTAGCATTTCTAACGTTGGTTTCAGAGACACCCAGTGGTAGCAGGAACATTCATCGTCTCAATTGATCACGAGACTACACTATTTCATTACATGTGTATAAACTGAGCATTAAGTCATGTGTAGGTTCCATTCTAGTTTCTTCACTGCTCACACCAATTATGATGTTACATGGTTAAAGAGCAAGACAGACTTCATTATGTCTATCTTACCGTCATTATTATATAAGAAGGTGTGGAATTTAATCCCTTTTCTTTTGGTTCCTTTTTACCTTCAGATTCTTGTCACATGTTCTACCTAAATGTCACTAATAAACCTTTTGTTACTGATTGATGCTAACTGCTGCTTGTGTCTGTGCTGCACTAACCCTTATCACAGCATGGTGTGTGTGTGTGTGTGTGTGTGTGTGTGTGTGTGCCTCTTCACATCGACGTCCATCTTTGAAGGATACCAACAACGCAACCAATTGTCTTTAACAAAGTCACATGACTGTTTCGCTGAAGATCAGCAAGTAACATGGACTGGGTTAGGTAGCCATCTGCTGACTGTTTGCTGCTGAACTACAGTTACAAGAACCACTACACATGGAATATCTGAAGTCAATTCAAATAGTGTACAGCATTAGATTTACAATGCATGATAAGCTAACGTTGTGTTAGCATTCAGTTAGCATAACATTGGCTTTCTGACTTCTGAATGACTGTCATTGGGCCTGTACATTTGAAGTTCCTTTGCGCCCGTTTGTAAACTTGACATGGGCCTCCAAAGATTTAACATTTATGGATTACTTCTAACACCAGAGGGGGCTTACATCAGACATATTTGACTTGTTAATGACTGTCTTAATTCACGAGTAAAGGTGTATTCATTAGTTTTAAATGAGTAAAACCTTTCTCCTCTGCCTTTATGAAGAGCTTTTCTTTATTAGGGCATGTCCTTTTCCCGCATACTTCATTTAAACTGTGTGTGTGTGTGTGTCAGGTACTGAGGAGTGAAGGAGCAGGTCCATCCCTCTGCGAGGAGCTTCTGCTTGTGTCCTGAGCGATCATCTCTGCCTCCTGTCTTCATACATCACAAGCTTTTGTATTGATTACCGATTATAAGACTGTTGATATATGTTCATGTTCCTGTGATCCGGCTTCATCACTTGCTCACACATAAACATGTGGCATCTTCCTCTTCTCTACTGCTCATGGTGATGCCTTGTTCTCTGCAACCTGCATTAACACATGACTTGTTTTTGGAAAACATTTAAATATACTTATACAGTATACTTATACAGTATGTGTGTGTCTGACTGTGAACATATTTGCTTAAAGATAAACAGAGCTTGAACACACATTAGGTTTCAGGAGTAACGCTTTATTGAAGATGTCAACATCAGACCTTTTTATTTGGCAATTATGAAATGACTGAAACTCAAGGCAAATGAATAGAAGCAGAATACATGTTACTGCTAGACTATGAGGACAAGCAGTTATGTTCAGGACAGCAGCCTATGAGTCCATACAGAATATTAGCAGGTAGCATTTAGCAATGTTCAAGACCTAAATGCACTTTCTTCTAAAAACTAGAGTAGTGTTGTTGCGTAATGAAGTATTACTGATCACTATCATACAGTTTATTATCTACACAGTTACATCATGACATGCCCACCTTTACACACAGCACTTATTATTGTGCATTCAATGCATCTCAGAATGAAATATGACATCAGCCCCTGGATTTGTTTTAAAGGAAATACAATATTTGTTCAAGACTACTTTAATTCTTCTTACATGATTTAGGTTCATCTAGCAGTTACTGTTCCGTGTGCCCATGCTGACCCTGAAGGCATCTCTTCCCAATGTGGATACAATCATGGGCGCCGTAAGGGGGTGAAAAGTTAGGACGATTCTAAGGGCCCGTGACTGACAGGGGCCCAAACTATTTTAGAACATTAAGAAAAAAAAATGTTTAAGTAACCAATGTGATTATCTTTTCATGGGGCCCAAAATCCCTGGTGGCACCCCTGGATACAATAGAAGTGATGATTGACAAAAACAACTCATCTAATGGCGCATGTCCACTTGCAGGGCCTTGCACGACTTACTTAGTTAGGCCTTGGTAGGCCAGGCTCACTTTACAGCAGTTGTTCTCAACTGGTGGGTCGCGGCCCAAAAGTGGGTCGCGGACCCGTTTCGAGTGTGTGAGTGAAGAAAAAAATGTTTTGGGGAAAAAAAGTCTAACTTTTATTTTGAAGGCCCGATTTTCTAACGCTGTGCATGCAGTAGACGTTGAACTGGAAGTAGCCTACCGGAGACCATAAACGGCTTTGAAAACTTCTGTCACGTAGTGATCATCTTCTTAATAAAACATCTTTGCTAATGTTTTTTCGAGTCTGCTGGCCAATCAGAATCAAGATTGTTGCCGGAGAATAACTTTGCGGTAAACTATTCTTTATACATCCATGGGTACAACTTCAGATACAAATGAACACGTAATGAAATATGACGCCCGGTTTGATGATTGACAGGTCACAGAACAATGGGAGCTATCACCCTAACCCTATCTACCCTACCTTTGCTCTTCTCTCTGTGAGGAGCAGCAAGCTGTCAGAACAAAGTGAAAAACAAACAATTGCATAAAATATTATTAATATGTTGGGTAGTGATAGATTTATTTATTTTCTTCTCAGAGTGTACCAGAATGCGTAGTTTATATGTTAGTATTTCTAAAAATCTCCTTGGGGAGAATCCCCCCAGACCCCCCTGCCTGAGTTTCACACGGAACAATTTTTTAAAAGCAATGTATTTCTATTGGTAGTATGTTTCGTGCCTGCACTATGTATTTGTGTCCGGTCGGGTCTTGGAATACCAGAAGCTGTGTGGTTCATAAAAACATTTTCTTACTCAATATCTTACCCTAAGCCTAACCCTATCCCTTTTATTTTAAATTGTAAAATGTCTGAGTTTTTTGGCCGTCCGCGAGGAAAATAAATGGCTCAGAGCCTCAGAATACTGAAATCTGTATTTTTCAAATCTTTTTTTCCTTCTAATTTGTTATTATTTGGTGCAGGCACAAAAAAGACTACCACTAGAAATACATTGCTTCTAAAATTGTTCTGTGTGACACGAAAAAAATGGGGAAATCGTGTTGGTGAACACGAATCAATAGATTACATTTGTGACTATAACAAAACATTTCGTGAGACTGTGTTGAATACGAGGGATTCGATTCCAACCCCTCTCAAAATGAAGAGCAGAGATATAGCTACAGGCTACATCATTGCACAGAGACTCGCAACTCAAACACAGTCCATAAGCTAACAGCGTGGTTTGATCTTCTGCAGTATATTTTATAATGTAAGGCATTAACTAATTTAATTGCCATCCTGCTACTTTCATCTGCCATATCTGAGTTGAGTTGAAAGCATGAGTTGAAGTCCAGCTGAGTTCTCTGGGGCAAGCAGAGCTAGCGAAGCCAAACTAAAGGGAGCTCCAACTAGCTAACGGATGGAGTACTATAAAACACACACATGCACACACCGCACACAAAAGTCATCTCTTATAAACATGGCAGACATAATCTTCAAACACTCATTCTCAAACAATATATTATAAATGTTTCACAAATAAAATATTTAAGGATTTACAAGCATTGCTCAATTCATAAATATATGCAGCAAAAATACAGGTACAAGAAATCTCTTTTTAGGAATCAAGAAAGGACACACAAATATGTCAAACTCTTCATTAGAATATCTGAATGTTTTAGAGGTATTGGAGATGTTGAGCTAAACCAGCAGAGCCACAGACAGAGTGTCACGGGACTACCATGCTAACACCTGTAACGCTAAAGCAGTCTTCAAATAACTGGTTATGCTCGTTTTTAAGGAGTTTTCAGAATGAATGTAAATATTCCTATTGAGGTATTTGCTAACAGTTGACAGCTAAGTATCTTTTTTACAACCTGGTTGCTTCCAACACCTCATGTACCAACCAAACAGAAATGAGCTGTAAGCTAGTTAGCATGTATGTACGCAGCAAACATATCAGGTGTCAGGCATCCATATTGAGATTTTTTTTGAAATAGCTCGAAGGGATCATTAGAGGATGTTGGTTGTATTCTTATATCACAAGAGGTGTTGGAAGCTAACTTAGCTGACCTCAATTGAAGCTTCCATTGTTCAAAAGAAACACACTTGGTACAGCCCTGCTAGCTCTGGGATTAGACTTCAGAGTAGCTTGGAACATAAGAGGCAGTGTGCACACGTTTCTGTGGAAGGCAAAGGGGTACACGGGGCTAACCTTAACTAATGTTACTGAAGGTAGCTAGCTGATACAGGTTTCATTGTTTTCAAAATGAGCTCAACTTGAGGCTGTATTCTTCTTGGTTTTGTCACACACATCAGAAAGTGCTCTGTGGTGTAGAGCGAGTAAAGACAACAAGCATGGCTTGAAACTACGAGACTACAATATTCCTGAAAAGAGAATATGTTTTCTCTTCCCACAAAATGGCTTCCTCCTTACTGGGTTACAACCAACCCCTCTTAGAGAAGAGCCTGCAGACGCTCCCCTGTGTGACTTCTTTAGTTAGCAGCCAGCATGACCGGCAACTCTTTTGAATGATGCTTATAATAACATGTCACTCAGACAGTGATGTTCAAATTCCAGCATGGACCTTTTGAAAAGACATGAATGCCATTTGAAAAGAACACAACATGCTAACTCATGTTTGCATGTACCTTCTCAAATCTATGCACAGCTACAACATTGTTCAAATAAGCGGTGTTTGAACTATTTCAAATAAAGTCAAAAGGATTTTCTAATCGCCACATCACAAGTCATTATCATACAAATCAAATACCAACAGTTGAAGTAGAATAATTCATGAACATCTAGAAATCAAAGTGCTGTGAATATTAAAGGAGAATACCACAGATTCTAAAGTCCATAAAGTCCAGGTCACAATTTGTAAAACAGTGGTATAAATATGATTGCCATTTCATACTCAGTTATTATTGGGATGCGCCTCCTGGGAGTCCACACAAGTTATAAGAACAACGTCTGCAGACATTTGATTTGAAAGCATGTTGGAAACCTTATCTAGGATAATGACCTTCAACAGTCCTCTTGTCACAGGACGTCCAACAGACAACACAACGGACCAATCAGATTTAAGCCACAACTGAGCCCAACATCAGCTGCTGACGGACTGAAGGAGGCGTGGAGCTTCATTTGGGTTTTTCATTGGCTGACAGTCCAGCGTTATTGTTGCTCATTCCTTCTTCTGATTGGCTAACAGGGAGGCCTCCCACCGCTGCGCCATGGAATTCTGTCGTCTCGGCACCGAAGAGAGGAAGGAGGGGAACTGTGGGGGGGAGATTCAGCTGAACCACTGGAGCCAAGGTGGGTGGAGGAATGGGTTACGGGATGGATGGAGAGATGATTGATTGATGGGTGAAGAGAAACAAATAGAACATGGAGGGAGGAGGAACGATTAGACGGATGAACAGATTAGACGGGGAGATGAACACATTAGGAAAACAATGAGTGTAATTGCAAAATGGTGAACTAATGGATTAAAAGCATAATCAATCCAGCTGATTAACACATTTAGAAAGTTCACAATTAATAAATGTAAGAAATTAATGAATGAGTAAAGTAAAAAAAACTATGACCAACATGGACAAAACATATTAACATAACATTTAACATGATTTGAATATGATACACTGACACATGAAGCAGTGGTGTAAAATGATGCATTACAAAGTCACAATTATGCTTGATTGAGTCCATTTATATATTATAAAATTATTGTTGGTGTATTTTAAATATGCTTTGTAATATACTATTATGTCATTAAAGCAGCACCTGTAAAAATGTATATGTTATTAATAAGTCAAACGATATGTATAAGCATTGAATACAGTGGAGCATGTAGCAGCTAACACATATCTGGTTCTTGATGAATGTATGACTTCATCATTGGGCTGCATCAGTTCAACTGAACAAAGTCAATAACTAGTAAGCATTCTTTTGAAATATAGCTTTTCTTAAATGTCCTTAAACAAGAAACCTTTGCAGTAAGGAAGAACGCTTTCCATTAGGTCGATGCTTCCTGGAGATGTATTGGTCATCATGACGGGGCATCAGGTTTATAAGGTTTATAATTGGCTTTACAAGCATGCCAGATTAAAAAAAACTGCAGGTACAGTAACAACCGAGAAATACATCTGTATATGTCCTAGTACTTGGTCAAGTTCCATCTTGAGTGAAACTTAAAACTATTAAAAGGTGGCATAGTACATACTAGTAACCCTCTGATGTCTGAAACATGGTTCACCTCCAAACTGGTGCTGGAGACAAGCTGCTGGATGTGCTGTGCCAGCTCTCTGGAAGCTGTGCAGTACATCTGGACTGACGAGTAATTGGCCTAGGCTGCAATTGACGGTAGTTTCTCATTGTGTGTGTGTGTGTGTGTGTGTGTGTGCGTGCGTGCACGTGCGTGCGTGTGTGTGCCAACCTTGTGGTCACAAGACAAACTGGATCGTTCCATTTTGCGGTTTCTGGAAGGGGAGGAAGGGGAGGAGACACATCTGTCTGGAACCTCTGGCACTGGAACAACAAAAGGAAAACACTGTCATGAGATAGTCAGAGCGACAGAAGCCGAGTCTTGTTCAGGTATCATTCAGCAGTGACTTGTTCTGTTCAACACGGACTCGAGAGCACGCCATCATCAGCCAGCCTTTGAAGTGTATCTCATGGTATTTTGAATATCTATGAATAATGTCACTGAAGCAACAAGAGAGGCAGCGGTTAGTGGTTCTGGATGGGTGGTGTCCTGCAGACTCCTGAGCAGAACTCCAACCCCCAGGACTGCTCCTGATATATTTACCTTTAATTAAAAGCTACTGCTCACAATGTGCACAAGGTATCTAGTCCACTATGCGTATATGTTTCTGTCCCTTTAGTAGGTTGGTATATTGAGTATTCTGATGTATTCTGTATTATCAATAGCGTGTAGATACTCTTCTGAATATATGTCATTAAAAAAAAATGTATTCCATTTTAAAGAAATTATTATTTTGTGACAAAACAGTTCCCCTCCGTGGGAGGGTGTTCTGATTCTGTATCCATCCATCCATCTGATATAGTGGGGCAGATAACAGAAATGTTTCAGAAGAATCGTGCAAATGATGATACAAGCATCAAATTTGGCACACTTGTTCTCCAAGTGGTACTAATCAAATCTGCCTGATTGGCCAATTGAAAATCCAAGATGGCGGCCATTTTCCAAGATGGCCGCCAGATTAGCCGCCCGAAATCCGTAATAAATCGGCACATAAAGGGTTAATCACATTTTAAAGGTCATAAATGGATGCGATAATTTAAGACCTTTAATTTGATACCTATTTTATGGGTCTACGACCACAGGAAATACTTTAACCCATTGGGAACCATTGTCGACTTTTGTCTCCATGAGTATTAGTCTCTAGGGGATTGCAGAAAAATATATCACTAACAGTTCCACAGTTACTTGAATGT
The DNA here is from genome assembly GCA_036324585.1 of Champsocephalus esox. NCBI lineage: Eukaryota > Metazoa > Chordata > Actinopteri > Perciformes > Channichthyidae > Champsocephalus > Champsocephalus esox. Next base: position 82,602 of record CM070481.1, on the reverse strand, counting down.
CACTGTAGCTACTCAACTGTAGTTACTTAAGTATATTATAGTATATTGAAATTCGGTACTGTACCTTTAAGGCACCATTTTGCGCGACATGTGTGTTTTGAGTAGACACAAAATGCAGAGAGCACATGGTGGCAGCCAGTTCTATCAGCCACACATCGTTTTGGTTTAATCCGGAGTAGATATATGTGACTGTGAGTACTTACAAACTGACTTGTGTGTGCCAAGTGATGTGTTTCAAAATTGTGGTTAATTGTGTGTTATTTCAATGTGTAAGCTAAGCTAAGCTAACTATGCTAACGGAAATTAGCTAATTCATTCAATTACTTGTTACACTATCATACAGGAAAGTGTCTATTATACACGTACAGGGTGGTAAAAGGATAAACCCTCGACCCTGAACGTCATACTGACCATGGACACAAGTGCTACAGTAAAATCGTGGAACACTGACTGGACCAAGTGTTGCCTATGTCAGGAGGTTAAGAAAGAAGATCTAAAGTCCCCCCAGGGCAATCCTGCCAGAAGAGGCGATGATGGATATATGAACTTGGCAACGAATATTCCTCTGTTTCACTCACTCAATGCACTACCAATCAAGCTAGACCCTGCAAGACTTGACGAAGGTGGTGGGATAAATGAAACCTTAAGACAAAAGAAGGCAAAATATCATGAGAGTTGTAGGCTTCTATTTAACAACACAAAGTTACACAGAGCTGAAAAAAGATCAACCCCTACAGGTACTAGTGATGAGGGCGGTAGAAGTAAGATCCCACGAAAGGTCCAAGAAGCTAAAACACAAGAATGTTTCTTTTGCGAAAAAGGAGGGGAGCTTAGAGAAGCAATGACAATGCAAGTGAATAACAGAATAAACGAATGTGCAAAAACACTCAGTGATAGAAAACTCCTTGCCAAACTAAGTGTAGGAGATGTCATAGCACAATAACTGAAATATCACCCTGCTTGTTTGGTGGCATTGTATAACCGAGAACGAGCCTACCTAAAGGTGCAGGAGCAAGAGAAAGCACAGGAGCACTGGAAGGAAGCATATCCAATTGCTTTCTCCGAACTAGTCACCTACATTAGTGAGATGAAAAATGCCAGTGATAGTAGTGATCCACTCATATTGAAGCTTGCTAATTTGACTATGCTTTACAAGCAGAGGCTGGAGCAGCTTGGTGTTGAATCGCCTGATGTTCATCCTACTCGACTCAAGGACCAGCTGCTTTTTCACATTCCCAAGCTGCAAGCTCATCACCAAGGACGAGATGTTATGCTGGCTTTTGAAAATGATGTAGGCTCAATCCTCTCACAAGCATCCAAGTACGGTGAAGCGATCCACCTAGCAAAAGCTGCTGGGATAATAAGACGAGATATGCTACATCAAAAGTCAAATTTCAGCAGCACCTTTAACAACACAGACCTAGAACAGGCTGTACCACCATCACTGCTGCAATTTGTATGTATGATCGAACATGGTGCTGATATCAAGTCCCAACTCCAGCATGGAGCATCGAAATCTGACCTTTCTATCGCAACTCCTACAGTACAACTGCTTTGCGAAATATAAGGAAGGAACGGATGTCCACAGGCATTCCAAGGACCGTGAGCCACCTTTTGCAGTCTACATGGGCCTGTATGTGTTTGACAAGACGAGGAAGAGACAAATCATTGAAATGCTCCATGAGAATGGGCTCAGCATATCATACGACAGAGTCCTAGAAATCTCAGCACAGTTAGGAGAAGCAGTTGTTGCACAGTATGTGCAAGATGGAGTAATCTGTCCCCCAGTCTTGAGAAAGCAGTTGTTCACAACTGCAGCAGTGGACAACATAGATCATAATCCGACTGCGACCACAGCTCAAACATCATTCCATGGTACAAGTGTGTCCATTTTCCAACATCCAAGCACTGAAAATGCTGGTGATGAACGTGAGCCGCTCAAACTAGAGTCAGAAATGAAGGTTAAGAAAGTACCAGAGCTTCCAGAAGCATACACCAATATTCGACCAGCATACATCACGAAAAAAACCCAATCCTCCTCCAGTACCAAACCAATCTTTACCAGCACCCGAGTCGATCTGGTTACACTTGAAGGAAGAATATTCTTGGTTGGAGGAAGTCTTCCTCACTGAGCATGTGGCTGATGCAGTAAGCATCACATGGTCAGCCCACCATGCAACGCAGAAAAGGAGCCATCCATTTGAAGTGAGTATTTCAGCGATGATGCCTCTGTGGCGAGATCAGGCTCACTCTGTTGCAACGATCAAGCATGCCATGGCGAAGGTCTGTGATACAGTGGCTTTTCTGAACCCAGGGCAGACACCTGTCATTGCTGCTGATCAACCGTTATATGCTCTGGCAAAACAAATACAATGGAAGTGGCCCGAATATGGAGAGGACAAGTTTGTGATCATGTTTGGTGGACTTCATATAGAAATGGCTGCACTGAGATCGATAGGAACATTACTACGGGAGAGTGGCTGGACCAGTGCCATTGTGGAAGCAGACGTGGCCTCATCTGGTACAGCAGAGTCTTACCTGTCTGCATCCAGTGTCACCAGGACAAGACAAGCACACCACATCACTGCATGCAGCTTGTACAAACTGATGAAGAAGGCATACCATGATTACCGCTCTGAAGAGTCTTGCATATCAGATATAACCTTTGAGGATTGGTGTGAACAACGGAGGAAAGAGAGTCCGCAGTTCCAGTTATGGAGTCTGGTGCTGAACATGGAGCTCACCATATTCACCCTGATCCGCTCATTCAGAGAAGGAGACTTCAACTTGTACCGTGAAGCACTTTCAGAACTGGTGCCTTACTTCTTTGCAAATAACAATGTCAACTATGCGCGGTGGATCCCAATTCACCTCCGAGATATGATGTCACTTGAGCAACAACATCCAGATGTGGCCAGAGAGTTTCACAAAGGGAACTTTGCCATCCACAAGTCAAGAAGAGAATACTCTGGCCTGGCGATCGACCAAGCACACGAGCAAAATAATGCAGTGATCAAAGGTGACGGAGGAGCAATTGGGTTGACAGAAGACGCGTCAGCACTTCGTAGGTGGATGGTCGCTGGACCCGAAGTTAGTCGTCTAGTAGCTGGATACGAGGCCATGTCTGGTATGAAAGATGCCACATATAGCAGCAGACACCACGAGCAGACAAGGAGTGCCCAGAAATCTTTCTTTGCAAAGGTGAAATCACTCTCTGCAGTGATGCAGGAGATGGGCAACCCATTCCAAGAAGAATCAGCCGACCTGCTGGTGCTAGACACGAAGAACATTGCAGACCCAACTCGAGCTGAAATGGTAGCAACACATCACCGACGGGGCAAAGAGCAGTTCCAATCATTCATGGAGGGGCTAGAGGATGAAGGTGAACGTGCTTTTTATAATCCGATCAAGAAAAACCTTGCTTCTTTCTTCAAACAAGAGCAGGCTAAGGACATTTCTAAGGAGAAAGTCCTGAAAGACAACTGTCAGTTATTCTCGCGACTGTTCATCTCGTGCCAGAACAGGCAGTGTAACTTGCAAGAATTCTTCAAGCACGAAAATCAGTCGCACCCTGCATCTCTCAGTGATAGCGGCAAGCTTCATACGTGTCAGAAGTCACAGCTGGTTGAAATTCTTGAAGCGCAAGTGAACATCCCAGACACAGAACCAAATGGAGATGCAATCATCATTGATGGCTCAGCACTTATCAATGCCTTACCTCCACGTACTTCAAAGACATTTGATGACTATGCTAAAGAAGACATAATCCCAAAGGTTGAATCTTATGGTGCCAGGTACAAGCGGGTGGACGTAGTCTTTGATGTGTACAAGAAGTCAAGTCTGAAATCCGAGACAAGGTCGAAAAGAGGGCAAGGAATCAGAAGAAGAGTGACAGGGACGAGTAAGACACCAGGTAACTGGCAAAGCTTCCTTCGTGACGCCAGCAACAAGACTGAGATGTTTCACTTCCTTGCGGAAAAGATGTGTGAAGCAGAGACGACAAGCACAGTAATTGTCACAAAAGGAGAAGAAGCCATGAGCAACACAGGGAAGTTGCTGGATGCTGTGTCCCCATGTTCTCATGAAGAAGCTGACAGTCGAATATTTGTGCACGCCAGGGATGCAACGACTGATGGGAGCAAGTCTATTATCATTAAGGCTAATGACACGGACGTGCTAGTCATAGCAATATCTGTACTGCCATCCTTACAGGAACTAGGTCTTGAGAAAATGTGGATTGCCTTTGGCCAAGGAGCCAAGATGCGATGGATTCCAGTCCATGAGGTAGTTTCTGCAATAGGGCTTGAGAAAGCTAGAGGGATCCCATACTTTCATGCGTTCACTGGATGTGATGTCGTGTCTGCCTTCCGTGGGAAAGGGAAGAAATCTGCATGGCAGACTTGGAACGTATTCGATGATGTTTCTGAAACATTCACTAATCTCAGCCAGCATCCAACATTGATTTGTGATCTTGACCTGCAGAAGCTGGAGAGATTCGTTGTCCTCATGTACGATAGATCAAGCGCAACGACTGGTGTGGATGAAGCAAGACTAGATCTCTTTGCCCGCAAGCAGAGGCCGTACAACTCAATTCCACCAACACAGGCAGCGCTCAGAGAACATGCAAAGCGTGCGGCTTATCAGGCTGGGATCATCTGGGGCCAGGCAACCATCTCCAATCCAGACACGAGCAGTCCCGCTGAATGGGGATGGACACAGAAAGGAGAGACATGGCAGATATGTTGGACAACACTACCCCCTGTTGCAGCGAGCTGTCGGGAACTGACGAAGTGTTCCTGTAAGAAAGGTTGCACAGGAAGAGGCAAATGCTTTCAGTCAGAGCTCCCCTGCACATCACTCTGCAGCTGCATATGTGAACAGTAGCAGCTGGAGGACCAGTGGCATGGTATAAATAACTTTGAACATTTGCTAGCCGGGGTAAAGCTTACGTAATAAAAAACAGGCAATCTGGTGGCCATCTTGAAAAATGTGTCAGTGTGCTTTATTAAAACCCTTTGAGACCCAAAGTGCAAATAGTACTTCTGGTGACAAAAGTCGACAATGGTTCCCAATGGGTTAAAGTATTTCCTGTGGTTGTAGACCCATAAATTAGGTATCAAATTAAAGGTCTTAAATTATCGCATCCATTTATGACCTTTAAAATTTGATTAACCCTTTCTGTGCTGAATTATTACGGTTTTCGGGCGGCTAATCTGGCGGCCATCTTGGAAAATGGCCGCCATCTTGGATTTTCAATTGGCCAATCAGGCAGATTTGATTAGTACCACTTGGAGAACAAGTGTGCCAAATGTGATGCTTGTATCATCATTTGCACGATTTTTCTGCAATCCCCTAGACTAATAGTGGAACAATCTTCAGCAAGAATTGAAACTGAGCAATCTCATTCCTCTGCATGTTTTTAAAGCTAGGGTAAATGAAATGCTTGCTGATACAATGGGCACTTGTAAATGTCTATAACTATGTATCCTGTAAATATAATGTATAATGTCCTTTATTGTTTTATGTTTCATGTGGAACCTATATGCTGCAGGTCTCCCTTGAAAAAGAGACATATGATCTCAATGGGACCAATCTGAATAAATAAAGGTTTGAAATGAATAGTATTAGTGGCGATGACTGCAGAAGTGGGAGAAGTACTCAGATCTTGTACTTAAGTACAAGTAGAGCTTCCAGAGTTACTCTGTTACAGTAAAAGTCCTACATTCAACATATTACTTAAGTAAAAGTACAAAAGTATGAGCATTTGAAAATACTTAAAGTAGCGACAGTGAAAGTAGTCGTTGTGCAGATTGGTCCATTTCAGAATAATATATATATATATGTTTTATAATGATTGATCATGAAAGTGTTCTCCAAGCTGGTGGAGGTGCAGCAAGTCTGAAGAACTTTGTAGACTGCAGGGTAGCTGGTGGAGGTGCAGCTAGTCTGAAGTACTTTGTAGACTGCAGGGTAGCTGGTGGAGGTGCAGCTTGTCTGAAGTACTTTGTAGACTGCAGGGTAGCTGGTGGAGGAGCAGCTAGTCTGAAGTACTTTGTAGACTGCAGGGTAGCTGGTGGATTCACTCCAGGTGGAACTAAAGTCTGATTCAACACTTGGTTATATTTCACATCCTTCATCCAGATCTGTGAAGTAACTAAAGGTATTAATACATGTAGAGGAGGAGAAGTACACCATGTACCTTTAAATGGTGGTGGGGTAAAAGTACAAAGTAGCAAAATGTTGAAGTACAAGTAAAGCACAGGTACCTCAACATTGTACTTGAGTGCAGTACTTGAGTACATGTACTCAGTTACTTTGACCCTGGGTGACGTACCGCTGAAGCTGATGCTGTCGTTGCGGCCTGGAGACACCAGCACCGTGTTGTACCTCTCTCTTCCTCTCTTCCAGTCCTCCTCCCTCCTCTTCCTCCACATCTCCTCCTTCTGCCTCCTCCACTCCTCCTCCCTCTGCCTCACCATGCGGATCTCCTGCTCCACCAGCGACTGGCTGCTGATGGAGCGCAGCTTGAAGAACGGATTGGAGCAGAAGGTGCTCTCCTGCGGTTCCACCGACACCGGGTCGGAGCTGAGGCAGAATTCTGAAGCGCTGCGAATGATGAGATTGGAGGTTTCCACGATGATGACGTTGGCAGATGGCATCGCGTCCTGGCTTGTTGGCCAATCAGAGAGGCCCCCGATTGCGGAGGAGAGTAAGCGGTTCCTGGAGGCGGAGCCGGAGCAGTCCGGCTCCAGGATGATGACGTTGTTGGCTGTCATTTCATGGTAGCCAGACCTTGGGAGGGAGGAGGAGCAGGATGGAGAGGGGGAGATGGACAAGGTGGGGGTCCGGCAGGCTGGAGGTCTGGGTGGAGACTGTCCTGTCTGCGGGGTGGAGGGCCTGAACACAGGGCAACCAGAAAGCATCATCTCAGTTTGGGTTAAGGAGATAGAGCTCTACTGCAGTTACTGTAAAGGCTGTGTCGACAGATCTGCTCTTTCAGTGGCCGTGACAGAAAAATGTTCATATTCCCTTTTGTTAAAATTGCATATTATTACTATAAGTCTTTATTTGTTTTATTTGAACTTTACATTTTTAATTGTTCATGAAGTAAAAGTTGAACATTATGTGACCTCCTTCTCCCTCAAAGATAGAAAAGGGGAAAGCACCTGACGCAGAGAGGGAGGAGGCAAGAGACTTTAAAGATGATGTGTGAAGAGAAACAGGAGGGCTTTAGAGCTTGGGGGAACTTTTTGGAAGTTTGATTCTGGGTCTTGGCTCCTGGGCCTGGGCCTGGGCCTGGGCCTGGGCCTGGGCCTGGGCTGGGCCTGGGCCTGGGCCTGGGCCTGGGCCTGGGCCTGGGCTCTTTTAGATTGCTCTAGGACATTTGACTGGTGAACATGTTGCTTTTCTATTTTCACTTGGTGTCTTTGTTATTTTTTTTGGATTCTTGTAAATCCTCTATTTTTGTTAAAACCATAATAAAACCGGTTTGTACTCTGTACATTTCGACCCAATTCCTGGTCTCTCCCTCGTGGTCTCTGAAGGTCTCTGCTTGGCTTGGAGTGAGGTAAGAACACCCTTCCTTGGAAAAGGCTGACATTCGTTGATCATTTGGATTTAAATAGTTTAAGGGGAATAGAAACTCTGCCAAGGTTAAAGTATAGTTTCACATTGGTCACTGTGGCTGATGTGGTTTTGATTGATGTTGAAATACGACATAAGCTCTGCCTGCTGATGTGGATATATCACACTGTGATATTAATGTTTGCCTCGGCTGTGGTTGATATTACATCTGCATTGTTTTGATTGGTATAACTGGGGATCAAGAGAGGGTGGGGTTAGGGGCTGTGGGTCCTGAAGCTGCCCTAATTATCAACGACACAGGGTTTCTCCTCCAGGGCAGATACTGCTCTGGGGTTCTACCAGCCCACCAACACCTGCTGCCAGGGACGTGCACAGGTACGGGCTAATGTTGCCCGGGAAACGGCCCTTTTGTCATTTGTGCCTGACCTGCCCCTCTGGAGAGAGCCAGAGTTTTTTTGTTTTCTATTGTGGCCGAATCAACATGATAAGCCCACAATCAGTATTGTAGCGTCTCGCTGCGGGAAACACACCTTGTCCGTGCTGTCATTTGCCCCCAGTCACATGACTTTGTTTACAATCTGACAGCTGGAAGCAAAGGACAGCCCTCCGAGTCCAAACTCAGGCTGCGGCCACACGAGGACGAATTTGGTCGTTTGCGTTACTGTTTAGTGTCATATAGACCGTTCGGCCACACGAGGACGACCGAATACGGCACTAAACGACTGAGGAAACGATAACGGGTCCCAAGGTGGATAGAAAGGCATATGCAACTCTCTGGGGGGTCAAACGGCTCCGTGTGTACACCCTATCCGAACATTTTCAGATCACTGATAGTGATTGCGCAATAGCCCCGCCTCTCCCCACCTCTTCTGCTCACCTCCGCTTACCCCGCGCCATTGCTGAAGTGTTTCGCCACAAACAACTACAACAATGGCGGATCGCAGAGTTGCTATCGTGCTCCGGACGCAATTGACCATGCTACAGCTGTTTGTGCAACATCTACAGCAAGAATGATGAGGCAATAGCCCCGCCTCTCCCCACCTCTGCTGCTCACCCCGCGTCAAAGTAAACTGCACCCTGAATTCAGATTATTTATCTTTCTCTCGATATGGACCTAAACGCGAGTGAAGTCTAATCTGACAGGACGGAGACACGCAGCTCTGCTCACCTGCAGCTCCTCCCGCTGCAGCAACACACACACTTCAAGTCAGATCATCGTCCTTAGCTATTTTAACTACCTCTCAAACTCCTAAACTAGTTATAAATATGTTTATTTTTACTGTCGGCCGGGTCACTCATTACTGGATCAGCTGCTGCATGAGACAGACACTGACGCTGTACGAAGAGAGGGAGGAAAAAGAGAGGCTCTGTGTATTTTATTATTATATTATATAGAGTCGTTATTCATTTGTTTTAAAGCTCAAGGGTTAGGGTTAGGGCCCCCACCGCGGAGAATAAAGAGAAGGGCAACCATGACAACATTCTTCTTCGCTGCTTTTGTGGAGGAAGTTACAGCGCCACGTACAGGCTCAGCATATGTACTGCAGCTTCTCCAGCGGTTGGAGCTAAACGGAGCGGTCTCGTGTGGACAGACACTATCCGGATAACTATTGCGTGTGGACGGAAGCTTGTTTGCGATTGCGTTTGCGTTAATCCTATGCATTTAGCCGTTTTCGTCCTCGTGGGGCCACAGCCTCATATGGCTATGGTGATCACACCAAATGCCTGCCCTGGCTCCTGCCCGTTAGAGCAGTGGTTCCCAAACAGTGTGCCGTGAGTCAAGTCCGGGTGTGCCGTGGGATTTTGTGACAACCATACGTTATTATTACAATATACAACTACACAAAAATAATTATTTAATTTACTATATCAGTACTTTGTAGGTTTATATGTACGTAATCTGCGCGACGTGCGTGTCCACATCTCCACGTGCAGTGCGGCATAAACATGGCTGAGTCAGCGATAACTCTCGAGGGGTGGAGGTCTGCCCGTTACATTGAGTTCATCCGAAGAATAGACAGGAAGTGACGGTGAGGTGCAAACTGTGTCCAGGCCAGAAGCTGTTATCCACTGCTGTGACACCACGTCAAACCTCAACAAGCACCTGCAAAGAACACATGCTAAGGTGAAGCTACCGCACACGCTATTTGTTGTTTGTTTATATCACAGTCTGTTCTTCTTCTCTGTCTTCCGGTTGTTGCCTGTTTTGAATGACGAATACACACTACCGCCGCCTGCTGGTAAAGAGAGTTATTGCCACTCACGCATGCGCAGTTCGTACGTGCTCGGTGAGTAAAGTAACAACTTACTTTATGTAGATAGTAACGAAGTAGTGTCATATATTACTTTTCTTTAAAGTAATATGTAATATATTAAAAAAAAATAGTAACGACCCCATCTCTGGAGTTGGCATTCTCTACTCTGGTTTACATGAAGAACAACAGGAGGTCACGGCTCTCTGTTGAACAGGACTTGCGAGTGGCCCTCTCCTCAGTGCCACCAAGGATTACACACATTCTATGCGCCCCTGACGCATATGTATCTCACTCATTTGTAAGTCGGCAAAAATATTTACAATAGCACATGTTTCAATGCTGATTGCTGAAATGTTACATTTATAATTTGTAGTTCAGGACCATGGACAATGCAGCTTGCATTGACAGTTCTCTGTGCTGAGTTTCTGCTGAATTTCCTTTGTCTCATTTTTAATGTTGTGACCTGTCTGGTTTAAATGAGTGTGTTGCTGCTTTGATGAAGCCTAATTTGATACAGTTTCAAAATAATTTCTGAAATATTTCGTTAATAAATATTTCATGAGTAATATAGTTGTCTTTGTCACATTTTATTTGGCATTAGTAAATAATTGAGGGAGGCGCTCGTGAATTGTTGTTACGGAAACAGAGGGATTTTAGGTCATAGCTTTTAGGTTGCCATAAGGCTGTTGACGGTCTTATTATAGGCTACATCCATTGGTTGGTTTTGTGGCACATTTGTAACACTGTGCCAACTTGGACAAGCACGCAGGCGAACCTGAGGAGCGCACACCGGGTGGAGAGGTGGAGGGAGGTTGATCGATGGAGAGAGAGAGAGAGAGAGAGAGAGAGAGAGAGAGAGAGAGAGAGAGAGAGAGAGAGAGAGAGAGAGAGAGAGAGAGAGAGAGAGAGAGAGAGAGAGGCAGAGAGCGTGGCTTGCTAGCTAACTGATTTATTGTAATGTGCTGCATCTGGCGCTAGGGTTGCCATATTCCTTTCATGAACCTCTCCTGATATCCATTGTTGCAGATAAATATAAATGATGATAGCTAAAGTAACCTAGCAAGAGTAAAGTGACTGGCTGCTGTGCCGCATCTCACTCAAGACCCCACACGACTCACCCAGCGAAAAACCAGTGTCGCATGCAGCCTTTCATTCAGAATGTCATAGCAAAATTAAAAAATGATATTAAACTAATCTTTCAACATATAAAGAAATATTAGGACAAAGCCCTACAAATAACAACAATAAACATAATAATAAAACAATTAAAATGTTATATTCAGCCCTGACTAAAAACAGCGGGCCCAAATCCTGGATGTGCGGGCCAAAAAATATATATATATTAAAAAAAAAGAATTTCTGATTCTGATGTAAATTAAAGTGGACCTATCATGCTACATTGGAAACATATAGTGTAGGGCCATATAAAACATGTCTGTGAAGTGTTTTGCTTAAGATCACCCAATGTAGCCATGCCTCATCATACTGCTCAAACCCCTCGTTTGCAGCCCTGTTAAAGAAACGCAGATTTTGGGTCCTTAGCTTTAGAGGAGGAGGAGGAGGCGGAGGCGGAGATAATGCCTGATCAGAATTCTACCGGAGATAAAGTTAAATTCTGCTGTGATAAAACGCCATCCTGTTCTAAACCACATCAAAGATTATTTCTGAAACAGTATGGAGCTCAAATGCTTTTCCTCTTGCGGGTTTACCACGAGGTGAGTTCCTTTGTTTATTTCCTGCATTTTAATGTGCTCTACAGTAGAGGTTAGCTCTGAGTGTTAGCGAGCCTTGCTAATGTAAACAAAGACAAGATTACGTCCAAAACGCGGTACGGAGGAAAACAGAGAGGGTTTTGCTTTCTGGCGCTGCGTGAGTTTCCCCGGCACACCGGAGACACATGTTCATGTAGAGAAGACATCACAAAGTGCATTTTGCATCATAGGTCCCCTTTAATGTATATGTTCTTGTGTCTGACGCGTTGTGAGAATGAACGTGCATATATATTTACTTGTGTGTGCGAGCGTGACACGCATTGCAGACCGCAAGTTAACCGCGACTTTCTAATGCCATTGTTGCAGAGGTTCAAGGCATTGGCTCCAGACAAACAGTGACATTACTCCCACTAGTTCAAGTCATCATACTGTATGTGTGTATACAGGGGCGCCGTTTACCGACAGGCAAGTGCTTGGACCAGAAGGGGACCCCCAAATAAAGTACATTAATCCAATCCAACTTTATTTCTATATCACTTTAAAACCTCCAGACCAAAGTGCTGTACAGAGAGATACATCACATAACAAATCACACAGCTCAGCCCACAAAACATAAAATAAATAAATACATTTAAAATAAAAGATACAAACACAAAACAAACCAGAATAAACGTAACCATCTAAAAAAATTAAAAAAGATCGAGAAGTTCCACAGCAAAGACAACATGAAACACCCTTTAATTTACTGCAACGACATGTCGGGAAAACCCCCTCAAGCCCCCCCATAGCGCGCCAAAACTGCTTTTTCATTTCAGTTTCATTGCTCCGCTCCGGGAGGGGGGGGGACTTTACTGGCATTGATCCGGACCATTGACCTTGTATAAAATTCACGAGTGGACCTTTAACAAAAGAGTTTGAGTACCCTGGTATACACCGTTACAAGTATAATACTGAAGACAGCAACACAATGTAAACATGTCAGTGCAAAGATCCCATTCATGTATCTCTTTTAACTTGGGCTCTGTTTCTGGAGGTAAACAAAAGGTTCAGTTTTCCTCCAGAATAGTGAAAACCAAATCCAACCCACCCCCCACTCTTCTTTCGCCCCTACACACTGCGGCGTGCGTTGGCGCTTGCCGGTGGGCGTGTCTGAAGCTCGACCAACAACCAATCACATGAATCTCCCGCCCCGGACACACAAGCAGCGGTTTAGTTGGCTCGAGCTTGTACTGGCATATGATTGGATTGGCTGACGCTTCCGTCGAAGTTTCAAAAGTAGAACATTGCTCTACTTTTGAAGCGAGCAACGCGAATGCAGTTCGGTGAAGCGTCAACGCACGCTGCTGTGTGTAAGGGCCGTTACTGCTACTGCACAGTGCTACTGTGTAGGGTTGGGCTGGGTGTCGCACTGTAGCCCGGCAGCTGGATGCTGGTTACCTGGGTGTAGCGAGGCCGTGCGAGACCCCCCCCCCGCTCCCTGCGGTGCCGCTCCTCTCTCTCCAGGGTCAGCCGGATCTCTCTCTCCACGGCGCTCTCCGGCTCCTCCATCGGGCTGCGGTACGACACGTCGTCCAGGCCCGAGTCCTCTGAACTGGGGGACAGGGTGTGGGCCAGGGGGGGCTCCCTGGGGACTGGGGCCGGATGGATCTCCCTTTGTCAGGACAGGAGGAAACACAGCTTAGGATAAGATGATCGTAAAATAAAAGACCATGTCTGCCACAGGGGAGACCCCTCCATGTTAAGGTTAAGGTTAAGGTCAAACACGTTTCCCCACTGCATCTGACAGCATCTCATGTGTTGTGTCTCAGCTTGTTCCAGCTGTTCATTGGAATCAGGCTTAAATCAGTTTGAAATGTCACACTTAGTGATCAGTATTCAAAGATGTAGGGTAAAGAGAAACCTGATTTGTGAGTTGATATAAGCAATCAAGGTCACATCCCATCCACTGAAGCTAATCTGTGTCCTACATTACACTGATTTGGGGACAATGGCATGAGAGGATTCCTATCTAGTCTTGTTGTTAACAAGTAGTAACCTGCATTCTCTAGAATGTCCTACAGGGGGCAACCCCTGTCTGCAGAAAGAAGTTAAGACAAATGAACCTACTGTACTTGTCACTTACCTTAGTAAACACTTTCCTATGAGTACAAGGTTTCACTCTCAATGTTTAAGTCTTCTTCAAAGCAGTATTTTCATTTGGTAAATGATGTTCCCATTTATATTAAATAAACAAAAGAGCGGGGTATGTGTTACCTTGTGATTGACAGGTTATTACCGAGTTGGAGTCCTATTTGGGCGCTATCTGTGTTTTTCACAGTGTGTGTTTTTTGATAAAAAGCTCTATCATTTCTCACCTGTGTTTGAGTCGGGGGCTGCGTGTGGGGGGGTACAGTGATGTGTGGGTGCCCTGGAAGCTCCCCTGGGCTCTGAGCCCTGGTTTGGGGATCGGCTGACCTTTGACCTCTTTCTCCATATTCCTCCACTGCTGCCGGGCCAACAGGAAGTCCACATGCTCGTTGGAGACATTTTCACTGTGGCTCTCCATCCGGACACAGAAGTCTGCAGGAACCTGAAGGGGAGGTTCAGATGAGATTAGAACACACATAGGAGAATACCATAAGAGAACATTTGAATGCATTATTACTACTCGTAACTACTACTAGTTGCCTACACAGATGACATGTAGTCCATTCACCATATGGTTCATTGACAACTTCCTTCATTAGATGCCACCTTGTTTGCAGGTTAGCATGAGTGAGAAGTAGTTGTGAGTGACATTGGGTTATTAAACCATCCAACAGGAAGTCTGCATTCATCCTGACTCAACCAGCATGTATTATTGCGACTACAACTTGAAGGTTACATTGTTTTGTTTTTTTTCAATTAAAATTAAATATACCTGACATGCGGATTTGTTTTGACATTTTTGAATTGTTACATTGGCTATGCTAAAAACCAAGCAGCGAATAAACATCAAATAACAAGAAGAGGTTTACAGAAAAAGAAACGTCATCATTACGCATGAACAATAATATTATTTCATTTATTTGTTTTCTAAATGTTCTGATACAAACCTATGGTTATAAAAAGTTACGACTGTTCCTCATTCTGCCGAAGAGAGGGAAGTGAAGCGCAAACATGCTGCTGTTTTAAAGAAGGAGCCTCATACAGACGTTTCACTCTGCCACAGAGCTGGAGGGTGAGGGGGTCACTAGATCCCATTCAGGTGTTGTAGTGAGGAGGTCTGTACGGTGGCCCACAGGTGCACACGTGTTACAACGGCCCAAAACAGTGCATGTCTTTTGGCACATTAGGGTTTTATATTTGCATCAGTTTTGAAAGTGCAGTGCGTTTCTCCAGAACCAAGTGTGTTGGGCCATTGTAGCACAGATCAGCCACCGTAGATTTGGTAACAGGTAAGTTAATAAACTGCATTTGGCTGTTGTTCCAAGTAAAAATCCCCCTCCCCCAATCTCCATCTTGGAAACAGAGATGTAAACACCTTGCCTATAATATCGAGCCATTCAAATATCCTTCAGCGTTGATATTTGCAGGCACTTGGACAATTGGACGCACTTCATAGAAATGCATCAGACAAACATCATACCTGTAGGGAATCCTTTCCCCTGCATGTCCTCTTTCGCCCTCTGATGCAGATGCCCAGCCTTGATCAGCCGCTATCTCCCTTAAGGAGGGGCTGCCCTAGCATTTTGTTGTTGTTACCAGTTTGTGACTGGGCAGCTCTCAGTCAGAGATAGTTATTGTTGTGGGACACCTGGGGCCTATACTACGGTTGTAGCTGGTTCAACCTAACCTGGATATGTTTGAGTTAGCCGGTTGGCCTAATCCAAAACATACGCGCTGTCGCTAAGCGGTACTACGACGCTGGGTTATCAAGTGGATCGCTCAAGCCAGCCGTGTCCTATCTAGCTAGGTGCGCGTTCACATGAAAGGGGTCGTATCTGGAGCATTCGACCAATCACAGACATGGAGAAGCGCACTGACAGCGCAGCGTCATACTTCCTGAATGAAAAGTGAACATTAATACTAGTCAAAAATGAAGAAGTTAAACTTTAAACATCCATGACTTAAACCCTTGATCAGGATCAAAGCCTCAGAGCTGCAGCTGCACGGTGAACACAGCTGGGAACAGAACAAATGTTTGAATGCGTACATTAACAGGTTTATGATATTACTGCCCGTCTAAAACACGATCTGACTTTAATTACATTTGTCTCGAGTGTTTCGTCAACTTAATGTGTTGCTTAAAATAATACTTCTGCATCCAGTCTGTGACCCTGTGAGTGTTGCACGGCCAGATACGGCTCAGCTGACTCAGATAAGGAGATATGTGATACATTATGAAGTGATATGCCGCGGACTGTACTTAATGTACTCTGATCCGGTTACTTATGTTGTGGCAGATATTTAAGTAAGCTTTCTTAACGCTAATGTTCTAACAGTCAGACTGCTCTGAAGATGGAGGTGATATTCTATTAATGTTCACGTTCACACAGTCGCTGATTTTTGCCGGCCGTCTTTCCTGCAACGGCAGCTTTTCTGTATTTCCTTTCTCCTGTAATATGACTTGATCGCTTTAAACTCCGCACACTGAGCTCTGATTGGTCAGCAGGCAGTGCTTTCACTGAGTTGAGCTCTTAGCCTGCAACCTAACCTGGTCCCGACCAGGTTAGCTGCTTAGCATCAGTTACCATGGAGATCTAGCCTGCTAAAAAGAGAACCAGCTTCGTAGGACCGGAGAGCCGGAGTTTCCCCTGAATTTAGCCGCTAAGAGAACATCCTGCTTCGTAGTATACCCCCCAGGAACACATCCTTCTCGGGGCGTAGATGACCCCGAGCCATAAGAGACAACAAATGTGATTCAGTGTCCCTCAGCTGTTTAGTCTATTGAAGAATGTTCTTATTAAACTCTGAACTAGTTCAAACCTTGAGCTACAGGAGGGCTCTTCAGAATTGATTGTGGCAGTCACGATCTGTCTTTATGGTGTTTTGTCTTGTCTATATCTGTCTTTGGTTTTCTGTCTGCGTTGTGTTTTGTCTGGTTTAGATCTGTCGTTAGTTTCCCTGGTGTGTCTGATTACCCGATTGTGTTCACCTGTGGCCCCTGTGTTTTCTCCTCCCTCCTCACCTGTGTCTTGTTTGTGTGATTAGTCTTGTGTGTATTTAAGTTCTGGTTTTTCTGTCTGTCTTTGTCGGTTCGTCTTGTGTATTGGCTTGTCCTCGGTGAGTGTTCTTTTCTGTCATTGTCATTTTAGCCTTGAAATAAAGGAATTTCACGTTAATCTGCATTTGGGTCCTACCTGCTTCACACATCGTACCATTACGAACCGACCATTATGGACCCAGCTGACTCAGCCCATTTGATGCTACAGGCGGAATGTCTTGGATACTCTCTGGAGTACATTTTTTATACGTGGATAGGCGCCTCATCTAGACGGGGTAGAGAGGCTGCGTTGAAGGAGGCACGTCAGGAGGTTGCTCGCAAGCCCTGGCTCTGGAGCTTGTTGCCCGAGTGGCTTAGGGTTTTCTCACGTAGCCCAGTGCCAGTCTTCATGTTCTGACCCTTTCTTGGGGTCTGGGCTGGCGTTTGGAGGTCCACGAAGCCTCCAAAAGACTCCTAAGAGACGCAAGGCCAGGGTTCCAGCCCCAGTTCCGGCTCCAGAACCGGCCTACAAGGCCATGGATCCATGTACCAGTACTGGCCCACACAGCCATGCTTCCATTCTCCATTACCTGGCTTACACAGCCAGGGTCCAGGCTTCCACTCCGCGCCCAGCAGCAATGGTTCCGACTCCAGAACCGGTCCCCACAGCCATGGTTCTGGCTCCAGAACCGGCCCATGCAGCCACGGTCCCTGCTACAGAACCAGCCGACACAGCCATGGTCCCAGCCCCAGTCATGGCCCCAGCAGCCATGGCTCCGGCCCCAGCAGCCATGGTTCCGGCTTCAGTACCGGCCCCAGTAGCCATGGTCCCAACTCCAGTTTCGGCTCCAGGACTGGCTCTCCGGCCGACACCAGCTCCCCGTGTCCTGTCGGCGTACCGGCCGACTCCAGCACCTCGTCTCCTGTTGGCTCTCCAGCCGACGCCAGCGTACCGGCCAACGCCAGCTCCCCGAGGCCTGTCGGCGTACCGGCCGTCTCCAGCTCCTCGTCTCCTGTTGGTTCTACAGCCGACGCCAGCACCCCGTGTCCTGTCGGCGTACCGACCGACACAAGTCCCCTCTCAGGTCCCCTGTCGAGTTCCCTCTCGAGTCTCCTCTCGAGTCCCCTCTCGAGTCTTCTCTCCAGTTCCCTCTCGAGTCCCCTCTCGAGTTCCCTTTCAATTCATCTCTCGAATCTCCTCTCGAGTCCCTGTTCATGACACTTCTCAAGTCCCCTCTCGAGTTCCCTCTCGAGTTACCTCTCGAGTCCCTGTTCATGACACTTCTCAAGAAGTCCCCTCTCGAGTTCCCTCTCGAGTCTCTTCTCAAGTTCCCTCTCGAGTTCCCTCTCAAGCCCTCTCTCTCGAGTTTCCACTCAAGTCCCTACTCAAGTACCGTTGAAGGTTCTGCTGGGGGTCCTGCCAACCCTTTGTCCTGTCCCGTTGGAGGCCCCGCCATCTACTCTTCTGCCGGGGGTCCTGCCAGTCCTGTGTCCTGTGCCGTTGGAGGCCACGCCGACAAGTCTCCTGCCGGGGGTCCTGCCAACCCTGTGTCCTGTCTCGTTGGAGGTCCCGCCGTCAACTCTCCTGCCAGGGGTCCTGTGTCCTGTGCCGTTGGAGGCCCCGCCGACTGCTCTCCTGCCGGGGGTCCTGCCAACCCCATGTCCTGTTTCGTTGGAGGCCTCGACATTACATGTTTCGCCGGGGGTCCTGCCAACTCCTTGTCCTCTTCCGTGGGGAATCTTGCAGACACCTGTCCCGCCGGCTCTGGTTACTGTCCGGTCAACACCGGCTCCTGCCCGGTCCCCTGAGAGCTGTGGTCTTCGTACCTCCTCAAACTCTGCCTTGCCCCCGGGACGTCCGCCCGAGAACTCCTTTTTGAACTCTGCTTTGCTCCCGGGCCGTCTGCCCGAGATCCCTTCCTGGTCCTCTGCTGTGCCCCTGGGTTGTCAGCCCAGACCCGTCCTCCAGGCCCCCTCCACCCACCCTGGTGGCCCTAGTTTTGGCCCCAGCAGCCATGGCTCCGGCCCCAGCAGCCATGGTTCCGGCTTCAGTACCGGCCCCAGTAGCCATGGTCCCAACTCCAGTTTCGGCTCCAGGACTGTTTTGTCTTTGTTTATCACCTAGCCTTGAAATAAAGGAATTTTCACTTTATTCTACATTTGGGTCCTGCCTGCTTCACACACCGTAACAATCTCAACCGTGTGGTCAGACCGTGACCCGTGACATGTCTTGTGAATTCTCCAGTCGAAGCTCCAAATAAACTGTCAGTGTTTGCCATCAAAGCTCCAGCTCTCCATCGTGTCTCTTTGAGTCCTGACTCCTATTGCTTCAGAGGTTTCCCCCACAATACCATTTTCCACGGCTAGTGCTGCGTACCTGGACTCACATTCAGGTTCAGGTCCAGAGGTTCAGGTTCAGGTCCAGACTTATAAGTCCGGACCTGAACCCATGGCTTGTGTCAAGTTGTGTGAGTAACTAAAGTGAACTTATTGTGAGCTAATTATCAATTGAAAATTAACTCATCAACTCAAATTCAAACTCGTCAGGTTTATTGCGCTCCCTTCCAACTTGTGTCTACATTTCTCTACAAAGTACAAATGTAAAAAAAACACTTTTTGCCACTTAGTCTACAAATGACTTCTGACAGCAACCACAGTGAACTACTACAAAGTTCAAACATTTATTTAATTTGCCAAACTAAAGTAACCAAACAGTCCCTGAGCTGACTGAGCCTAAATCCCTAAAGCGTTGCTGAAAGGTAGAGTGTAGAGTAGACTATACATTACACAGCATTACACTGTTACACACCTACTATACAGTATACACTGTAGTGACTGTACAGTCAGAGTGTACTGTACTGTCTGTACACCATGTCTTCTCTACAACTCTACATGTGTACATTATACAGTATACTACATACATAGTGATGTACATACATACTGTTAGAAATTAAAATCAATGTTGATATGGCGTAATTTTGAATTAAATACACTATTTAATTTAAATCAGTTTTATTCTGAAAAAAACGGAAGTTCACACTATTAACGTAATACTTTTATTCCGAAAATTATTCACTTCCGGTTAGCATTAGCATGTGGCGAAATGCTACGTTTTCAAACGGTGAATTGAAGGTGAAAGGACATGTGATGTTGTACACTGAGCACACTGGGGTTAGCACTCATTTATTGACGCTGAATAACGTTTATCAGGGAATGTTTAAATAACCACGGACAACAGAATATACGTAAGTGCTAGTTTTTTTGCGAGTCCAAGTACCGGTTCCCGGCGTTCCGGTTTTAACCGGACTTGAACCGAAACTTTTTACAAGTCCAGTACCGGTTCGGCGTACCGGTACGCAGCACTATCCACGGCTATATAAAGGTCCTACTCTAAGTGCACTGCCTCTGCACATAATGATGTGCTGCAGCATTACCTGAAGTTTAACTTCAACCCTTTCTTCAATCATCAAATCTTCTGTGGGAGTATTGCAACTTCAATAAAAGATGTCTTACCTTCCTGTCAGGGTCTATGGAGCTGGCAGTGGAGTTGACAGAAGGAGTCCGCATGAAAACATCTCTCCCCAACCCCCTCTGCTCCTCATCATCATTCCTCCTCTCCTCCTCTTCCTCCTCTCTCTGCACCTCTGTTACACTCTCTACTTCTGCCTCATAGCCTTTCTCCTCTTCCATGCTTTCTCCATCATGAACCTCTGCATCTGCTTCTTCCTGGTTAGTGACATCACAGGGCGTGGAGCCAGCCCATTGGTCCTCCCCTGCGTCGCTGTCCGAGTACACGACAGCCAGCTCAGCTTGGAGGCAGTCGCTAAGGTCATCTCTGTTGTCGGGGTCGTGACCCCAGGTGTCTAAAGGATCAAGGGTGGCCGTCATGGGCTCTGATGCTGAAGGACTGAAGAAGTCCTTCATCTCAACTGTGTCTCCTCTTCCTCCATCTTCTCTCTCTGTGTCTCCTCTTCCTCCATCTTCCCTGTCTGTGTCTCCTCTTCCTCCATCTTCTCTCTCTGTGTCTCCTCTACCTCCATCTTCTCTCTCTGTGTCTCCTCTTCCTCCATCTTCTCTCTCTGTGTCTCCTCTACCTCCATCTTCCCTCTCTGTGTCTCCTCTTCCTCCATCTTCCCTCTCTGTGTCTCCTCTCCCTCCATCTTCTCTCTCTGTGTCTCCTCTACCTCCATCTTCTCTCTCTGTGTCTCCTCTTCCTCCATCTTCTCTCTCTGTGTCTCCTCTACCTCCATCTTCCCTCTCTGTGTCTCCTCTTCCTCCATCTTCCCTCTCTGTGTCTCCTCTTCCTCCATCTTCCCTCTCTGTGTCTCCTCTACCTTCATCTGTCCTCTCTGTTTCTCCTGTCCCTTCTTCCTTTCCTTCTGCGTCTCCTCTTCCTCCATATTCTTCCTCCTCTCCTTTTGTCTCTGTGTCTTCATCTCCTTCTCCTGTGTGCCATCCCTTCTGCTCTCCTATCTCAAAAACAAGGTAATCACACTCTTCATCTTCATTTATTTTTCCATTTTCTTTCTCTGCAGCCTCTTCCTGCTCATCTGTGATTGGCTGATGCCCCCCATGGAGCACTTCCTGGCTGTGCCAGCTAGCCAAGTTTTCTGTCTCCATGTCTGTTAGCGGTGGTGATGAGCTGATCTCCATGGTATCTGAACGTGTTGGCTCTATAGGAGAGGGAGAGTCGGTTACAGGGTTATTGTTGCTGGAGCTACCTAGCTCAGCTGTTGTCCTCCTTAGCCCAGCTGATGCTCTCTGTGGACACAAACAATATTTCATTTGAAACCTCATTACTTAATAAATGTGTGAATACTAATCATTGTAATCATTATCTGAATATTCTTGGTTAGTATTATATGGAAGTCCATAACTGTCAGAAAAATAACAACATAAAAAAAATGAAAATAATCAAGCAGATTTTATTTATGTAGCCCATTATCGCAAATTACAAATGTGCCTAAAGGGGATTAACACAATTATTTCGAAATGGACATATAAATACGACCATGGTAAAAAGAATGTAACTAATTACTTTTACTCATGTTGTATTTAAAGACAACATATTCTGCTAACGTTCAGGTGTATATCAGTATGTACTAGTGTCTTTACTGTGACATGTTTTAAGTAGGGCTGTCAAGTTAACGCGTTAATAACTAATTATTTTAACGCGATTAACGCGTGTGTATTTTTTGTCCTCGGCCGCCCCGTAGTTTCAGAGCGCATCGAGTTTAAAATACCATCTACAAGCTGATGCTAACAGCCCCGCTCCTGCCGCCCGCTTGTGGCAGACCACACTTCCACGCTCACAGGCAGGCACCGACTGGCCATCGGGAGGACCGGGAGGGTGTGTGTGTGTGGCCCGAGCGAGCAAGAGAGAGACCTTACGTGCATTGTTGTTGTTAGCATCTGGTGCTAGCTAGCTGCGCTAACGGATATAAGGAGCTGTTTAAATGAAAACAGAGGCAGCCCTACTTTAAACCCCTAGCCCTACATTGGTCAGACATTAAGGGGGTAAAAACGCAAATCCCGGCAATTTCTACCGGAGCCTCCGCCATGGAGCATCGGCTATTCTCATGCTGCTGTTAATCTGGAGATCAACAGACACTAGCGGCCCGTGCATATGATTATATAATCAGACAACGTCCGTTAAAAAACATTATAACATAATGAGAGACGTTCTGCAGTAAGAACGAAGAAGTTCTTAATTTTATGTAGTTGACGGAGCATTTGTACTTTACACGACACTTTTCAACACAATTCTGCTTCACTCTTTAACTAAACAACCGCGGATGTCTTGAAAGACTCTTTCGCTTAAGATTTTTGAAGACATCCGCATTCTTGTGACACGTAAATAATACGCTTCCTATGTTTTGGTGCGGACTGCGTTCACACCAGCAATTAACCGCTCCAGAGTTGGCAAGCAAGTGCTCCGAGACCACCTATTTTAGCGGACCAGAGTCCGGTTGTTTAGTTCACTTAAGAGGTCTCAGACTGTGTTCATACCGACCCAAACGAACCGCACCAAGCGGCTAAACGCACCAGGGTTCGATTCAACCGGACTATAAAAGGCTGGTGTTAATGCACCCTTAGAACCTTCGATCCCTCTGGGTTCTGTCGGAAAACTTTTAATGTGTGAACTATGAATTAAGGTTTTAGATTAGAAAATAACCCCAGCATGATATGTTTAGTAGGATTATAATGTTGCAACGAGAGAAGGTAAAAACCCTGTATTAGTTTGGACGTATTTTTCTTCAAATAAACTGATCCCACCTTTTGGACTGGGACAACTTAAAGGAAATCTGCTCTCTCCTCTCCTGCTTTAAAGGTAAGACTGCACCCTGCCACACTCACACTTAGGTATAACACACCTCATTGACTGATATCAAAATCCTTCGGGATCGCTTAAACAGATTAAGAGAGTCGTCTGAATTGAAACAGCAGTTAATTTAAACTGGTTCTTCAGGAGTTAAAAGAGGTGAGATCTTGCTGACGTTGGTGGATCTGAGCTAAGCAGTAAACTTACATAGACTCAGTAACTTCGGTAAGGTCAATTAGTAGGTCTGAGTAATTTGCCGGAATAAATTATCAGCTCCTATCGACTCTTACAATATATATTTTTTTGTGTACACTTTGATTAACTATCTCATAACTGGGACTTGTCAATATCGTAAAGTGATCACATTTAAATACAAAATCTAAACGTTTAAACTTTTAAATTATCTACAAAAGTCTTAATTGTGACTAATGGTGCGTTCACACCGGACGCGATGCGATGTTTGGGGGCAACGCGATTACATGTAAAGTCAATGCAGAGACGCGGACGGAGGCGAATTCGCTCTGACAGCGTGCATGAAGCGATTGATGTGAATGCCGAGGCGCGATTGGAGGGGGCCGTGACAAACGCTCGAATTACATTTTTTCAACTCGAGCATCAAATTCGCGTAAAGCGATCTTGCGGTAGCCAATCAGTGGTGAGGATCTCAGCATGCCTTCAATGACGTAGAACCACAAAACCAAAACATCAGCCATTAGCTGTTAGTACTCAGAGCTCACATCTCCTCATATCTGTTCAGAAACTATTCAAAAGTTCAACAAGAACAAACCACAGACTGTCTGTGTCATGGCGAATACAGTCGCTGCTTTATTTATGTCTGTACGACATTGTTGTGAGTGTGGACGGAGCAGATCAGTGGCGTAACTATCGCCGGTGCAGCCGGTGCATTGCACTGGGGCCCACAGCCGTCCAGGGGCCCATGCAAAATAAAAAAAATAATATAATTATTGTTATTTTTCTTTATGTTTTTTTAATATAATTTGTTGGGGCCCCAATTATATTTTGTGGGGCCCCAATTGACTTGTTCACGCAGTCTTCAAATTAACCTAGCAACCTAAATTAATTTGTCTGTCCAATGACAGGCTTGCTCCCTTTCATGTCATGTGATACCTTGCGTGACAAGCGAACCGTTAAATCAACATAAAAAGTTATATGTACTACATAGCTATAGCAGCAGCAAGATCGGCAGAATTATAACAAATTGAATAGCTAGCATTTATAATGTACGGAGCCCTGGAGGGTTCATTGAGAGAAAAATAAATAAAACGTGGCCACGCTTTAGTAACTCGTGCGCACGCTTTAGTAACTTGTGCGCACGAGTTACTAAAGCGTGCGCACAAGATAATAAAGCATGGCCTCGTTTTATTTAAATTGAGGGATTCCTGTCCGTGACTCACAGAATCTGCTGCCCACAGCTGTTTTATAGAAGGAAAACATCCTTCACTTTATGAAATCTCTGTGGCACCAGTGGCCTGTACTACGAAGCAGGATTTGCTATTTACACTATTCATTCATGAAGTATGACGCTGCGCTGTCAGCACGTGTCTCCATGTTTGTGATTGGTCAAATGTTGGTAACCCCGTCCCAGAGCCGTATAATTATAATTATAATTATACTTCAGCCGTATAATTCTAATTATAATTATACGGCTCTGCCCCGTCCCTTCCACATGAACGCACTCTCAACCGGACAGAGAAGCCCTGGTTGATTTGCTGAGTTGATAACCAGCTTCGTAGGACCGCTTAGCGACATCGCGTTTGTTATGGTTAGTTAAGCCGGGTAAATCAAACATATCCAGGGTCTGTTGAACTGGCTTCGTCGTACAGGGCACTGGAGGCAGTAACGTGTAACCCAGCAGAATCTGAGAAGAGCAGCACCAGCTGCAAAGAGCGGTGCCTTTTACTGTTTACTTCACTGCGTTGCCCTTCATTAGAACCGCTGGATAGAGATTGAGGCTGCTACGTTCAACCACACACACCTCTACACACATCGAACTACCAGAGTATTCCCCCTCGTTTTATGAAGGAGATGTCCTGTCACCGGGGCGCATGATGTGTGTGTCTATCTGTTCAGCTCCGCTCTGTGTGTGCGTGTTCGGTGTGTGTGTGTCCGACACCCCCGGCATTTGTTTTCAAATTACCACGAACAGTAATTTACACAAATCTGGTTCTCTATAATTATATGTGTATTCCCAAGTGAAAGAAATTCGTTTAATCTTAATCTCGATGTGCTATAGTCCTGCCGGAGTGCACCGGAACGAACGATACTATCATAAACAAAGGCCCACACACACACACACACACAAAACGAGGCCACACTTTATTAACTCGTGCGCACGCTTTAGTAACTCGTGCGCACGCTTTAGTAACTCGTGCGCACGCTTTAGTAACTCGTGCGCACGAGTTACTAAAGCGTGCGCACGAGTTACTAAAGCGTGGCCACGTTTTATTTATTTTTCTCTATGAACCCTCCAGGGCTCCGTAATAATGTACAGCAAACCAAAACACAAGAGCGGCGAAGAAAAAGGACAAGAGAGAACAAGGAGATGTAAAGGCTAAACTGACAAAATTAGACCGTTTTTTTTGTCATAGATCGCCCTCGAAATCGAACTCTAACGTTGGTAATGTTGACGTGCAGCGGCAGCCGGAGGCTAACGATAACTCACCTGCCTCACCATCGTCTAGCTCCACAAGTGAAGCTGTATCCGTGGCTGTGCGACCTTCGTCTCCAGCCATGAGCCAGGAGGAGAGGATGGATTTGGCTGTGCCTGGCGGTGGTCCTACAGTTCCCGCAAGGGCCCCTTCCCCAACCGATAGGGAACTCTATGGCGCTATTGAGACCCCCGATGCCAAGATCAAAGGCTATTATTTTAGCAACCGGTCCATGTAGGCCTACCGGCCCATTCCCCAGAGACACACATCAAGGAAACAGGTGTTTCTCCGAGATCTATTACACCACCACTACCAGAGCAGGTATCAAACTGCCACGGACATGGCTGTGTTACTCCCCCACCCTGGACTGTGCCCAGGGGTGGACTGGCCATCAGGACGTTCGGGACGAATCCCGATGGGCCGGTACTGAAGTGGGCCGGTCGGACGATGTGGGCCGGCCGGTAACCGACAGGACTCGACATTATAAATGGCCCGCTGGCCCGGAAGCACTATTTAGACACCCCGGGCCAGCATAACGTAGGCTACTTTCCACTTGCCCGCTCGGGCCACTAAAAATATTGCTTTAAAAAAATGGTCCTGTGGTATTGGTATTTTGACTAGCAATTTAGTTAAATTGTTTCGTTTATTAACGCTACAACATAGCGTTCCGTGAGTCGGTTGTCGTTGTTGGGTGAAAAGCAAACAGCTGTTACTGTAGCTGCGGAGCGCAGCGCGAGCAGGCTCCCGTGAGCAGGAGCGCGCTCCATCACTACAGACTATCACGCCATTTAACCATTCGCCAAAAATGTTTTTAATACTAGCGGTAGCCGGCCAAGCGGCGTGCAAAAAACAATCTTCAAATAAAAGAAAGTCACCGGAGGAGTTAAAGGAGAGTGACAGGGAGCATGAGAAAAAGAGGGAGAGAAAGTTTCAGCCAGCTTGATCGATGGAGTTGGCTTCTAGTGCTGCAGTGACTCGTCCTAAATCCCTTGTATAATCTATCGATTAGATTTATGATTCAAAAATTATAAAAGTAGGGTAGACATGTGGAGATTATCCGGCTGAACAAAACGTGCATTTATCAAACAGGTTTGTTTCCCACAGACCTTATTTCCAGCTATTTTCCAAAACCCTGTGGAGAAATCCCGTTGCTTTTTGTCGACGGAACCAGCAGTATAAACAAGGTCTTCTGTCGGCTCTGTACATCAATGCCGACCTATGCTGACAAGTAAGTGAAGAGTAGACAATATAAAGGTATTGGCGAAATGTCCCAGCAGTTTAATGAAGGTCATAATCTAATCAATTACATAGCCATTACATGTCTAACTCCTAATGACAGGAAGGGAGAATGCACATTATACAAATAATAATACTCATAATAATAGCAGACATTTGTTAACAATGACCACAATATCATTATTTTAATAAACCAAATATGAACAATTGAGAAAAATGAGGAAGAACTGATGATTAAAATGTTGTAGTACAAGATATCCTGATAAACTCGGCTTTCTTGGGGTTTGTGGAAACAGTGGACACGTCAGCTCGTGAACTTCAAAAGAAAATCCTGGACAGCAGAGAGTACGGATTTCACCTGAGCAAGTGTCGGGGCCAGGGATACGATGGCGCGGCGAACACGAGTGGGGTCTATGCAGGCCAGGATCATGGAGATGGAACCGCTTGCCAAATATGTAAACTGTGCTGCACACAATTTAAATCTGACACTGAATGACTCCGTAAAGAATATAGCGGAGCTGCGCAATTGTTATGATATTGTTGAGACTCTTTCTACTTTTTTCAGCCAAAGTATTAAGAGATGGTCACTCCTTTCCGGTATCACGTCATCAGAACTCTCAGAGCATGGTAAAGTTACCCTGAAGCGCCTCTGCCCAACCAGGTGGTGCTCAAGACATGATGCAATTGCTGCCCTTAGATACCGGTATGTAGATATCATGAAAGCTCTAACTAGAATCTCCCTGGTCAGCGAAAAGAGGGAGGAACGGGACGAGGCTACAGCCCTAAAGAAACATATGGAACAATTCAGCTTTATTTTTCTTGTCGTACAACAGACAAAAATACTGGAAAACATGAATGCAGTGTCAAAGATGTTGCAGGCAAAGGATGTAGACATCCACAAAGCTGTTGGTGTCCTCCAAAGCACAGTCCAGGCCCTATCTGCATAGCGAGATTACTTTGACCAGGTCAAACGCACCGCTCAGAGTCTTGCTGAGAGACGGGGAGCGTAGAGCGAGTTCACAGAAATTCGCAAAAGAAGGATGAAACGCCACTTCGATGAACTCAGTCAAGGCGAGAGGCTTAGTGATGGCGAGAGCCGTTTCAGAATGAATGTGTTCAACGCCAGCCTGGACATCATTAACAGCCAGCTGTCCCAGAGGTTCACTTCTATGCGTGAAGCGAACGAACTGTTCCAGGCTATCCACCCCGGGACGTTGAACCGTGCGCAGGACGATGCCCTTCACCAACACGCGCATCGCCTTGTGGACCACTTCAGCAGGGATTTATCCCCCAGTTCCCCCATCCAACTCCTTGCATTCAGAGCCTGCTTTAAGACTGAACTAGCTAAAGAACCATCTGTGAAGGATATGGCCAAGATGCTTATTGTGGACCACAGCTCAATGGCAGCCACATTTAGCGAAGTGTGCACAGCATTGCTGTTATATATCACTGTACCTGTCACTGTTGCAACCGCAGAACGCTCTTTCTCAAAGTTCAAATTGATTAAGACGTATTTAAGAAGCAGCATGGGACAAGAAGGACTCAGTGGATTGGCAACACTCTCAACAGAGAACAGCAGGGCCCGGAAGTTTGACCTGAGCAGCGTTGTTGACGACTTTGCTGAGCACAAGGCCCTCAAGATTAACTTCAAATGGTGATGAGAAGCTTTTCTCTTGATATGGAGAGGGGTCGGAGATTTAAATCTGTAGCAATGTAATTGTGACCTCTCTTATGTTGAACATGCGCATGGTGGGCACCTAACCTGTGTCTGTGATAACGTTTGGCCGCTGTGCCATGATGAAGAATCATTCATTCTGTGATTGTGTGATTAGTTCGCTGTGCCGTTGTTTTTTGAAGCATGAATTTTTGAATAGTCTAATAAATATAAAATAATTGCCAGTGTTATCAGTTGCAAGTGTGTATTTGTTGTAATAATGACGACTTGATTTGAAGCCTGTGTTTGTGAGTGAGAGTGAGAGAGTGAGAGAAAGAGAGATAGAGCACGTGCTCCAGGAATAATGCCTAATCAGAATAATTTAAAGTCCAGATTCAATGTTGTTTGCATAAGTAGGCTATATTTTTCGTTTCGTTTATTTTCGCTTTAGTTAATTTCAAGACAAATTTGGGAAATTTGTTTGTTTGTTAAGAGTTTTAAATAGATTTTGAAAGTGGAGAGAGAGAGAGAGAGAGAGAAAAAAAAGAAGCAAGCAGCGCTGAGTTGGCCAAAAAAAATATTTGCACCGGGGCCAATCACAACCTTGTTACGCCACTGGAGCAGATACAACGTTAGCTTAGCCTGATCGATCCGATCTCCATTCAGAAAACACGCATTATAAAAGGTTTCTCGCCTGCCGTCTGTCTGCAGACTTGTCAAAGCATTAATTCATGGTTTTTACTAACCGGTATCAGTATTTTGTTACTTCGGCATCATTTTGAAACGTGTATTACAATTAGATCACGGTAAAATATGTTCATTTTGTTGTAGTTGTAGCCCCCTGTGCAGCGCTTCT
Organism: Champsocephalus esox; assembly: GCA_036324585.1. Classification (NCBI taxonomy): domain Eukaryota; kingdom Metazoa; phylum Chordata; class Actinopteri; order Perciformes; family Channichthyidae; genus Champsocephalus; species Champsocephalus esox. The sequence continues at coordinate 53,150 of CM070481.1, read as the reverse complement.
CATTTGAATGATGCGAGTAAACACAGCTGACAGCCGCGGTGAAACTCGAGCGTTTAGAGTGATGCAATAGGAGCGATTAGAGCGAAGCGAATATTCACATCGCGTCCGGTGTGAACGCAGCATATTGAGAGTGAGTCTCGATATCATTTTCTGTTTGTCTTTGTAACCTTTCCTTTCTTATCTTTTCCTGGTGGAAAGGTGATCCCTTTAAGCATTTACATTACTAAAACAAAATCTATTAGAAAGCTGCAGCTGATTCAGAACGCTGCTGCTCGAGTCCTCACTAACACTAAGAAAGTGGATCAGTCCAGTTGTGAGGTCTTTACACTGGCTTCCTGTCTGTCAAAGGCTTGATTTCAAAATACTAATGCTGGTTTATAAAGCACTGAACTCTAACATTATATTGCTTTATGTGTTTTATGTGAACATTTAAATAGCAATGATTGCCTTAGAAAAAGAAAAGCATACTTCAGTACTGAACGGGTAGATGATGTTATAACTGTAACCATTCCATAGCAGGGATTATAGCAGAGTGTACTAAACTCAAGCCCTCATAGTGTTACCATGGTGGCACTGCGTTGGCTGTGAGTGGGTTAGCAGAATATTATGGTCTGTCGTTCCAGGCATGTGCTGGTCACAGAGAAGAAGAGTTGCTATGGTAACAGTAAGAGGAAGGCAAGCTGCTATACTCAGTTCTTTTTTTAGTTAAGTCCCAATGTCAGGCGATAGATCCAAGTAATCACAATGTTCAGTTACGTAAATGCTCCTTTTCCCTTCCTGAGCCGTATGATGAGTATATCCATGTAATGAGAAGCACAGAACTTTGAAACTTTGAATTATGAAAAAGAGCATGATAGGGCCCCGAGATATTAACAAACAGAAGAACTGATATCACCACAGAAATACAATTGATGTACAGTATTCAAGCATTGTAATGCTCTGCATCTTTGACCCATGAAACTAAGTGTGATCTGGGGCCTCATTTATAACGGGATATAAGCTCAAAAGATGGCGTACGCCAGTTTCTACGCAATGTTTGCGATTTATAAAATACTAACTTGACGGGGAAATGTGCGGTCCTCCACGCAAACTCTAACCCATGCGTACGCACTAAGCACAACAACGGGAGAAACGAGAAACTGCGACCCCGTTGGCAGAAGGAAGAATGGAGAGAAGTATGTGGAAATAATATCATAAACAAAATGTTACCTCTCATTTATCAGATATGAAGAATTCATTTTCAAACTTTGATTAAAGCCAATCTTAAAATGATGAAACAAATGCCTGTTTGAGACTCCTCAGTGCACACACACACATAACCTGGAGAAATAAATAAATACGGATATGTTATTGAAAACCACAGTAGGCCTATATGTTGTGTTAATGTTATGAAATGTTTTCTCATAAATGATGCGGTAAGCAGGAGGACAGAATTACGTCTAAACTGACGCCGTTTTGCATTTCTATAGGTTGTAGATACGAGCATGGTTTTATATACTATCACGTTTAATCGTGTTTTATGCCATTTGCCAAGACTTGAAAAGTCGCTCGTAAAACACAGGAAGCCTATGTGTATTCTTTTTGTCATTAACTTTTTTCGGACCACTTATTTATTTATTTTGGTGATGATCCGACCTGCATGCTGCTCCTCTGTTCAAACTGCATCCACCAAACAATGTGATTTATCTCGACCTCCCCAAAATAACCAGAATCTGACACGGTGTGAGACGTCTGTTTTAGCTGTTCTGTCGTCATTTCCTGCGATCTCCTTCATGCGGAATGAATGAATGGGCGTTTCTTTGACTATTTATAGGCAAATCTGGGCGTTACGTGAAGCCCAAAAAGCTGCGCCGCATTTAGAGTCGATTGTGATTTATAAAGACAAACCGGCGTAGGAAGTGCCATACGCACTTTCCTCGCCGGTACGCAATGTTTGGTGAATCGGAAAATGTCGGAAACTTTCTGTAGGCCAACCTATTTTTTGGATTACTACTATGTAAGCAACCTTCCCACGTGAAGGTTACGCACTGCGTTATAAATGAGGCCCCTGGTCAGGCCCTCAAGGCATTTTCTCAGAACAAGCTTCATCCAAAGTTCATTGCACCATGATCTCTCCATCACTCAAACATCAGCAGAGTTAAATCATTTCTGAAATCGATTAGATAAAAGCCTCAGTCGCTGGGCTTTCATAAGCCTTTATGAAGAAGATTGAATGGCAGTGCATTGATTGTTCTGCAGTGAGTACATCTCTGATGCTTAGTACAGCCACATTTTCAGAGAAGTCATGGGAAGAGATTTGAGAGCTCTCCACTCTAATCCACGCTAGCGATCACTCCCTGGACCTTACCCATGACCTTATGGATCATCTGTCTATCCCTCTGTCCAATTGCACAACTTTTATTTGAATTTGGAAAATACAATTATATGAAAGACACCGTATAGACTGTCAAATTGACTTTACATTGACTTCATTTCAAGCCTCTGTTGTTGCCCCAATTTACAGCCGGAGGTACGTGCGTGTGTGTGTGTGTGTGTGTGATTACAGAGCAGCTTTAGATATCATGTGTGGAGGATGAGGAAAATGTAGCCTCATCAATCAGCATTCAACAATGCACTATTCTGTTATATTCACTCACATATATGGGCCTATATTCCTTCAGTGTGACATTCTGATGATAACAGATTCTATTGAGTGCTGAGTTAAATGTATTACATAAGAATGCATCGTAAAATCGGGCAAATCACCAACATCGTGACAGATAAAAGCACAAACAGAAGCCAAGCGAACCGAGCTTCGATGATAGCTCGAGCTAATCCAAAGCCTCGCGCATACACCAAACGTCCCCGCGCAATGAGACTCGCAGCCCGGGAAACGTGCTGGCTGTTTATCATCAAGAAGACGCTGACGTGTGTCGGTGGTTTGTCTATTTACCTACCAACAGCTTCCAGCACAGCAACCAGAACGAGATCATCTCCAGGCGGCCACGGCGCGCGCACTCCTCTCCCCCGCTACCCGACGGCAGCGCGAGGAGCCAGGCGACCACTCGCTGGCGCGAGGAGGGACGCATTAAGCAGCTGTTTGCGCGCGCGTGTGTTCGCGCGCGTGCGTGTGTGTGTGTTCAAAGTGAGGAGAGAGAGAACACAGGAAGGGATGTATCGACCCGCAGTGTTTTATGTTCCAGGTGAATTAGAGCAGAAGAGATACATCTGTATTGGCAGAATATTGTATCTCTTTTTCTCTCTCTCTCTCTCTCTCTCTCTCTCTCTCTCTCTCTCTCTCTCTCTCTCTCTCTCTCTCTCTCTCTCTCTCTCTCTCTCTCTATCTCTCTCTCTCTCACTCTCCTCCCTCTACTAATGCACGCGCGTGCTGCATCCGGCCACCCCCCCCCCAACACTGCAAAAGATAGCCATCTCGATAAATTGATACAGGGATTAAGTGTGTTTGTAGTCCGACATGAAAGTTGGCATTGCAAGGGTTCCCTCGACAAAAAACATTGGGATTTTTCCGTTGGATTTTGACGTGGAAAATAGTTTGTGGTGAACACACGTTTATGACACTACAGAATAACTTCACATATTTTAGACACCTGTATGAGTTTCAGTGGCGGCTGGTGCATTTGTCTCCAGGGGGTGTTCTACCAACATGAAGATAAATGTATACACAAACACAAAGTCATATTACAACGCAGGGCTAGCTCAAAGGCACACAGCACTTGATACAGTCTATTATTTTAGTGCCTGTTTTTGTCAACCTCCTTATTATGCTTACTGATCCCTATCCTGTACCCTCATTGGACAGCTGTGTTTACTTTCCTAAACATGGCTAGTCGCAGAGCATCATCCATGTGGACTCTAGTTTGTTCAAGCTTTTTAGTTGTTTCTGATATGTGCTTTAAGTCGCTCACACCTGTCTGGATCCATGCTGGGTCAGGTCCAGAGACTGGGCTGATCCTGATGTTTGAAAAGGGAGGCAGGGGAAGCTAAATATAGCACTGTACTTGCTACCAACACATTCTCACTCCCAACTCGGCCTATGTTGACGTTATGTCAGGGTCCCTGTCGTCACTTTCCAACGCAAGGGAGGTCTTTAGCGTTGAGGTTCAACTATCAGGGAGTCCCATTGACTTGCATAGAGCTCCCTGAACGTTGGTAATAGACGAGTTGGGATCGCGGGGAAATGCTCTCCGCAGATTCATTCTCACAGCGTTTATCAACCTTTTTCTTATTCAATATCAAGCCACACTTATTGTTTTTACTTCTTTATTTTCATTGAATAATGTAGGACTTTTGTTGCCGTCAGTTATGGGGAGAGTAGGGGCTCAGAATACTGAAATCTGTATTGTTTCATCGTTTTTTCCTTCTAATGTTGTATTCTTTTCTAAACCACACACTGTTATTTACTCAACAATAATACATAATTATCCTTGTGTTTATTTATTTATTTGATTGTATAATGTTGGACTTTTGGAGTTCGTCAGGACCGAGGGTCGGAGCAGATCATTCGAACACAGAAAGCTGTATTTTCAAAATAAGAGTTCATATTAATATTATGTTTAAAAATATAGTTTTTATGAACTAGACCACTGGGTCATGTTAAGACCATAGTTTCTGTCGGTTTGGTTTTACAAATATAAAAACAATATATGTGAGGATAACAAAATACATCCATCATAAACTAAACTGGGAACAGCAGTATATGTATTGTGTTAACGCTGTAAACCTGACAGTGTAAACCTTTTTTTATCCGCCTAGTGGTTAAAGCACATTATTGAATTGTTTTGTTGATATGTTGTATTTGATGAAAACATAAACATATTAAGAGTACATACTTTCATAGGGGGAAAGTAGAAGGTCAATGATAGAAATATAGAATATAAAAAAGCACGAAGATACTGTAGTGATCTCTACAATAAAACAGTTTAGTACCGGATGTACAAAGATATTAATATGAGGATGTGCAAAACGGGGTGGACCCGTTCAAATCCAGTTTTGGACAGTCTGCCGTGGTTCCATCACATTTCAAAGTGCTGTTTGACACTCGGCGTAACCCTCGGCGCACTGCCACTCAAACATCCAATCACAGAGCTTGAGGACTATCACGGGGTTTGTCAAGCGAAGCGGAGAGAATACTTACTTCCGGGTGTAATATTCTCTAAAGCAAATGAGCTGCTCCGACCCTCGGTCCTGACGGACTCCAACTTGTGTTTATTAATCAAAGAAATAAATAAACACAAGGATAATTGTGTCTTACTGTTGAGTAAATAACAGTGTGTGGTTTAGAAAATAATACAAAATTAGAAGGAAAAAACGATGAAATAATACAGATTTCAGTATTCTGAGCCCCTACTCTCCCCATAACTGACGGCAACAAAAGTCCTACATTATTCAATTAAAATAAAGAAGTAAAAACAATAAGTGTGGCTTGATATTGAGTAAGAAAAAGGTTGATAAACGCTGTGAGAATGGATCTGCGGAGAGCATTTCCTCGCGATCCCAACTCGTCTATTACCAACATTCAGGGAGCTCTATGCAAGTCAATGGACATCCCCGAAAGTTGAAACTCGATGCTAAAGGCCCTCCCCCTTGCGTTGGAAAGTGACGACAGGGACTCTGACATAATGTCAACATAGGACGAGTTGGAAGTGAGAATGTGTTGTTGCTACAGGTAGTTAGCCCAGCCTTCTTGCTAAACCAGCTCCTTGAGAAAGAGCACATACCTCCGTCCTTCCTCTGTCCTTAACTCCTGCCTATGTCCGGCTGATCAGGTCCGAGCTCTTTCCCTCCAGTGTCCTCCTCTCAAAGGGTGTTTCTTAAAGTGATTAAACATCATGTTCCTTCTCCATATTCGCTATCTAGTTTTGTTTACACTCCGTCTCTGTCTAACTCTCTCTCATTCAAACGTCAATCACTCACTCTGGCGCTCCTTCTGCCCCCTAGTTGTTGGTGGTGTCAATAGCAGCTGCTCCTATCTGGTGCATTGAAGAAGTGCGGACTGCGCATGCACCACTTATAACGAGAGTCAATAGAGTGGTGCAAGGATGACGTATTTACCCGGAAGGAAGCTGCTGGTTCCCTCGACAAAAACGCAACGGGATTTCTCCATAGGATTCTGGAAAATAGCTGGAAATAAGGTCTGTGGAAAACGAACCTGTTGATAAATGCACATTTGTGACCCGCTCTATCGAAATCAGTCGGAAGTCGCAACGGCTAATTTCAAAATAAACGTGGATTTGCGTAAAAAACAACTCTCAGAATATGATACTTTTATTTCCAAACTCACACGATAAATACATTCTTTAAGCTTGTATGTAAAGGGAAGATGACAGGCAATCTGCTCTTCTGCAGCGCCGCCCCCCTCCCTCCGGCTGACATTATGAATGTAAGCGTAGAGTAAACATAAATAACACGGCAGGGTCCGTTACAGTTTGTTTTCATCTGATTTCAATTAAACAAAGTCTTGGCTTTCAGAATATTAAACTTTTTTCGGTAAATTCAGATGATAAATACAACTTTGAAGCTTCGGCATAATTACAAGCGGAGAACGGAGTAACTTAACGTCACAGCAGGCATAACAACAGCCGGTGTTTCTCGTGAGGGTTTTCCCCGGGAAACAAACACAATACACACAAACACAAAATTACACAAACACACACATGTATACACACACACACGTATACACACACGTATACACACACACACACACACACACACTCGCGAGCTTCCCCCAGACCAGTAATCCAAACGAAAATATCTTCCCTCAGTAGTATTTTGATCATTTGCTGATAACCAATCAGATCGATGGATTCCGGAGAAGAGGAAACTTTGAAGGCCTTTTTCTCAAAATGATGACTCGGTGACAGTCATTATATAATGGGACATATTTTGCTTAATATTTGGAGTACAACAGCAATCCTGATATCATTAGAAAGCTAGGAATCTCCTCTTTCCAGCAGTGTATACAACTCAAAATGTGTCTTCGGATCAATGCGACTGATTTCGATAGAGCAGGTCACATTTGTTCAGCCGGATAATATCCACATGTATAATCTACTTTTAGAATTTTCGAATCATAAATCCAATCGGCAGAAGCAAAATGCTAACGTTTTGCTATAAAGTAACTACAGCAGGGTCGCTGCTTCAACGTCACGCCAATTTAAGATCGATATTCAAACATACAGATTTTAAATTGTACGAGTTGCAGCGTTTGTTTGAACACTTTGCAGGAGGCAGGGACTTGCTTTCAAGCAGAACAGGGCAAACACACTTAGAGGAGTGTTTACGTGTTCGGCGTAATGACGTACAACGTCCTCGACAACTTCTGTAGTCCTATTCAGCCACTCGGTAACAACCGAGTTTTTCAGACACGTAAACTCTTCAACAATCACCAGTGGGGTCACTGCCAGAGATGGGGACTCGAGTCTGCGACTCGGACTCGAGTCGCACTTAAGTCGCACACACAGAGACTTGAGACTTGACTTGGACTCTTGACCAAAAGACTTCAGACTCGACTTGGACTCGTGTGTTGGGACTCGTGAACAATCATTGTGTTTTCTATTTTTGGCGTATTAAAGGTGGGGTAGGTACATTTGAGAGAAACCGGCTCGAGATCGCTAGAATTTGAAACTACACAACCGGAGATAATCTGCTAGAGGCTGCTACTTCCTTAAAGAGCCCACCTCCTCCAACACACACGAACGCGCACATGACCAATGAGGGCACGAGATAAATGTGTGCCCAGATGGAAGGCTGACAGGCAGGTAGGCCATCCAGTTATTTTACGTCAGACGTGCGCGCCTCTGTTACTACCTCGTAGTAACACCATGGCGACCGGCGGCACACCTGCGGCTGTACCGCTTGTAATTAGGTTCAACTACAAACACTTCGAACAAAACGCCAGCGGCACCGACAAAAGGAGCGCACACTGCAAAGTCTGCAATATCAAAATCAAGGATGCTGGCGCAACAACGTCGGATTTCATCAGGCACTTGAAAACTCACCCGGAGAGGTCAGTCACATTAACGCATGGACGGTTAGCAAACATGTTTAGCTCAGCATCATCTATGTAAAGTTAACTTAGCTTGCGACTAGCTTTGTAACTGAATATTTGAAAAGATGAGTGAATGTTTGCTTGTCACACTTGTTTGCGTTGAGTGGCGTTGGCATCCAACTCTTGACATGACATAAAAAAGGTCGGTAACGTTAATCATTACGTTCCGCTGCCACCATCTACTGGCTAACGTTAAACGTAGAAAAATACATAGTTACATACATAAATACATCTGTGGGTTTATAGGCAGGTTACAGGTTTATTGTTGACCACGTAGCGTTAATGTTACAGGTTTATCAGGTTACCATGACACTGGCTTTGAGTGAGAGGATAGAGGAATATGTTTATTAATAGTAGACTTAAAAGATGTCATTAGAGACCCAGTGTAATTAAACAATACGGTTGATACAAAGACGTATTTGACGTATTTCTGATTCTGAATTGTTTTGCTTATACAGATGTAGCACTCCAGATCAGACTCAAATGTGTGTACCAGTCAAAAACCCAGCGGATGCCAGGGGCTGGGGGTGTTGCCAAATTGCTAGAGGGCGTTGCCCAATTTCCCCATTTGTTCAATTACAAGATTTAACCATGAGATGGCGCTTCATTCACAAAATACACAATGGGTGTTGTAGAAACATCAATATTTTAGATCAAATAAAGTATATAGTTTTCTTTATGCAGTATATTTCTTGTAATATTGTACAGTAGATTGAAGTAAATCAACTTATAAATTAAGATAAGATAAGATGGACCTTTATTAATCCCGTGGGGAAATTCAGTAGTTCAAACAGCAACAGGGTGAGAGTGAAAAACAGGACAGCACAGATTCACACAGATTAATAAAATAAAAAATAAAATGAGCGATAAAAATAATAATAATGAGAAACTATGAAATAAGAAATGAATAAAACTAAAATCTAATTATCATATCATATATTATAATGTATTGTATTATTAAGTAATATCATACATTAACCCCATTATAGCAGATGCCATATTAAATGGATGAACACATGTATGCATCAATAATTACAACAGAATATTTCTAAATACAAGTTGTAAAAATACTTATATGTATTTAATATTAACCCTTTGGAGTCGACCGTCACGCCGGCGTGATCAGATCACATGACCTGTTCAAGCCGGTGCCGCATAAAAACAACAGTCCGGACAACATTGCGTGTGTTTCTGTCGAAAGTACTGGCTTGAGACTACTGTATATCCCAGTCTTTGATTCATGCAAAAAGACCCAGTAAACACGGAGATACGGTGATATAAAGTTAATACATTTCAAAAGTATGAAATATGGAAGCACATATTCGAATATCTTCGCCGTATTTTATCATTTTACGAAACGGAAAATACTGGAAACTGTAGATCCTGCTCAACAGGATGTATATGTGTATTTCTGTCGAAAGTACTGGCTTGAAACAACTATATGCCAGTCTTTGTTTCATGCAAAAATACCCAATAAACACGGACATACGATGATATAAAGTTAATACAGATATATTTCAGAAGTATGAATAATGGAAGCACATGTTTTAATATCTTTGCCGTATTTTATCATTTTACGAAACGGAAAATACTGGAAACTGTAGATCCTGCTCAACAGGATGTATATGTGTATTTCTGTCGAAAGTACTGGCTTGAAACTATATGCCAGTCTTTGTTTCATACAAAAATACCCAATAAACACGGACATACGATGATATAAAGTTAATACAGATATATTTCAGAAGTATGAATAATGGAAGCACATATTTTAATATCTTCACCGTATTTTATCATTTTACGAAACGCAAAATACTGGAAACTGTAGATTCTGCTCAACAGGATGTATTTACCAGGGAGGGGGTGAGGTAATCAGTTAAACGGAGTGATACGAAACGAGACGAAGAGGGACGGCGGGAACCGAAGAGGGACGGCGGGAACCGAGAGAGAGACGAAGATATACGAAGAGAGGTGGCGGGAAATGGAGAGAGACGAAGATATACGAAGAGAGGCGGCGGGAGACGAAGAGAGACGAAGAGAGACGGCGGGAAATGGAGAGAGACGAAGATATACGAAGACAGGCGGCGGGAGACGAAGAGAGGCTGCGGGAGACTGCGATTGAAGTAAAGTGACAGACAAACATTGATAATTTAGATATAGTTAGATAGATTTAGAGTTGTGAAGACACAACTATGATGAAGAGAACTCTGAACGTGAGTCAAGCTTTAAGCTTGTTTTTTGACATGGAGGAGGAGGAGGAGGAATCTGTGATGTTGTCCTCTGTGTCGTAGTTGACAGAAACCGCTTTGAAGCGTGGCACAGATAAAGACAGAAAATTGAAAAAGACAGATTGTTGTACATAATGTGTATATATATATTTGTATTATATTTATAATAACACTTTTGCCTTATCAGAATGAAATCCCATGCTACCTCAATTAAACTTTCACATTATCATAGTCACATCCCATGTATATATTTCCAGCTTTTAAATGGTTTCGTTGTGTATGTTTGTGTTATGAAAAATAAAATAATTTTCAAAATCTGTTTTTACGTTTTTTTTGTGATTTTGGGTCCAAAATGTTCATATAGTAGAAGATCACTGCTCTAAACAAAGTCAAAAATCCTACATCCAAACGAAATAAATATAATTAATTATGATGAATACGTTACATACATTTTCACTCTTACACACGGATATTCTCCTTTTGCTCTCATGATAAATCTACTAAAACAAAGTATGTCATGTATATTTAGTTTTTGATGAGACGAGACGGACTGAGGTGTTAATGATGGACTATCGGACATTCAAAATGCAGCATATTTCCCCCAAGTGTCTGTCAAAATGCATTTTACGTTTCTAACTTGCAATATCATTATTTCCGCTCTCTTCAGAAAAGCGATCTCCCATGTGTGCGGGGGAATCACAGGAGGGGGGAGGAGAGCTGTGGAATGTGACACACATTCCGATGGCCAATTCGTTTTAAACAAAGGGTCCCCAACATACATAGGCCACATGGGGGGGTTGGGCTGGTGAACGGGCAGCACATCACAGAGGCATTTAAAAAGTGAAGGCAATACATTCTGGAAATGTTCACATCAGGCACCTTCAAGTTAAACAATACTACTGTACAGTAAACAATTAACACAGTAAATTATGTGGATTAAATCACATTTATTTCGTTAAAAATAAACGAAATGACTCGGTTTGCATTCATAAAGAATGCACAAACGTGTTTAATCGTTAATGTCAGATATGTACTAAGTAAATAGCCTACATTAGTTCCTGCTCAAGATTAGATTCAACTTTATTGTTATTGCACAGATTACAGGTACTGAGACAACGAAATGCAGTTTAGCTTCTAACCAGGTGCAACAAGCAGTAAAGTGAAAAGTAATGTACACAATCTACAGAATAAAATATAGAATGAATTGAATGATGAATAAACAGTGAGGGGTATGAATACACTAGATATCAGCCTGTGAGCAGTATGAACAGTGTGTTAATCGTTAATGTCAGATATGTACTAAGTAAATAGCCTATATTAATTTCATGATGGATTAAACCACATTTATTTCGTTAAAAATAAACAAAATGATTACATGTAGGGTGAATTGCCCTAATGTGGAAACATTTTGCATTTCAGACTTCGGGAATATATTGTGACATGAAGCCGATACAATAAATCAAAATCGAGTAACATTCTGAAATCCCCAGGATGTGTCCTAATCAAACCAAAAGAGAACATGCAGATATTAAACTCATAAAATAAATGGTAGACATATTAGTACTCTTAGTGCCAAGTTGTCTCAGACAATCTGTTTTCCTAATGTGGGACAGTTCTGTGCAAAATGTGGGACCCTGAAAAGTCTATATTAAAAAGCCTCAGTCACCTTCATTCATGTAATAAAAAACTCTCAGGCCAGTAACACTCAAAGCTACAGTAAATGTGCAATACCATGCTATGTTACTATTTATAATGTTATTGTTGTTACAACAGAAGATGTTTTTATTTAAATTGAAGTTAAATGCATCAATCTGGTGCACTGAGGGCAAAATTAGTAGATTTGTGGATACAGCTCTCAACACTCATATGAAACAGAACTGTTCTTACAATGTGTGTTGGAAGGTATTAAATTACTATGCATATTTTATTGTGTAAACACACAGCTGATCACCTGAGAGCTGCCGTTTCATTCGGAGCGTTTAAAAAAAACGACGGTCTGATTTCAACAACTCAATGTGTGACTATTATAGCAGTAATATTAGACACTAATAATACAGTAAACTATTAGCACTGTACATATTATTGTTTGCCCGTGGATAGGGTGATCGGTAGTGAGAGCCGCTGCAGTTTCCCCCGGTCGGATGTGATATAAAAACAAAGCGATTATTGTTGTTGTTGTAAACTCACGTGGATTAAATGTAGTGCATTCATTTCAACTCGCGAACATGTGATACATTAAATGAATGCGAGGATGACGATCGAAAATCGTTTGTTTGACCCTGGATGCATTTCCTGATCTAAAAACATAGCGATGGTTTTGTATTTACGCCAACGTGAATTAAACATTATTTTGTTAAATAAAAACATGGTGATGTTTAGTAAATGATTACATGTCTCTTACTTAAGCACAGCATATGATCCTATCCGTGACATATATGGATTTTAACAAATATCCGCTATATCAGAAACCTGTTGATCAGCTGTTTATTTCACATGAGTTTCAGTGTGGCAGCTTTTCACGGCTCCCCCTGGTGGATCCATGATCCATTGCAGCTGGTTTCATTATAATTAAATGTATTTATCAAGGGGGCGTTTCAAGTCCTGCGAGGGGGGTTTTCCTTATCAGCAGGGGCCCACCCCGTGCCGATCACGGACCCGCACGGGTAGGCGTCTGAAACGAAGCGCTACATCTGTAAGTTGTTTGCATTTAGCTAAAGTGTGATGTTTTTCCTCATATTGCATTGCAATAGCCTGTTTAAAGTGATCATATAACAAACAACTAATCAGTACTGATACTGTATGCTAATAGATATAGGAGTGATAATAACACAGTAAATGCTTTGAATGTCTTAGATATGGCTGTGCAGTATTCTTAACAGACTGGATAGCAGCAGACAATAGAAGGCTTATTACAACCAGAAGAGACATGAGACTTTTATTTTTTTAGAGACTTGAGACTTGACTTGGACTCGTGACCAAAGACTTGAGACTTGATCAAGTCTCACCCCACAAAGACTTGAGACTTGACTTGGACTCGTGACCAAAGACTTGAGACTTGACTTGGACTTGCAAAAAAAGACTTGTGAACATCTCTGGTCACTGCTGATGGATTTAATGTCGTGGAACAAAACGTGATCCGTCTCTTCAATTTGTAGAAATGTATTATTCTGGACAAACTTTTTCTGTTGAGATTCCTGGAAAAGGGAAATGACTTTTCATAAAAAAAGTTGATTCAAGAACAAAACTCTGTTATTAGATCAGTACGGACGTCAAATGTCCTGTTTGGATTGCCGTACTTAGCTGTCCAATATGGCAGACCAACTCGCGCTTGAATAGTGCAAATCGGGCAGACATGCAAATCGGGTAGTCACAGCAGTGACAAGTCCTAAAACCGGAAGTGAGTTAGCATTTTACTACCGGTTCCCTCGTCTCAGGTTCGTTTTCCACGGACCTTATTTCGAGCTATTTTCAAAAATCCTATGGAGAAATCCCATTGTTTTTTTGTCGAGGGAACCCATGCGCAGTTTACTTCCGAGTATTAGGACTTGTCACTGCACCACTCTATTGGCAAAGTTTTCTGCGCCCCAAGCAGGAAACACGTGACTTATCAGTAACTTTGGACATCGTAAAATAATTGTTATCGATATTTTATCATAGATTATACATGTACCTGATATAATATGTACCTTGTTCATTAAAAAAAAATTATAAAATAAAAATATTTTTTAAGGACAATCTAGAATGTGGGAAGAGGTTGGGCTGCGCCCCCAGCGCCCCCATGGGCCGGACACCACTTATGAGTTTCACTTCCATCTTGGGAGGGTATCAGTGAACACAACTTATTCAATTAACCTCTAGCCCAGGGATGGGCAAATGGCGGCCCCCCACCTCCTCTTTTTTGCAGCCCTCAGATTAATTTATAAACAAAGTAATTACTTAAAAAATATATATATTTTATTTTATTTGTTTTACTTGTAGTACTGATACCGTCCACTAGTTACGTTGCGAGCTGCGTACATGATTTTGTTCGGCAGCATAATAATTTGTGTGTATTGTGTTTGTTTCCAGGGGAAACCCTCACAAGAAACACCGGTTGTTGTTATGCCTGCTGTGACGTTAAGTTGCCGCTTGTAAGTATGCCTTTACAAGCTTAAAAGTTGTATTTATCATCTGAATTTGGCAAAACAAGTTTAATATTCTAAAAACCATGACGGACCCTGTCGTGTTATCTATGATTACTATACGCTTTTCATTCATAATTTCAGCAGGGGAGGGGGAGCGGCTCTGAGGAACAACAGAGTGCGGGCTGACAGGTGTCAAATTAAATAACATTTCTGTGAACTGATATTTGTTTAGTGAGCTTATTAGAGGATGTTCCCTGAAAGATTATAAAATGTCAATGAAGATGTCAGACTTAATATATTTGTTAATAATTACATAGAATACATGGAATTTGTGTGTGTGTGTGGGTGTGTGTGTGTGTGTATGTGTGTGTGTGTGTGTGTGTGTGTGTGTGTGTTCCAAGTGAATCTGCGGCCCCCTGGTGGCCAGTACATAAATTATGTTTTTTATTATTATTCATGCATATTTTACTGATCACTCCCCCCTCAAATGGAAATATGTGTTTACATAAATGGTGACCAAACCGTTTGAGACCCACAGAGAACTTAGACTAAGTTAACTATCTAAACACTCAGAGTCCTTTACCTCAACTGAGCTGAGGTTATCAGTCTCTCAGTCTGACTGGAGAGGACTCTCCTCCACCTTGTTGTTGAAAAAGCTCCTTATATCCGTTAGCGCAGCTAGCTAGCACCAGATGCTAACAACAACAATACACGTAACCGGTGCGCGCACTTTATCTCACTCGCTCGCGCCACACACACACACCCTCCCGAGCTTGAATGACACACAGAGACCAATCGAGGGCATTAGTATGATCTGTATGAAAGTGGCCATGTCGGCAGGCCACATCATGTAGACAGCCAGTCACCCTCTGTGAGGCAGAGTCAGACCCACATTTGCGCAGCGTTGCGTTCACAATACATAGGCCTACATAAAAAAAAACCTCAGGCAGGCCATCTGGAAACCTCCCGGTCCTCCCGATGGCCAGTCCGGGCGTGGTCAGGGTCCCGTGGCGTGCAGTTGGGATGCGCCGAGGCTCCTTCAGCTTCATAAACAGACGCAAAGAGCTTTCAAATGATTGCAATGTATTCCCATCGGCGGCGGTATTTGACGCTCAGGGAAGCACTGCATCGGTCCATGTCGGCCGCTCTTAAAGGCAATGTGAGGGTCCATTCCCATTGGATAACAGATCATTTTACACCCGGAAGTAATATTCTCCTTACTGTCGATTGATTTGACAGTGATATCTCCACTACTCATCAACTCAAAAACACCAGATTACTTTTGTTAATTAAACGACATTGATTGGTTTAAATTGTGCACAATGCTTTTGTGTTTTTCCCTTTCGATTCGGAGAAACAAATAGTTTTTCGGAGTTTAGGATGGCCAAAAACATGCAATTTATTGCTACTTTGTAATTCTGCTCAAGGTTCAAGGTTCAAGGCTTTTATTGATTATACGTACATAGCTACATAGTTACGAAAATGAACATCTTAGGTCACAGGCTCCTCCATCAGTGCAACAGAATAAAACAGAAAAAATAGTGCAAGTAAATAGTCAATACAAAAATAAAATAGTGAAATGGTAAAATAGTGAAATAGTGCAATAAGAGTCTATAAGTGATTGGAATATGATATATTAGATACATAATTTCTAACTGGCAGCCAGTTTAATGTTATGGATGTTGTTTCAAAGTTCAGGTGTTTAACAGTCTTATGGCCTGTGGGATGAAACTGTCCCTGAGTCTGGTGGTGTTAGTTCTGATGCTGCCAGACCTGCAGCAGACAGAACAGTTTGTGGCTGGGGTGATGGGGGTCATTTATAATCCTGAGGGCTTTCTTTAAGGTTAACCTGGTATTTTTACTCCACTACATTTATTTTAGTTACTTTACAGATTCTGATTAATGATGTGAAATATAAACAACCCTTAAAGCAGACTTTAGTTACACCTGAGGGAAGGTGAGTATCAAGCGCCAACAATCAGGAGAGATATTTGATAGTTGGTGCTTGAGAAGAATAAACATGTATCTGCAGATCCCTATAAAGTATATTCATTACTCGTTATTCTCTACAAATAGTTAATTAAAAACTATATAATTTCTATTTTGCACATCCCCTTCAAGATTTTCAAAGGTTTATTGACATATCATACACAACTACGGTGTAGTTATGCAATGAATGAAAAACTTGGGTCACAGGTTCCTCAACAGTGCATTACAAGACATCTATCAATATGTGTGTACCTCCACCATTAAACTGTCATATTCTGCACATTTCTTATTC
This sequence comes from Champsocephalus esox, assembly GCA_036324585.1. Classification (NCBI taxonomy): domain Eukaryota; kingdom Metazoa; phylum Chordata; class Actinopteri; order Perciformes; family Channichthyidae; genus Champsocephalus; species Champsocephalus esox. Next base: position 36,473 of record CM070481.1, on the reverse strand, counting down.
TATCTACATACATAAGAGTATAATTAATGTGTATAATATCAGTTAAAATAAGTGCTTCAACATAGTTAACATTGCAGGAAAGCAATATATTAGACGTTAAGTAGGCTACTTTGTCAGGCTTAATATGTATCCGTAGAGAGATACCCCCAAAGCTTTTTACTTATTTGAAAGAAGACCTGAACCTAAAGTATTCTTTAATGTTTAAATAAAGCCTTATTAGTTTGTCTGTTTTGCACATCCTCCTATCAGGCACTAAACTGTTTTATTGTAGAGATCACTTACAGTATCTTCTTGATTTTTAGATTCTATATTTCTATCATTGAACTTCTACTTTCCCCCTATGAAAGTATGTACTTTTAATATATAAATGTTTTCATCAAATATAACACATTCAACAAAACATGCAGCAGACCTTAGGCAAGGCAAGTTCATTTATTTATACAGCACCTTTCAACACAAGGCAATTCAAAGTGCTTTACAAAAATGAAAGACATTAAGAAAAAGGCATTTCCAAACAGTCATTAAAAAGCAACACAATCTTCCTGCATTGCAATTACTCTAAATGTGTAATAATATGCTTTAACCACTAGGTGGTGCGGGTTAATAAACTGTCAAGTTCACAACCCTAGAACGCCAAGTGTATCATATTTGACACATGAGTTTCTGAGACCTCAACGTCATCCAAATGACTAGTACGTTCCTAAAAGACCTGTTGTATGCAATGTGATACATGTCTTCTGCCCTCTGGTGGATCATCCGGGCACTGCAGGCTGTAGAGCGCTTTTAATGACCAAATCCAAAATGGCTACCGTCATGTAACGGTTCTGATGCTTTTGGAAGCATCATCTTTGCCAATATTGAATAAATTACGGTAAGAATTACTTTTTGTGACTGATATTTCACTATGAATATTTACTGTATTGAAGAAACTTATAATCAGTTTATATTTTGTAGCTTATTTCATAGAGAAATTGTGTTGAAAATGTATGTATCAAATAGTATACAGCAGGTTTTTGAGTAAATTTCTCCGGAAAATATGTGACGTTGGAAAATATGTGTCGTTGTAGTACATGTCATGATGCAACCTGCATTATGCTTACCAGAATGCCAAACACACTGTTTATATTATGTAATTAACCTGTTAAACCTCAGTCGGGGCTGCGGGGTGTTTTTTCAAACACAGACATCACAACACGTCGCATTACGGAGCAAAAACGGAACATCGTCTCACCTTTTATTTTATTCTGATCAAAAGTCGATAAAAATGCTAAAAACGCGGCTGAAAGTTAATCCATAGGTTAATCCAATGTGTCTGTCAGTGTCTGTCACTTTTTGTGTGTATGCAGCTTCCGGTTTTGGCTACGCGTCACTCTCACTCCTTATTTGGTAACGTGTGTATATGTGGAACTTCCCCTTGATTCCATTGGCTCTAGCGGTTAAAAAGAGATGTCATAATTTGTGTTTGGATTTACTTTTAGATGGCAAAGAAATACTCTGTAGCTGATGCCATCAGCATGATTATGGATGGGAATTCAAGTGACATGGAGCAGGTAGGAGAAGATGAGGATGATGATGAGGACTGGACTCCTAGCGCAAAGCTTACTGAGGGAAGCTCCGATAGTGATAGTGAAGATGAGGAAAGTGTTGACCAGATGAGCACAGAGTTGAGGAAAGAAGTAGAGAGCCCAACAACAACAACAACAACAACAATAACAACAACAACAACAACAACAACAAAGCAGTCAGCACGAGGCAACGGGAAAAGGAAAGAATACAGGTGGAGAAATGTACAATATGATCCTCCAGCTGTTGAATTTGATGAATGTGTTGAGGAAGCCTCAGAAGACAGGTGTGACTGGACACCATACATGTATTTCAAACAGTTTATTAGAGATGAAATGCTACAGGAAATAGTAGAACAAACAAACCTGTATAGTGTACAGAAGCAGGGTAAGTCAGTCAACACAACTGCCAAGGAAATTGAGCAGGTTCTGGGTATGTACATGCTCGTGGGGTTCGTGCAGATGCCCAATGTACGAGCCTATTGGGAGATGGAAACAAAGTACCATGCAGTTTGTGATGTGATGTCTCGAGATCGATTTCTGAAATGTCTGACACTGATTCACTTCCAGGACAACTTGAATGTGTCTGATGATGCAAAGAGAGACAAACTCTGGAAACTCAGGCCATGGTTAAAAAAACGACGTGAACAATTCCTATGCATACCTCCTGAAGAATGTCATGCAGTCAATTAAATGATGGTGCCGTTCAAGGGAAAGTCTCATCTTCGTGTTTATATGCCAGCAAAGCCTCACAAATGGGGGTTCAAGATGTGGGGACGTGCTGGACAAAGTGGCTACCTTTATGACTTTGATGTTTGTCAAGGTGCAGAAAATCCAGACAAGGAGATATCTGATGTTGGTGTTACTGGAGATGTTGTCCTGAAAATGACATCAACCCTTCCAGCAGGAAGACATCACAACGTCTTTGCAGACAACTATTTCACATCAGTTCTACTGGTCGACCACCTGAAAGAGAGGAATCCACTACATAGGCCCTGTCCGGATGAACAGGGTCAAAGACTGCAACATGATGGATGAAAAAGAGGAAGAGGGTCAATGGACTTCAGAGTAAACCAGGAAAACATCATCGTCGTTAGATGGTTCGACAACAAAGCTGTGAACCTACTCTCCTCTTGTGTTGGCATCGAACCAACTGGAAGTGTGAAACGGTGGGATCGAAAAACCAAGACACACATTATGGTTCCCAGACCAGCCATTGTTGAAGCATACAACAAGTTCATGGGAGGTGTTGACCTCCTTGATATGCTGTCTGCACTCTACAAATTCAGCTTCAAATCCCGAAGATGGTACATGTCCATTTGATGGCACAGTGTCACAGTGGCAGTTATCAATGCATGGAACCTCTACAGAAGAGACCAGAAGAGACTTGAGCCCAGGATAAAACCCATGGCCTTGCGAAGGTTTCAGGCTTCTGTTGGCACTTCCCTTACAAGTGCAGGAAAGGGTGGGCAGACCACTATCCTCTCCAGAACCGGACTCAACACCCCCCGTAAAAGGCAACACTCCAGTGTGCCTGCTGATGTGAGAAAGGACGGCATTGATCATTCCCCAACATGGGAAACCCGACAGAGATGCAAGCACTGCACAGGCAATCATTTCACACATGTATACTGTGGGAAATGTAATGTCCATCTGTGCCTCAACAAGGACAGAAACTGCTTGTTGTCCTACCACAAGGCAAAATAGAGCTTGTAAAAGGGCTCCTGTTAAAAAAAACCCGGAACAAAATCAGTTAATGTTTGACGGCCCCAACCACTCACCACAGGGTGCCTACTTGTGTTTGTCCTAGCAGGTTCCTGGAGGTGGCTGTCGTCTAATACACTGGCACCCCCACAAGATCAAGGAGCGCAGTTCCCCCGCAATACCCCTTACGTTGTGGCACGCATCTCCCTTCTTTGTCGCAGCCTGTTGTTTCGGGTTGTGACATGTTCAAAATCTTCCAAATGTAATCATCAATATTTGTTTTTGTGTCAAAAGGAGACATTGTTTGTTCAATAAATTGCCATAAAGGCCTGACGTATCAAATATCATTAAAAAAAAATCATATATGTAAATAATTAACAAATATGTTGTTGTTGTATTTTGATAAAAGGTTCAATAAACACCTCAATTTAAATGAATTGTCTGACTATTATTTGATGTGTCAGGCTTCACAGGGTTTTAACACAATAAGTTATACTGCTGTTTCCGGTTTAGTTTACCATGGATATATTTTGTTATCCACACATATATTGTTTTGATATTTGTAACACAAAATCAATGGAAAAAAACCCACAGCAACACAGAAAAGATGGTCTTAGACCCAGCGGTCTAGTCATTAACAAAAAATAATAATATCAGACAAAATATTACTATTAACTTTATTGTGAAATTAAAACAGAACGGTAAAAGAATAGTTTCCGGTCTATTCTGAGACCCGATCTCTGTAGATAAATAAAGAACTATGACAGATGTGTAATATATTTAATGCAGCCGAACCATTTATTACAATGCATTCATGTGATGACTTTCAAAGAGTAAAGCAAGCACTGCTGAATAAAGTATGATTTTATCTTTTACGAAACGTTTTTTTCCTATGGAATACAGTCGGATGTCAACCAATCACGGAGCTTGAGGACTAATCATTGGTTTTGTCGAGCATAGCGGACTGGCTCGTCCCAAATGATAGCTGAGGATTATGGGTAGTGTAGTGTCTTCAGCCATCCTAAATTCCGAAAAAATATTTGTTTCTCCGAATCGAAGGAGAAAAACACAAAAGCATTGTTCACCATTTAAACAGAGTGGTTGTACTTTGAGGGTTTGTGGCTCTGCAGACCGTGTACATGCAGACAACGCTACATAACACACAAGGGGACATGTAATAACCGGAAAAGCATGCCATGGGACCTTTAAGTGCTGAACTACAGCAACACAAACCACTAGAAAGGGAATATGATTTAAGGCATGACATATCAAAGTAAACATCAATAAACTGGTAGATTTATTGTGCAACACGTTCAACAAACCATTGACCATAACAGGGAAGTGATAAAATGCTTACTCCTTTCCGGGTTTTTATACTCATTCCTGCACCACATACTGTAGGTATGTTATTTTCACCAAATTCAGCGTTTGACTGGATGTGAAAATATAAAAACACAACAAAAATGTTTTCGCCATTTTCCTTGTATTATTACAACCAGTTCCCATGTATACAAGAGTCAAAAGGAGAAACCATTAGCATGCCATGGTCTCTATCCCAGTGTAACTCAGCATGCTTTCACCCAGTATTGATGTGTTGGTTTTTGTGCTTTTTGCACTCCTAGCCCTGGGTGTGCACTTTTCCAGGCATCACATCAATATGGCCGCCTGCTGAGATAGCCCCACACATCACCTCATTCATCTGTTTGTTTTTGACACAATGGTTTCATTTTATTTTGTTAGGTTTTCTAAGGTCTAAGGGACAGACGTGAGACAAAGAGGCAGGTACATGCTGGGTAACAAGCTAGGGAGGCTTTGGCGCTAGCTGGCGCAGGACCGTCTGTCAAAATCCAATCCTATCACCCAATCATGATACTCGCTGTCCATTGTGAGATTGGACCTAAACCAATCACGACGCGAGTTCAAAATGGACTGAGCCAATCACGTCACGGCATCACAATGGACAGAGCCACTCACGGCGCGGCTTCTCTCCGAACCCGCCCCCTCACGCTTTTTGATTGACAGTGGACTTGTTGGAGTCCTCGCGAAGCGCAAGATATCCAGAGTAAGTACCAACAGAACACTAAATGTTACTTTTTCCCTGTTTGACAGTCATAAAACCCAATTTTACAACCGTCACTCGATGTCATTTTACTATTTTGCCGTCAACTTTTACATGACGGTATACGGCAACTTCAGTCAGTCAGTCTGCATCAAATTAGTTAGCATCGCCAGCATTGCTAACGCTAATGTTCCGATTTTAAATAAACGTTAACTGTCATTTTAATAATTGTCAACAGCCATGTGTAAATATGTACATCCGATTGTCCGATTGTTATACAATTATCAGATGAATGGACATGTTGTAATTAGCTTATTACACTTTTTGACCTGTGGTAACACCAGCATTAATCATAGCCTACAGCGTTGTTGACAATAGGTGCGGTGTATACGTGTATACTTATTAAGGTTTTACAATAACCAACTTTAATATTACCCACTGTAATTTGAGATCCCTATCGGTAACGGGGCGTTTTACGAGTTAGTTTATGCGTTGCATGGTTTAAGTGTATTGTTAATATAGACATCTAAATGATATAATGATATGCTTTAACTCAGTATTATATGATAATATGAATCGATGTATACGTGTGTGTTTATGTGATGCAGGAGGGATACAGTATATTGTTAAATATATATTAAAGATAGCTTTATACTGTATACAAGATTACATTAATTGTAATTCAATATACATACACTCATAATTGATAGAAGGAGAACTTCATGGTATAAATATTAACATGTGTTTATATAAGATAATATGTGTAGATAACATGTATATATACGTGATGTGAGCACCAGGAAAAGCAATATATAAATAACATGTATTATTCTTATTATTCTTATATATAACTGATAACATGTTATCAGTGTTGTTTGCTTTGCACTGTAGTTTGCTCTTAACACTTGTTATTTTACTTAGATGAGCACTAAACCCAAAACCCACAATGCGATGGGCGATTCCGAATGGCTGGCCCGGCTGAAGGCCTTTGCTAACTCTGGAGTTTGGCCTTCAGAGGGGGGGAATAAACCAGCTCCGAGGCAACGGAAATGGTATGCCCTCTATCAGAAGGTAAAGTATAGCAACACATGTACCTATTACTTAGTACTTATTAAAGTAAAAGTATACTGTATTACTGAAAATAGACAAGATACTGGTGCAAATATTATCAATCGAGTAACTCACTCCAGACTAAAAAAGAATTATGATCATTTCAGATTGAAAAATGCCCCATGCAGGCCGTGGACAGACCTCCCTCTTTGGCGGGTCCATGGCCTGCAACTGTGGATATCATGTCATTAAGGTGATGTATTTGAAAATAAAATAAAATGATTGTTGTTCTTGCTTGCGTGCCTTTTACAGTGCTTTAATGCTGTTGATGTCACATAACATGTTGTATTGCATTACATGATTGATAGATTGAATGCTGTTGTTTTAGCCTGCCAATGCCCCGCAGTCTGTAGCCTCAGTCTCAGCCCCTGGAGCAACTGCCTCAGCCCAGCGGACATTCCTGCGGCCCCCTCCGAGTTTATCAATGGTAAATATTTCCTTAGTAATTACGGTTTTGTTTTAATTATTTAGTTTGTCTTGCACAATAAATTAACCTCTGTCTTTTCTCTTAGTACACTAAATCACGCTTTGGTGGGTCACAATCTGTCTCACTGAAGCCACATTTAGTGCCTAGGAAGTCCCCCAGCTCTTCCCCTCCCTCTCCATCCTCTGTGAGGACCTCCATGCCTGCTCCATCCTCTGTCCGTTCTCCCTCTCCATCCTCTGTGAGGACCTCCATGCCTGCTCCATCCTCTGTCCGTTCTCCCTCTCCATCCTCTGTGAGGACCTCCATGCCTGCTCCATCCTCTGTCCGTTCTCCCTCTCCATCCTCTGTGAGGACCTCCATGCCTGCTCCATCCTCTGTGAGTTCTCCCTCTCCATCCTCTGTGAGGACCTCCATGCCTGCTCCATCCTCTGTGAGGACCTCCATGCCTGCTCCATCCTCTGTGAGGACCTCCATGCCTGCTCCATCCCCTGTGAGCACTGCTGTAAACACCATCCTGGCAGTAGGCTCTGTGAGTACTGTGTCTACTTGTTTGTATGGCTCTGTTGTAAATCTAAATGTCGCCTTTATATATTCAACAATTTGTTGTTCTCGCCCGAACAGAATGAGTCTGGAGGAGATGAGCTAGCCACTGCTGCTGCAGCTTCATTCTGGTTGCCTCGGGAAATGAGCAAGGCCATCCCTGTGCAGGACCAGAGGTGGATTTCCAACACCCTTTTTCATTCTGGCAAACTGCGGCCACATTTGAAGCTGTGGTACGAGCCTCCTGTCCCAGCCCTCATATACCACCAGACCCCGATGCCAGACCGCTTCTTCACCCATCGGCTGATGGTGTGGATGCCCTACCACCTGTGGAACTTGAGGGTGTTCTGCCCAACATGTGGGAAGCAGCTGACGGGCGGGGTATGTCCATAGGAGGTCTCGGAAGGTCTTGGACATCGACAGGTATTACCTGATGGTGACAGAGACACTCAGGTGCAGCGTGTGTGTCGTGAACTTTCTGTCGACCAGTCAGACCGTGCGGGACCAGCTGGACCTGCCGCACCAGAAAATGTTCCGGCTGATTCTGACCCACAAGTGAGTAAAGCAGTTTTTAAAAGATGGTGATTGAGAAGACTTAAACCACTGCAAACAAATATATAGTCAACAATTGTATATTACATGAAAATCATTTAATACATTTCAAATGTCTTCTTAATTAGTTAAATACAGCTGTGGTATGTCTTATTTTGTCCCCTCCTGGTCCCAGCCCCGTGTAAACTCTTTAAACTAGAAGGTAAAACTGATACAAATTAACCTTGTGTTACATCTGATGCAATGGGTTTATCACACACTTTCTGTATTTTGAACAAATACAATGAAATGTGCATTTCAGGTATGCTTGTGACATCCGTGTCATTCGGTTGCTTCGGGAGAGAACACTCCGCAGCAGCCCAACACGTCTTGTGAAGCAGCTGGAGGAGAACCATGGGGAGGAATGGCTGAACCGGTTGGCACACTATCTTGGAGAGTGTGCTGACTTTGTGGCTCGGCCCAGCCTCTTCCCTGTGGTTTGCCAGGAGCCCCCAGAGCCCATCGACATCCCAAGCAGTCGCTGGGTGCTGTCCGTGTACGGCAGAGATATACTCTCCCGCATGGGCCACATCAAGGCAAGCATCACCTCGACATTTGGTTCCATTTTAAAGATGGACTCAACCAAAAAGGTAATATATAATGTGACTGTGTATTCAATTTCCATGTATGTTATACTCTTCTATACACAATCATCTTTTTCCGCAGTGATAACATTACAAATATTGTTTCTATTGTACATGTTTTCAGTGTAATCGATCTACATACATTTACTGCTATAGATAATTTATGCTTTAACTTCGCTGTTGTCACATTCCAGATCACAAAGAAGCTGTCTGGCCACGCCAAGGGGACAGCTCTCTGGGTGACCTCCATTGGTAATGAGGTCGGCCAGATTGTGACAAGTGTCCTCACAGTACAGGAGGGGCTTGCACTGGACACGATGGTCTCTGGTGTGATGGAGCGGTATCGCCAGGCAGCTGTTCCACCCCCAGTGCTGCTGTATGTTGACTGTGGCTGCTGTGTGAGTGACGGGACAAGCATGCTGCACAGCAGGTTCAGTGATTGGCCAGATCTCCACATTCGGCTGGACATCTGGCATTTCATGAGGAGGTTGGCTGTTGGCTGCACCACTGACGCTCATCCCCTTTACCCCACCTTCATGGGCTGCCTGTCTGCATGCATCTTTGAGTGGGACGCAAGGGACCTCACTCTGTTGCGGCAGGCAAAGAGGGCGCAACTCGTGCAGGAGGGTGTGCCAGGTCTTACTGATCAGATGGTGGACGGAAAGATCAGTAAAAAGGAGCTGAGCCTGTACTGCCCCAGGAGGACGCGCGGGGAAGTGGCCACGATCACCCTCATTGAGCAGCTGCTGGAGAAACTGGGGGGGGATAATGGGAGAGACCTTATGGGGGTGCGCATGGAGCACATTTGGCGTGTGCAGAGACGCCACGTGAAGTGCATCCAGGATGTGCCAGGTGTGCAGCTGTACACCGTGACAGGAACCACCACAAAGAGTGGCATCCTGCTAACAAGGTACCGCTGTGCAAGAGGGTCTAATTCGCTGGAGTCATTCCATCTCTACCTGAACACGTTTATTTCAGGTTGGTTCAATTGTGTGTATGTTTTTCTTTATGACATAAGTATTCATTTTGAAAAGGAAAACATTTTTCAATGGCAAAAATATTTGTATTTCCAGGAACCAGTGCAAATGCACTGAATTTCCAATTGTACCTCCTGGAAGGCCTGAACAGGTGGAACCAGGATAGAGGGGCTGCTGCGGTGACCAGCAAGCAGGCATCACTGCTGACATATGCTGGGGATGTGGCCCACTGTGTCAACACCAACAGCCTCAAGGTGTTTGGCCGAACATTTGTGCCGACCTTCAGGCCGCCTGCCAAATACACTGGTTTGTATCATTGATATCTGGCTTCATTACACTTTGGGTTTAAGGTCTCTGTGAATTTACTAAGTGAAACAACTATCATTGCCATATGATGATTTTTAACAGGAGAGCTGCTTGGTGTTGACTACTTGCTCAGTCAGACTGGACGGCCTCTTCCAATCGTCCCTGATTCCGAGGAGACTGAGAACATGTTGGAGGATGTGGATGAAGGTGAGGAAGAGGAAGATGAGGGCTTTGAGGAGCCCACAGTCCCAATCCTCCTCCTTGCTGACCCAGGGATCTCCATCTCCTCCTTGCCTTGTTCCTCTGCAACACTCTCCTCCTCCCTGGCTGCTTCCTCCTCCCTGGCTGCTTCCTCCTCCCTGGCTGCTTCCTCCTCCCTGGTTGCTTCCTCCTCCCTGGTTGCTTCCTCCTCCCTGGCTGCTTCCTCCTCCCTGGTTGCTTCCTCCTCCCTGGCTGCTGCGTCCGAGCAAGCTGCGGCATCCACCCATGCTGCTGACTCCTTGCACCCTTGTGCCTCCTCTCTGCCCTCCCTGTCCGCTGCCGCCTCTCGACCTTCTGCCTCCTCGCAGGCTCCAGCTTCCATGTCTCAGCCAGGTGTCTCTTCAGCACTTGATTCTGCGCCTCCTGATGAGTCTGGGGTATATAAATCAATATGCAATGATGTGTTTTAGCTGTGGTTGTCCTTTTTCACTGTCCTCACATTCTTCTTCTCTTTTCTATATGTTGGCAGGCTGTGGATGACTCTGGCATGGCAGGCATGGACCGAGTGGACAGCTTGGCAGAGTGTCTGGTGGAGCTGAGGAACCAGATGGTCCTATCAAACCAGCAGGTCAGGATCAGGAACAGTCAAGCTGCTTTTCCTCTGTGCATATACAAGTGCACACTTTGAGATGTTCCTGTCTTATGTGCTGTGTTCTCACTCTCTCAGGTTAGTTGCTCTGTGGCAGAACCTGCTGGACTATGACAAGCAAAGGGTGGTTTTTGCTGCCAGACATCAGAGCAGGCTGGACACAGGGCGGTTCAGGTCTCCTAAGAAGAAGCAGGAGTTCACTCCAGGGCTGGAGAGTTTGAAGAGGCATGCTCTCACCACCACTGCCCCACTTGCACAGTGGCCAGATTGCTGCCGCCTGATTGAGGCCATCTTTGTCAGGCTCTGTGTTATCCACCGTAGTCCCAGGAAGAGGGGGACTGGCACAGTGCCAAGATGGGATCTCATCCTGGAGGACTACAGGAAAATCAGGCGCCGCATTCTGTCCAATGGGACCGTGATGCAGCAGACCACCCTGCAGCTGGTGGACGTGAGCAGCCACACCACCCGGTGCAGTGGCACAAGAAGAGGGTTAACAGGGAAGACAATGCAGTGGTGTTGCAGGGGCTGGTCTTGCCTAGCCGCCTGTCTGTGGCATCTGACCCTCTTCCCCCTGCCAATGTTCGCCCCAATCAGCAGCCCCCCAGCCAGGTGTTGCTCACCATTACATCCTCCCAAGTAGCACCGTTGGCCAGGTAAAGCTAAAGAGGAAGGCCTCACCCACAACAGCAACACCGGCAACTTTAAAGCTGCGTCCCCAGCTGCAGCTCTTCCCTGCTCCACCCTCTGGTCCTCAGATGGTGGTGCGGCAGCTATTCCCGGCTCCACCCTCTGGTCCTCAGATGGTGGTGCGGCAGCTATTCCCGGCTCCACCCTCTGGTCCTCAGATGGTGGTGCGGCAGCTATTCCCGGCTCCACCCTCTGGTCCTCAGATGGTGGTGCGGCAGCTATTCCCGGCTCCACCCTCTGGTCCTCAGATGGTGGTGCAGCTATTCCCGGCTCCACCCGCTGGTCCTCAGATGGTGGTGCGGCAGCTATTCCCTGCTCCACCCTCTGGTCCTCAGATGGTGGTGCAGCTATTCCCGGCTCCACTCGCTGGTCCTCAGATGGTGGTGCGGCAGCTATTCCCGGCTCCACCCTCTGGCCCTCAGATGGTGGTGCGGCAGCTATTCCCGGCTCCACTCCAGCTTCCCTCTGGCCCTCAGATGGTGCGGCAGCGACAGCTCTTCCCTGCTCCAGCTTTGGGCCATTGCTCCTGGATTTTTAATCCAGTGACCTCACAGGTGCCGGTCCAGGTCGCTGCTCCACAGGCTCCGAATGCCAGCCTCTCCTCTGTTCTTCCTGCTCCTACTCCTGCTCCAACCACCCGAAAGCTGACCCGCAAGGTTGTGCACAACACGTGCAAAAAGTGTGGGAAGTTTGGCACAGCGGAAACTGGACACAGCCAGTACAAGGGAGTGGTGTACTGCCCCTTGGTTGAGGCTTTGCCAAAGGAGCAGTGGCTGAAGGACATGAGGAACAAAGTGAGAAGTGTTTCTGCCCCCATAGGCATTGACACTTAATTATGTATATAGTTTGGTTTACAGTTTTATAGTTATGTGTGTATATATCTTATGTATAAATTGTATATAGTAATGTTATCTTCTATTTGAGAGTGTTATTGTCATTATTTTGTTATACCGTTTTACTACTGTTTTAAATGTTATTATGTTTAACTAACATAAAATAAAGGTTTGGCTTTTTCAAGTATGCCTAGTGTCTGTCCAATAATTGTAGTGGAGTACTATGTTTACAATTTCTATACTTTTTTGTTCACCTGTTCGAGCAGCAGTTCGAAAGACAAAAACAAAATAATTATAAAACCTATACCTTAGTTGATATTAATGTAATGGTTATAATTTTATTATTTATCCACAGCACAGAAACAATGAACTTCAATACAAATCCATATCGGTGACTTAAAAACTATCCCTGATTTAAAAAAAGTATTTAATAAACTTGAAAGAAGTAAATAACTTTTAGTTAATATTTAATATAAATATATGAATAGTTTACTGTATAACACAAGTCTTATCAGTCAATATCTCTAATTAATTCATGTTAAGATATGCAACACAAGCACTTTTATTCCTCTCATGTTCTATATATTATACACTTCAATACTGACTGAGTTGGGATTCAATCCTGCAATCTTGTGGATGTGTTTTCCGCCTCAAGAAATAAACAAATACATACTTTTTTTGAAACACTACTGTATGTAAACACTTAAACGCTACAGAAGGGAAATTGGGAGCAGGAGAAACGTTTTTTTCTCCTCTTTTCTCCTTTTTCTCTTCCTTTTTCTTCTTCCCCCTTCTTCTTCCTTCTTCCTTGCAAGACTATTGTTCCCCAGCTTTATTTGTTGCACTGGCCTGCTAGGATGTAAAAAAGGCCTTTTCGATGATATCTTTGTTTGCTTCTTTATTGACTGACAAGAGGGTTTGTTCTACACCTTGAAGCTCTCTTTGAAGTTAACACGAGAGTTTGTCAATTAGTGGAATGCCAAGAAAAAAAAAGATTTGGTAATGGATTCATTGCTTTGTAAAGCTGAATTGTCAACATCTATCTGTTTGTATGATTCCATATATATTCCATTTGATATATGTTGTTATATGACTTGTATTTGTGCAAAACAAGTCATTTGAAGGCATTGCATTGGCTGCTCGGAACATGTGATGCACAAAATTAACTTCAGCCCCAAACTTTTATTTTGTAATCAGCAGCCATAACCACTCATTAGTTGTGCTAACATGCAGCTTTAGTAGCATTTGGCTTATATTTTAGCATGGGATGAATACAAGTACACTGTAAAATATTACCATGATTTCACAATATTTAGCTGTAATATTTTACAATAAATTACTGTTTTACCACTTTACAGTCTTTACCTGTAATGTTCACAATATAACACTGTAATTTAGAATTTCACAGTGAAATCAATACAGGCACAGTTCATTACTGTGAATGTACAGGATCAATGATTACCAGGATTTCACAACATGTTACTGTATTATTTCATCGTAAAATACCGTATTCAGACCATCCTCTGTGATAACACAACAAATTAAGTGATTTTCTTGCTTTTATCGCTCTTGCTTGGCTTCAAATACAAATGTCTTTCTTTGGTGCAGGTTTTACTTAAATTGAAAGGGGTACCGCTGCATGTGCCTTAAAATAAATGAGGCAACATATACATCTATGTAAAATTGAAATTGTTGTCTTGGCTTATTGTTTTCAGGTGCATCCTGGGCATTAATCCTGAGACGGGCTAGAAAGCCAAAAAGAGGCATGGCAATTTAAACCTCCATGTCAGCATATTCTTCAGAAAAATTGTTGACTTTGAGTGGATGTCTGTGTAGACATGTGTTAAGTGCTCCCCTCCTTGTTTGCTGTCTCCCTGGCTCTGCCTCTGTCCAGGTGCACCTGGTCTGCCCCTGGCTCCACCTCTGCCCAGGTGCACCTGGTCTGCCCCTGGCTCCGCCTCTGCCCAGGTGTTCCAAATTCCACTCAGCCGTGTGTATATATAAAGAGAAGCTAGAGGAGAAAGATGTCTCACCTATCCTAATGCCGGAGACACTGTCCTTAGAATACCTCTTTGCCATATTTTTGCAGATGTGTTTATGTTTAGCCTGGAGGACCTGGTAGTCCAGTTTTTGCGGCTTTATTTTGTTTCCCATAGGGTTTATATTTGATTTTTGGTTAGGCGGGGAGTTCTGGGTCCTACGGCCCATGGTGTGGCTGGCTCGGGTTCCCTCCTTCTGTTTGTTCCTTTTGGCCAGTCCTCCAGACCTCTTTTTGTTTCCCATTTCGCTTGTGTGAGCAAACGGCTGATTATCAATAAATGCTCGTTACCAAGTACCGGTTATTGTGTGTATTCTTTCATGTTACGGGTCTCAGCACAAGCCACTACCGCGGATTAGAGGTTGGGGCCGTAACAACACTTCCAAAACACTGTAAAATGTACTTTGCACTTCAATGGAGTAATAAAAAGTTAAAATGGGCATTTTCTTTGTTGATTGAGCTGATTGAATTATGGTACAATCCCAGTCAAATTTACAATATATTATTGTATTATTTAGATTTGTATATTTACAGTAAATTACTGGCTACTCCTGCAGTACTTTCACAGTACACATTGTATATTTACAGTAAATTACTGGCTACTCCTGCAGTACTTTCACAGTACACATTGTAAATTCACAGTAAATTACTGGCTACTCCTGCAGTACTTTCACAATAGAAATGTAAAAGTACAGGCCCTTGTTGTAATTAATGTACAACAAAATGATGTAATTCCCCAGTAACATACTGTAATAACACAGTAATTGAAGCTGTGAAGTTACAGTATACAGTTGTACCTTTACAACAATGCATTGTAATATCATGGATGTGAAATTACAATACATTGCTGTGAAGACATTCACAGTAAATTGCTGTGAACCTTACTGTGAAAGTCATGCAACAAGTTGCCAGGTAATTATTGTGAATTCACGGTGGATATTTTTACAGTGTAGGAATGCTCCGCTCGATCGGCCGCTGATCGATATCGGCCGATACTCACTCTCTGTCGATCGATCGGTTCCCTCTAAAAATGCCGATCGCGAGAGCCGATCACATGACGTAAAATACATGACACTTTTCTCTGTGCGCGGCAAAACAAGCTCGCCAAAATGGCTTCACCGGTTAGGCATTATTTTAAGGTGTCCGAAAAAGACAGTAAAATAGCGGTATGCAACGTGTGTGAAGCAGAAATCCTGCAGCTCTGCCCGCTGTGACGGACCGGGGAGTGGAGCAACACACACTAAGAGTTAGACCTAACACACTTAGCTATTTGATCTATCTCTGGAACAAGCTAAACTAGTTATAAATATATTTATTCTTCACTGTCGGGTCACTCATTACTGGATTAGTGAGCTGCATGAGATACTGACCGGCTGTCAGGAGAGGGAGAGAGAGGGGGAGAGAGAGAGGGGGAGGGAGGGAAAGAGAGCGCTTCCACTCATCTCTCCCGTGTTATTATCCAAAGTTAATGTAAACTTGAATAATGTTCATCATTTGACTGTAATAATGATGTTGGTTGTTGTTTGTGGAAGCTCCAGTGAATGAGCCCCATTGGCTGAGTTTAAAAGGTGACATGTCATGCTTTTCCGGTTATTACCCGTCCCCTTGTTGTTATGAAGGTTGTTATGCATGTAAACGGTCTGCAGAGTCAAAACCCTCAAAGTACACCAGTAAAACTCTAGGGAGTAAAAGGGAGTAAAACTCTAACACAGAAAATACCTCCCCAAAACGCCTCGTTGGAGATACATCACTTTCCATTTGATTCTTCCGGGGATCAAATGGACCAATCCGTGGAGCCGTTACGTTACGTCCACGGAACCGTTACGTTAAGCCCCCGCTGATTGGTCCAAATTGACCAATCCACGGACTTCTTCACACATTCAGTGCAGGCAGCTCTGCTGATCTCTCCTCTCTGGCTGCAGGCTGATAACAGACAGGTGGGATTCTCTCTGCAGACCCATTCTCACAGCGTTTATCAACCTTACTCAATATCAAGCCACACTTATTGTTTTTACTTCGGCTGTGACTTTGTGTGTGCTCAGGGTGAGTTTGGCTGTGTTTCGCTGTGTATCACTAAACAAGGAAATCACACCTCCACGGAGCTCAGCGCGATTCACATCGTCCCGACTGGTCCCGACCAATCGGAGCACACTGGGCTCACAGTGAGGGGGGGGGGCAAGAGCTGCAACAAGCCGTTTAGTGGAGAGAGTGAATACACACACTTTACAGAGATGCTGTATGCAAAACCAAAGTGAGTTTGGAAAATTGCACAGTATAAATCTATTCTAGTAGACCTCAACCATGGAATTATGATCAGTGGAAATGGCCATGACATGTGACCTTTAAACATCACTTTAAATGGAAGATCGCCATAGGCCCCGCCCACTTGATCGGATCGGTGATCGGTATCGGCCGATACTGATTCCTGCGATCGGAGCATCCCTAAATACAAACATCTGACAAACACAAGGAATTCCCTGAATAAATAACTAGTGAAACCTGAAGAAATTAGAAGGATGCCATCGCCAGCGATCCTCAAATCAGATGATTTATTTTGAGACTACTCTCCACTCTCTTGGATAATCCATGGGTTTGACCTCCAGTTGTCACCCATCAGTGGTCACGGACTGGATCAGATTCCTTTGTTAATAAAGGACTCGCATACATTGAGTGTAACCCAGTGGTTTTCAAACTGTGGGGTGGACCCCTGGTGGGTCGCGGAGGTACTGCAGGGTGGGCGCGGGAAGAAATTGTGAACAAACACTGCTCGAAAATATGTCATTGGTCAGAGAGCTGTGGGCATACTGCTGCCTTTTGCAACATCCTACTTGTGTGAGACAGGCTTTTCTACTGCCATAAAAAACAATTAATGCATTTAAAAATGTACTACTCAGGTAAGAAGGCCTGCTAGTTTTAATTAGGCCAACTTAATTCACAGTATATTACTTTTGTTCATGTGTAATCCATAATAAAATATAAAATGATTGTTGGATCTTTATATCTTCTTATTAATAGAAGAGAAAATGTAATGTTTTTACAGCAATATACAATGAATCCTACCAATATAGATGGGGACCGGGTTGGGGGGGCCTGGAAATATTTCCAATTACCCAAGGGGGGCCCGATGGAAAAAGTTTTGGAACCACTGGTGGAACCCTTTGTGACATCAGAACAGGCTTATTGTAATTCCTGCTGTGGATGTTTCCTACAGTGTAAATCATTACATGGGTTTCTCTTGACCAGTGCGTAATAAACAAGGTCACAGCCAGTTGACACTGTGCAGCAAGCTCTATCTCACACACACACACACACACACACACGCACGCACACCACACACACACACACACCACGCACACACACACACACACACTTTCACTCTGTGCTGAGTGTGCCGGTATTCCACACACAGATCGATGCAGCCGGGGGCAGAACGTTGCGTCACGTTGGGTAAAGACATAAGGCAACATGTTTCTCACATGTAGGGAGAATAAAGACACATAGCACATTCAGTTGTTTGCGTTACGGAGTTCTGAATCATTTCTTGTGGAAATTGTATGTGCACATAACATTAGGACGCCGTGCATAAATATGGCAAAAGTAATCAAATTAGAAATCTTACGAACATTTGTAGTCCGACATTTAATTAACCAATCAGAAGTGAGGTGGCTTCAAACGCGCCCAAAACAAACTTCAGATGTCAGGGTGTTCTCCTAATGGAAATGTGATGGCCGTTGAAGCGTGTTTGCACCTGTCATCCTCCGTATAGAAGACATACAAATATAGTTACACATTCATCTCCAATTCTTCTCTATGCATACTTCTACTTCAGTTACTAACTTCCTACATGTTTTAAAATGACTTTTGACAACTAGATACCAAGCAGTGTTACTTTTGATCTGATTTGGTTCCACTCATTGCCCCACACACTTGCATTGGATAACACCATCTTGTCATGTGTGTGTGAGTGTTTCATGAATATTTTTGGATCATTAACACAGCAAATAATCACTAGAAAGAAGTGTCAACAAAGCAACAAAGTGATGTTCAATTAAAAATAAATCTGTTAGATAAGTAAATGCAACAATTCTTAGACTTAGACTTCTTAGAATAGATCACATGCTTATTTTCATCAGCCTTAACATGCTATATTAGAGTTATTTAACTCAATCTGAATCTCGTGGAAGAACATAAAAAACATCTCATGTATGTTATCTATTTCTTGTCCTGTCAGTGTGTTTTAAAGGCCTCAGAAACACTTTCAAGCCAAACAAAAGCATTGCGAACACAGGGAGCATGTTATCTTACCTGCTGTTCCAGTGGAGTGATGTCAACTGGTTACAGTGGTGTGAACATTTGAGATGTTCTGCTTTTATTCCTATGTTTAGTCTTTCCCTTTATATCATCCACTCTCTTCCTCTCTCTCTATCTCTCTCTCTCTCTCTCTCTCTCTCTCTCTCTCTCTCTCTCTCTTTTTTCCTCTCCCTCAGTGCCAGCAGGGTGCATATTAAGTGTGTGTGGGCAGCAGCCAATCAGAAAACAGCAGCCTTAGGGACATTTGTGCCACACACATGTTCAGCCCCTCCCTCTCACAGCCCAATACGCACATCTGTCACCTGTGACCGTCGTCTCCAACCTCTGAGAGGATTATGGTGTTGTTGTTTGTGTGACGTAGAAGCCGAGTGATAATCTCCCACGCGCTCATTGTCGAGCTGCGAGCGGCATTGAATCGTGGTGATATTGTGTGTAATGTCTTTGCAGCATCCTAGGTTCTATTTGAGGCATAACAATGCTGCCGTTGGTGATGTCATTCTGATTACATTCAATGTTATCTTGGGTTAAGAATGTTATGTAATACTCTGATGTATAATAGGATGTCGTGATTAAGTATGTTTATTCAAAACATAGAAAGATAACTCTGGAAAACATAAGCCTCAGGAAACTTGTCAAGCTCTGCATCTTAGTCAAGCTCTGCATCTTAGTAAAAACTAATAATGCTTTTGAACAGTAAGAACAACATCCGGACATATACATTAACATGCTGTATTGTGCTGCAGCATGCTAGCTGATGTTAGCGCTGTGAGTTGGCCTCATTCGAGCTAACGTTCACGAAAAGACGTGCGTTCCTGTGTGTGAGATAAAAAAAGAGTGGTGCAGGAGTGGGTTCCCAAAAAGGTTAAGTCCAATATAATAATAACCATGTGTGCAAAACATATAAAGGGAAATATAGCTTTCGGTGATTTGCTTGTTTGTTTCTGTATTGAAATGAAAGCTCAGCTTTAGTTACATTGATTTCCATTGTTCAAGTAAACAAGAGTGCGAAGAATGCTGTGGTGGAATATTTTGCTGATTCAAGAGTTTAAAAAAAATGAATTATTCAACAAGGGCCCCTTAGTGCATCTATTAAACATTAATTATGCTACATAAAATAGAAATACAATATGAAAAGTGAATCATAAAGTAAACATAACTACACTGATAACTGCAACTCTAAATAAAAAGCTGGGAGCAGAGCCTCCAGCTATCAAACTCCTCTTCTGTCGAAGCAGCCCCTCGTTGTTGTTCTTGGGGAAGTCCCCCTCTCCATTTTTAAGACTTTCCTTTTTAATAAAGCTTATAGTTAAGACTTCCCTTGAACCAGCCCCTAGTGGTTGGATGAAAATACTTGTTAAGAGTTGACATGTATTTCTGTTTTTCTTCCAATACAAATGAAACGTGTTGTGTTGTCCTCATCAGGACATTATTGTTCATTTGTTGGATTTGTCTCCCCCTGCTGGCAGTAGTCGTAATGTGTAAAATATGTATCATGTGCAACCCAGTCTCACGGCATTTCGTGTTCACCAACACGATTTTTAATCTATTGATTCGTGTTCACCAACACGATTTGCCCCTTTTTTTCGTGTTGCACAGCACGATTTTAAAAGCAATGTATTTCTACTGGTAACGTGTTTCGTGCCTGCAGGCTGCAGCACGTCTTTTTCTCCGGTCGGGTCGTGGAAGACCGGAAGCTGTGTGGTTCATAAAAAACATGTTCTTACTCAATATCAAGCCACAGTTATTGCTTTTATTTTAAATCGTATAATTTCGGACTTTTGTTGTCGTCTGTGAGGAAAATAAATGGGGCTCAGAGCCTCAGGATACTGAAATCTGTATTTTTAAATATTTGTTTCCTTCTAATTTGTTATTCTTTTCAAAATAACACACTGTTATTTACTCACTAATAACACACAATTATCCTTGCTTTTATTTATTGGTTTAATTCCATAATCTCGGGCTTTTTTGGCGTCCGTCAGGAACTGAATTTCAAAATAATGATCTGACTGAAATTGTGATTTTAAATCTCAAAACCGCTACAGTATCTATCAGGCAGAAACTTGGGACAAGTCATTTGACTGAAACCTTAACACTAGGGTTAGGGTTAACACATTGAGCTAAGTATCGCTGGTGTTTTATTTGGTTGTTTAGCCCCTCATGCTATAATCATATGTATTTTCTCCATTCCTGTTTATGTGTCTTCTCGCAATTATAACTGGCCCCGTGTATCTCGTAATCGATATAACCGGCCTGCTCTCGTGTATCCCATGCTCCACTGACATCCAACATCTAGTTTCAGGCGGCCTGTGGAACTGCCAGTCAGCTGTTCCTAAGGCTGACTTCATCTCTGGCTACGCCTCCCTGCAGTCTCTGGATGTCCTTGCTCTCACTGAGACCTGTATTACTCCATCCAACACATCCACCCCAGCAGCTCTCTCCACAGCATATTCCTTCTCCCATACACCCAGACCCACTGGCAGAGGAGGTGGCACTGGTCTCCTGCTCTCTCCCAAATGGAGCTTCTCCCTCTTCAAGCTACCTAACTTCGCTCCTTCCACCTTTGAATTCCATGCCGTCACAGTAACCCATCCTATACAATGAACCATTGTTGTTCTCTACCGTCCACCAAGCGCCTTGGGGGACTTCTTGGAGGAATTAGATAATCTCCTCTCACACATCCCTGAAACTGGTCCTCCCGCTGTACTTCTCGGAGACTTCAACCTCCAGACGGGGAAGATAGATGAACTAACATCTCTGTTAACCGCCTTTGCTTTCTCACTGTCTCCATCCCCACCGACTCATAAAGCTGGCAATGTCCTTGATCTCATATTCTCAAGGAACTGCTCTACTTCTAACCTCTCTGTTATCCCGCTCCACACATCCGATCACTTCTTCATCTCATTCTCTCTACCCCTCTCCAAACATAACAAACTAATCTCTTCTCATCCTGCACCTGTCCGCCGTAACCTTCGTTCCCTCTCCCCCTCTACCTTTGCCTCATCGGTGCTCTCAGCCCTCCCTTCCTCTGACTCGTTCCAACTCCTGCCTCCAAACTCTGCTGCAGAAACTCTCCTCTCTACTCTCTCATCCTCTCTGGACTCTCTCTGTCCTCTCACATCTCGGCAGGCTCGTCAGTCCCCTCCTGCTCCCTGGCTAAATGACGCACTGCGTGCTAATAGAACCGTCCTTAGGGCAGCAGAGCGGAAACGGTGGAAATCCAAACACCGCGACGACCTCCTAACCTATCAGGCTCTCCTCTCCTCTTTCTCTGCTTCGATCTCTCAGGCAAAAAGCACTTTCTTTAAAGATAAGATCCAATCCTCCTATTCCAATCCCAAAAAACTATTTTCCATCTTCTCCTCCCTCTTGGACCCCCCCAAAGCCCCTTCCCCCTCCTCCCTTCGGTCAAGCGTCTTTGTTAACCACTTTGAAAAATAGGTTGATGACATTCGTTCTTCTTTTTCTGCCTCACCTTTACTCACCGCTGGGTCACCAGACCCTCCTTCCACCCACACACTGACCTACTTTTCCCCTCTCTCGCCAAGTGAGGTTCTGACCCTCATTACCTCTGCCCGCCCTACCACCTGTCCTCTGGACCCTATCCCTTCAAACCTCCTTCAGACTATCGCTCCTGATATTCTACCGTTTCTCACCCATTTCATCAACACTTCTCTAACTTCTGGTCACTTTCCAAACAGTCTCAAGGAGGAAAGAGTAAACCCTCTCCTAAAGAAACCCACTCTCAACCCGTCTGATGTTATAAACTACAGGCCTGTCTCTCTCCTCCCGTTCCTGTCTAAAACACTTGAACGCGCTGTCTTTAAACAACTCTCCTGCTATCTCCATCAGAACAACCTTCTGGATCCGCACCAGTCTGGTTTCAAGGCAGGTCACTCCACAGAAACTGCCCTCCTTGCTGTCACTGAGGAACTGCACACGGCTAAAGCAGCCTCCCTCTCCTCTGTCCTCGTCCTGTTGGACCTGTCTGCTGCATTCAACACGGTGAATCATCAGATCCTCCTTCGCACTGTCCAAGAACTTGGAGTTTCAGGCTCTGCACTTTCCCTCCTCACCTCATACCTCAAAGACCGCACCTACAGGGTTACTTGGAGAGGGTCGGAGTCCGACCCTTGTCAATTAACTACAGGGGTCCCTCAGGGCTCTGTTCTTGGTCCCCTCCTCTTCTCCTTGTACACAAACTCACTCGGATCTGTCATTAGCCCGCATGGTTTTTCATACCACTGCTACGCTGACGACACCCAATTAATTCTGTCCTTTCCCTGCTCAGAGACCCAGGTCGTCACACGCATCTCTGCTTGTCTAGCTGACATCTCTCAGTGGATGTCTGCTCACCACCTCAAGCTCAACCTTGACAAGACTGAACTGCTTTTCCTTCCGGGAAAAGATTGTCCCACTCTTGACCTAACAATCAACATCGGCACCTCTGTTGTTTCCCCGACTCAGACTGCAAGGACTCTGGGTGTGACCCTAGATAACAACCTGTCCTTCACTGCAAACATCGCTGCTACAACCCGCTGCTGCAGA
Organism: Champsocephalus esox; assembly: GCA_036324585.1. NCBI lineage: Eukaryota > Metazoa > Chordata > Actinopteri > Perciformes > Channichthyidae > Champsocephalus > Champsocephalus esox. The sequence goes on along the minus strand of CM070481.1, from coordinate 13,349 downwards.
TACACGCTCTACAACATCAGGAGGATGCGCCCCCAGCTGACCCAGAAAGCGACGCAGGTTCTGGTCCAGGCTCTCGTCATCTCACGCCTAGACTACTGCAACTCCCTCCTGGCTGGTCTACCTGCATGTGCCATCCGACCTCTGCAGTTCATCCAGAATGCAGCGGCTCGTCTGGTCTTCAACCTTCCTAAATTCTCCCACACCACGCCGCTCCTCCGCTCCCTCCACTGGCTTCCGGTAACTGCTAGAATCCACTTCAAGACACTGGTACTTGCGTACCATGCTGCGAATGGATCTGGCTCTTCCTACATCCAGGACATGGTTAAACCGTATACCCCAACATGTGCACTCCGCTCTGCATTGGCCAAACGGCTCGCCGCACCAGCACTGCGAGTGGGACCCAAGTTCCCATCAGCAAAAACACATGGGTTTTCTATCCTGGCTCCAAAATGGTGGAATGAGCTCCCCATTGACATCAGGACAGCAGACACACTTCACACTCTCTTTCGACTCCACTTCGAGCGATAGAACTATTAACAAAGAACTTATATACTAATAAAGGACTGGCTTATCTAAAGACAGTTGAGTAGCACTTCAAATGTTTGTACTTATATGATTCTGTTTTCTTCAAGTTTGTATTTTGTTGGTCGAACGCACTTATTGTAAGTCGCTTTGGATAAAAGCGTCAGCTAAATATAATGTAATAACTGGTGGTGGTGTAATTATATCTCTGATACGTCGTATTACATGCAATGTCTCTCATTCTCTACTCTCGTTCTCTAAACAGGAGCCTCACTCCCTGCAACCAAATATACCAAAGGGCCGGGAGATCAGACCCTATTACAAGCCCATCAGCTCAGCAAGCCATCAGGAGCCATACTCCTGCCACATATCAAGGGGCAGGGAGATCAGACCCTGTGACATACGCCCCAGTGTCAGCCAAGCTAACAGGAGTTATTCTCCATGCAACGTTACATAAGCGTCAAGGTGCAGGGAGATCAGACCCTATAACATACGCCCCAGCGTCAGCCAAGCTAGCTTCTCTCCACGCAAACTATTATCGCATGGGAGCACGCACTACCCAACGCGAGCCAAGCCCTCTCGCTAGTAGGCTACTAGGTCGCATTGTACCAACAGCATCACATCGGGCCGAGAGACCTCTACCCACACGGCGCTTAAGTAACGTCAGTAGATCAGCGAGGATTCTAACATGTAAACGTCGGTAGCTCCCTAATACGGGCTGCAGCTCACCCTATTTTCCCTCTCTCCCACTGCATATTTCTGTCTAACCCTCCTTCTTTTCACAGACTCGTCACATCGTAAGTATATGTCCACGTTCAGCAGATATCGTTCACATCATCATTATTGTTTTGGGGGTTTCTCTTTTTAGTCGGCTTCCCCTCTCCCCTAATTCATCACAGTATGATGGGGTCTAATCTCCAAAAACACTATTGCGCACACGGCAATACAAATGCCATCAACCTCAACTAAGTCTCTCCTGATTGAAATGAAGCTCAGCGTAAATTCTTTCAGGAAGACTGGTTCCCACGCTCTCATTCACAATTCTCCCTCACTCACTTGCCCCCTTTCTCAATGAGCAAAAGGCGCAACTCACCCCAGCTAACCAATCTGCTGCGTCTTATTTCCCACAGCCAATCAGCACACCAGGCAAAACGTTTAAATCCGCTCTTCTCTCCCCCGTCAGCATCGTTCAGGAGAAATAATGCAACCCTCCTCCACCTCCTTCACCTCCAGCTGTTCAGATCCAAGGCAGGACCGCCCAGAAGAACCCTCATCACTCCGGATTTTATTTTCCCTTAGTATTCACCACCACCAGTGTCTAGACCACGGGGGGGTTTCTCTTTTTAGTCGGCTTCCCCTCTCCCCTAATTCATCACAGTATGATGGGGTCTAATCTCCAAAAACACTATTGCGCACACGGCAATACAAATCAACCTCAGCTAGGTCTCTCCTGATTGAAATACCATAAGTCAGAACAAGGTCGAGAGTGTGATTGTAACAGTGGGTTGGTTTATTTACACTCTGACAGAAACCAACAGAATCTAATATAGAGTTAAATGCAACGGTAAGGCTATTTTTATCGTCGTCAACATGAATATTAAAGTCACCTACGATAATTACTTTATCTGTTTTTAAGAACCAAAGTTGATAAAAACTCAGAGAATTCTGATAAGAATTCTGAATAAGGACCTGGTGCACGATACACTGTAACAAATAAGATTGGCTGCAAAGTTTTCCAGGTCTGATGCGTAAGACTAAAAACGAGGCTTTCAAAGGAGGTATAATTTAATTTTGGTTTAGTATTGATAAGTAAACTTGAGTCAAAGATTGCTGCAACTCCACCTCCTCGGGCCCGTGCCTCGAGCAATATGAGTGTTGACATGGCTGGGTGGAGTGGCCTCATTTATGCTGACATATTCTTCATGTCTCAACCAAGTTTCAGTGAGACCGCATATATCAATATTATAATCTGATATTAAATAATTTACCAATATTGCTTTAGATACTATAGATCTTGTATGACACCTCTATTTGGTTTTACCTTAAATTGTCCTTGGGCAGACACAAACACCGTTAATATTGGTAATTTTATTCGGAATTCCTATGAATGACTGCCCAGGAGAGAGTGCATTCTGATTGGCGTAACCGAACATCATTACCACCGAGTGAATAACAATCCTACTGTATTTACGTTTATTTTTAGCCAGCAGTTTAAGATGCGCCTCAACGTCGCCCGCTCTGGCCCCCGGAATGCATGTGACTGTGGAGGCTCCGGTCTCTACATTCACGTGTCTCATAATAGAGCTACCAATAACCAGAGATGGCTTCTCAGCGGGTGTCTCGCTGAGTGGGGAATATCTGTTAGATACGTGAACGGGCTGGTGGGGACCTGCGGGTTTCGCTTTATGCCCCTTCTGAACAGTCACCCAGTCTCCCTGCTGCTCGGGAGTTTCCGGGGGACGGCTAAGAGGAGCTACCGTTGGCCGGTCCGCACCGGCTAACATGGGCTTTACTAGCTGAGTTACTTTCTAAGATGCGGAGCCGGGCTTCTATGGCTATGATTCCCGCCTCCAACCTAACAACCATACCATTTTTAATACATGTATCGGTACCAGTAAAGGAGGCCGGGAAGTAACCAAACATGAGACAGGAAGAGCAGGAAATAACACCCAAGGGTGGGGAAGGAGCCATGGCTAGCTAAAGTAGCTACCGTTTAGCAAACCCGAAAAGAGTGTAGGCAACTGTGGAGTTACAGTCGCTAAGAGAAGGAGAGTTGTGAGAAATGTTTGGTTCTAAATGATTATAAGAAGTACAGAAACACGTAACTCTGGATTTGTTTGACTGTTTGAGGTGCAATAAACGACACAGCAGCTTTTTGGCATGTTAAAACTATTATGTTCTGCCTCGCTCATGAGAGTAACAGCTGGAGAAATTACAGCCTCGCCTACTGATTTCAAATGTGTGCTCTAAAATGATATTTATAAATGACTATTATCATTATTATAAGTGTAACCCACTGGATAAACCAAGATTACAAGGTTCTTGTATTTTGTTTGTTAATAATTATTTATTATTTATATAGTTATTTTATAGTATATAAAATGGTCAACTTTTAAGAACTAAACTCATTGATTGCTGTTGGACAAAAATCCGCCAAGTCCCGCCTCCTCACTCAGGTTAGTGAGAGCACGTTGAAGACGAGTGTGTGTGAGGGAGCAGCGTCAAGCTGGAAGAACAGAGACACGTGTGGGCATTATATGCACAAAACAGCGCAAATTAATAGTTTTACCGGGACGGCGGTGGACCAATCTCTGGGGCTGTTGTTGGAGGTTGGAGCTGCTTTGGAAAGCGGGAGTTTTGAATGCTATTTTGTTTTCCTCGGCTGGGTTTTTATGATACCCTTGGATAAAGAGATTCCGGATTTTCTGGATTGTGTACTCTGGATTTTCTCCCTGACGAGGGGGATGGCGAGCTACCATTGATAACCTGAACACCTCATCTTTCCGCTACCAGTGGTAGGATTTTGAGAAGAACTTACAGGAACTGAACAAAGGACAATTTTCTTTTGGGGGTTTATTTTTATTTTTATTTGGGGTGCACCCAAGTGTCAAGCGCTTTAAAACAGTTGGAATTATTTGGAAGAATGTTGTTTATTCCTGTGCCAATATATATAATTTTATCTTTATAAAATCTCAGTATTCACTTCATTCACTCTGGTGTTCGACTTCATTTATTACCCATCCTTTAAGAACCTGGAATACTGGTCCAGCTTTCACACACCTGACACCCTGGTTACATAAGCAAGACAATAAATGGCAAAGATATGTAGAAAATAAACCTATTTAAGATACGTTCATAAGAAACGTAACGTGGGACAAAATACGTTTATAGCTAAACGTAATTGAGAATGCAGTTTAGTTCTATGGGAACGTAATTTTTAAGAGACAGGGTTGCCATAATACATTCTGATGAAAAATACAAATAATTATGAATACAAATAAAATAAAAGAAGCCTCCCGCGAGTTACTACAAGCCATAAAGTAGTAGATTTTAAAAACGTTGTATAGAATAAAAGCTCACTGCCGGACGTTGTAGAAATGCGTGTGTGCATGTATTCACTTTGCATTGGGGTTGTTTGCGTGGTGCCGACACGTACATGTAGCAAAGTTCTTGACTCCACCACGTAATGCGGTGTTAAGGAGTCGTGGTGGAGTCACGTATTCTGGTAAGATCAGGTTGGTTATTATGGTAGAATTACTATTATTGTGGTACTACTGCCTTATTAGGCCCATATTGAGCAGAGCATATTAAGACCAAAACTCATGTTCAACAACTTCCTTACTTGCAACAAATCAGCACTAATTAGAGGGTTATTGAGGAAAACTGTCAACTAATGGCTTATTACCTGAATATGGTCATGCAGAAAAAGGCATTAATAAGTGTTTTATAATGACTAATAAAGAGCCAATATACTAGTTGATGGTTAATTTGTGTACCTTAATATAAAGTGTTACCATATTTATTTATTTATAGAGCCCTGATCAGAAGACCTTTTGACAAACTGGAAGAGATGCCACCAAAACTGAATACGTTACGTGGATTATAAATATATCAACAATTACACAACATCTTCCATTTATTTTCACACAATACGTCTCCTTGCAGTATCAACACTAATTCGGCTGACTTTTATATTTGATCCAATTGGTAGATAGGTTATATTTACACCATAACGTTGCACAGCTGATAGCAAGGGCATTTTTGTTGTAGTTTTTAAAGATATTATTTACTACCTTTCCAACTCCTCATGCAGTTGACTGTTACAGGTCTATACAGGTTCATGGTACAATGCATAAGCTTCACATCGAGAGACGGAAACTGTATTTTCCTTTACTGTTCTGTTTTGATTTCACAATAAAGTTAATAGTCATATTATGTTTGATATTATTATGTTGTATTAACTACAGCACTGTTTTTTTTTAACCCGCGCCGCCTAGGGGTTAAATCACGTTATTGAATGTTGTTGTTGAATACATTTTATTTGATGAAAACATTTAAATATTTAGAGGAGCCTACAAGAGGGGGGGGGAGTCTGCCGTGGTCCCATTTCATAGAGCTGTGACGCTCAGCGTAACATTGACACACTGCCACTCCAACATCCAATCACAGGGCTTGATGACTAATCACGGGGTCACGATAGCTGGGGATTCTGGGTAGTGTAGTGTCTTCGGAAACTGTAGTGTCTTAACTCCGAAAAAACAATTTGTTTCTCTGAATCGAAGGTTAAAAACACAAAAGCATTGTACACAATTTAAACCAATCAATATTGTGTAATTAACAAGGAGAAAGTGATGTTTTTTAGTGGATGACTAATGCAGATATCACTTTGTAATCATTTGACAGTGAAGGGAATATATCCACTTTTATTATGAAAACTTCGAGATGGGAAAAACAGTTTTCCACTAGAGGTGCTCTAGTGGTAAGTCAACATACACTTTAAAACGTGTCTCTGGGTTGTAATGAGGGCTTGAACAATCGGCCGATATGGTCGTTTGTTGTAGGAGGACAGGCTGGTATGAAAGGGACATTGTCCTGTATTATAAATGCATAACACAGCTTCCTCTAGGATAATCACATCATTGATAATCAGAGCATGTCTCTGTCAGACGCATTGCCAAGGTCTTACATGTTATTATGGCGCCATCTGGTGGTTACATTTAAATACATCAATAAACCAACAATCACATTTAAATATAAAATCTAACAAATGTTATCGACTTGATGAAAGAAACTCAAGAAATAATATCTGCATATCGCTGCATTAAGTCCCAGTTCCTCCCCGTAGGGAGATGCAGGTGTCACAGCAGCAACAGAATAAGAGTTCAATCAGGACATATAAGAGTTCACACAATGATAATAAGAAGTAAACATGTAAGTAACAGTATGAATAGAATTAACAACAATAAACAAAAGGTAAAACCCTGATCAGCTGAATGTACACATATGATGCCATGATTTAACGCTATGTATTTAAAATGCTATATGTTATAGATTGACCTTGTGTATTGCAATGCACTTGCTCAACTCCTTGGAAGGGTAAGTATAATGTGATGTGTTTGGCTGTGTTCCCGATAGTGAAACGTTTTGCTCCAGACGAGGTCACATCCTGTCTCCAAACTGTGCTTTTGTGTTTTTCTTTCCAGCAGCCAATCGGCTGCTGGAAAGAATGAATTGAGTGAATGAATTGAGTGAATGAATTGAGCCGATGTGATTACATCGGCTCAATTCATTCATCAAACAGAATTCAAACTCATCAACCAGAGCTTCTACCAGAGGGGTTTTAAAATACCTTACAGTAAAAGTATCTTTTTTAAAGCACCTTGAATACTTTACCCAGAGCACTGGAGAACATTGATTCCTCCAAATCAGTCAATATGTAACGGGACAATCAAACACGCTGTCATACTGGAGCAAGGGATAACTCGTGATGTAGTCTGTGACTACTGGCTCTTCTCTGTGCTGTGTGTTTGTTGTGTGTTTAGGTTTGTGTGAATGTGCTTGTGTGTCTGTTATGTTTGTGTTTGTATGAATGTGCTGTTGTGTCTGTTGTGTGTTTGTGTTGTTGTGAATGTGCTTTGTGTGTCTGTTATGTGTTTGTGTTTGTTTGAATGTGCTTGTGTGTCTGTTGTGTGTTTGTGTTTGTATGAATGTGCTTGTGTGTCTGTTGTGTGTTTGTGTTTGTATGAATGTGCTTGTGTGTCTGTTGTGTGTTTGTGTGAATGTGTTTGTGTGTCTGTTGTGTGTTTGTGTGAATGTGCTTGTGTGTCTGTTGTGTGTTTGTGTTTGTATGAATGTGCTTGTGTGTCTGTTGTGTGTTTGTGTTTGTATGAATGTGCTTGTGTGTCTGTGGTGTGTTTGTGTGAATGTGCTTGTGTGTCTGTTGTGTGTTTGTGTGAATGTGCTTGTGTGTCTGTTGTGTGTGTGTGTTTGTGTGAATGTGCATTTGATTGCGCTTGTATACGTGCTGTTTGTGCTCCTGTGTGTTTCTGTGATTTAGTGCATATGTCATTTTCTCTTAACGCCATCTGCTTTTGAAATGAGCTCCACAGGTAGACAGAGAATTCAGGCTATCATGGACTTTTAGAAAGAGCTTTTCAAATCTTCAGTAACGTGGTTATATCTAAGATTATCCACAAAGTGCATTGATTGAGAAATGAAATGCGTGTCAAAGGTGATCCTTTATAATGTCCATATCAATGAGTTATTCCTCTGTGTCCGAGCTGCAGCCGAACACAAGACGATCAAACAGGTGCCCACACGTGTTGACTATAGATCTTCTTATTGTTTAAGCGATCCATTTCGCCCAATATCTGCTTAATAAGGCGTCGTGTACTGCATACCAACCAATACGTTGTGTTCTGTTTCATGTTATTATTATTAGTTCCCAATGATGCTCAAAATGCTTTTGTGTAGCTTTTCAACTCAATAGAAAACACCTTATCATTTGTGTTCTGAATGAACAGGATGTCGTACATTCATGTGTTGGTCATCACAGTGACATGACACACATGTGACTAATGTCTAAACATGTCAGTACTGATCACATGTATCTCTTAAATGTTAATGAACAGAGCTTGGCCTGGTCGCTGGACGTGATGTAGCAAGGTGCGGTGCATGCATTAACACAAACACAAGAGATGCTCAAACATTGCAATATGAGCTGAGGAATGCTGACACATGAATCAGTTCCATCTGTTTGAAGGACTCCGCGGTCATTCCCTTGTGATTAGAGATTACAGAGACTTCCTTTCTGCATGTCCAGATGATGTAACCGGCACGGTGCTGCGGCCTGGGGCGGGACAGCGGCTCTCAGACTGCACCATGACTGCACCGCAGGGCCGCCTTATGTAACCGTCTGCTCAGTGTGAGTACGTGATGTGTGTGTCTGGGAAAGACTGGCATTGCGCAACAGAGGCGAGGCAATAGAATGAGTATTTGGCAGCAATACCCCATTACAATCATTACCTGTGGCTGACAATACATGATATGCAATTTCATTTATGTTGCCAGTATTACACACTACTGTTGCAATCCAGCAGAGTACATTGAGTACAAATATTTAACAAATATTTAACTTTAACTTGTGAAAATTCATGGCAAGAAAAACTTGATTCTGTCAATTTACTAAGCATTCCTCAACATTACATATCAGAAATATTTATAAAAGCTGTGTAACTGGAGTTCTGGGAGGATTTCATAAAAAAATGCAAGTACTTAAATGTATATTAACTTGGCATTCACTGAAGTTACCCATGAGCAAGGCATCCAATTCCCAAATCCGTCAGGACAAATGGTACAATGTGACCAGTGTTGGAATGTAACTATAAGTACATTTACTCAAGCACTGTACTTCAGTAAAAAATGGAGGTACTTGTACTTGAGTATGTTCACGTTATGGTACACTATACCAAATACATTATAGGAAAATGTTTAACTTTTTACTCCCCTACATTTATTTTACAGATGAAGTTACTAGTAACTTTGCAGATTTAGATTATTAATACAAAATGTTATTTATTATCACATATTATAATAAAAGTAATAAACCCCACTTTTACCAAGAGAAACATTGAAGTGATGAAATGATTAATGCATTCATAATTATAATATTACAATTTAAAATATATGGTGCTAGTATACGCACTTCTACATAACGAGTACTTTTATTTTTGGTACTTAAAGTAAATTGTGATACTTGCACTTTTCTTATTACTTTTACTTCAAGTACAATTGTATATGCAGAACTTTTGTCTTTTCACTGTACTTCTTCCACCTGTGAATATGACTGACTGAAGCTGCCAGGCCAACACACTCTCACTCCCTAAGCGTCCAATAGCGACGTTTGGTCAGTGTCCGTGGCGTCCAATTGTGACGCTCCTAGGCTCCTTCAGCGTCATAAAGGGACGCAAATAGCTTTCAACTGATTGCAATGTATTCCCATCTGTGTCGGGATTTGACGCTCATGGAAGCACGGCATTCGTTTGTGTCGGCTGCCCTTAAAGGTAATGTGAGCGTCCATTCCCAGGAGTAAAAGAATGGCAGAAGACACTACACTAACCAGAATCCCCAGCTATCGTTTGGACTACACCATGTGCTCTGCTTGACAAACCCCGTGATAGTCCTCAAGCTCTGTGATTGGAGAGTGTGCTCCGAGGGTTAAGCTGATTCTTTGGCATTGACTCAAAAAAATATCTGCTGCAGTTTCTGCCCTCAATTGAAACCATCTGTTTAGGTGCTAATGACTGCTCTTGTCTTTCACAAACTCAGCCAAATGGCCAAGCCTACCAACAATAGGTTGAACTCGTAGGTGTTCCTCTCCACGGAGGTCTTTAGTAAAAGGGTTAGATGTATCCCTTCTTAAATGACTTGGAGCATATAGAATATCTGTTGAACAATCCACCTTGTTGACCGTGCTGTTGACCTCGCCAGCGTAGTGGTAGTTACGATGTCTTGTGAATGTGGGCAGATGAGAGGTATAATCTTTGTAAGCCAAGAGGAAAACTAGCTTCCCATTCTCCGCAAATGCAACATAGCTTCACTGTTGTTTGGAATATGTGCTAGCACACAATTAGAGAGTTTTACTATTGGGTGACTATTGGCATTGAGTCCAAAAAAGACCCCTGCTGCTGTGCTGCAGTTTGTGGCCCCGATTGGACAAAAACACAACATACTGTATAAAACAAGAGAAGCAACCTCACTTTTACTTAACTGGAAGTTCTGAGTACTTCTTCCACCTCTGCTTGATAGGAATCGGGATTTATGTTGGAAAAATCATTACAAATTGGCAATGAGGAACGCTTCACGAATTTGCGTGTCATCCTTGCGCTACCGGGGAGACGTTGTTCTCCCTCATGTTCCACAATTCTGACCAATGGCTGTCCAGGTAATGTTCCATAAGAAGAATCAAACTTTTGGCGTCCAATCAGTGAGGCGGATTTATTTCCAAAATCTCTCCTCCCTCCGCCATTGTTTCGACCGGTCATTCTACTGAGTAACTTCATGCAAGCGACACTGTGAGTAAAATGTGCATTAATTCTTAGCAAATACGCGTGTAAACACTGTTACGAAGACACTTCTATGTCCGACATTAGTCATACTGAGTTAGCCGTGGTGTTTGTACGGTACTTTGTGAACCGCTGTGTGTGTTCACCTTTAGCTCTTGGCTCGCTAGCGGGACGCTACGGAGCTCAGGTATCCGCCCTCTGAGCTCTAGGGCCGACGGGAGAGGAGAATGTGCCGCTAACGCTGTGTGTGTGTGTGTGTGTGTGTTTCACATTAGCGGGAAGCTACGGTTCAGGTATCCGCCCTCTGAAGCTCTTAGGGCCGACAGGGGGAGGACAATACAACGCTGTGTGTATTTATCGCTAAGCTAGCGGCTAAGCTAGCTGGAAGCTACGGAGCCCAACTATCCGTGCTCTGAGGCATTTATGGCGGACAGGTTGAGGAGGATGTCCCGCTCCTGTGTGTGTGTAACGGAGCTCAGATGAGAGGGCTCTGATTATAGTTTTAATCCTCTGTCAAACTGCATGTTTTCTGCTATATTTGACGAGAGATAAAATGATTTTCTGCCACAGGAGTTTGACAGAGAATAACTGAAAAAGTACACGGTAAAATAACTTCATAGTAGCCTACTTCAGTAGCCTACTTCAGTAGGCTACTATGAAGTTATTTTACCGTGTACTTTTTAAGTGAGCAAGAGAGAGAAAGCGCGTGCATCGGTTACGTGTAGGCTATTGTTGTTGTTGTTGTTAGCATCTGGTGCTAGCTAGCTGCGCTAACGGATATAAGGAGCTGATTCAACAACAAGGTGGAGGAGAGTCCTCTCCTGTCAGGCTGAGAGGCTGATAACTACAGCTCAGGTGAGGCAAAGGACTCTGCTGAGTGTTTAGATAGTTAACTTAGTTCTCAGTGGGTCTCACGGTTTGGTCACCATTCATGTAAACACTTATTTCCATTTGAAGGGAGAGTGATTAGTAAAATATGCATGAATAATAATAAAAAACGTTAACTAGGTGAACAAATGTAAGATAAACTTTAAAAACTTGTTGAGAGCTAAAACTAGTCTTTGCTGCTGCCTCAAAGAGGAGAAGGGGGGAGACGGGTGAGGCTGGTTCAGGAGCCCAGACACACTCACAACTATAAATGAACCAAAAACAAATACATAAACAAGTTTCAATGTTTTATCATATTGGTTATGGCCATGTTATTATCATTTTATGATTATTTAAATGTATACAGTTCTGTTTCATGTGGGTGTAGTCTCTCTCTTTATTTCCCCCTCAAAGTGAACCAGATTGATGCATTTAAAGGTGGGGTAGGTAAGTTTGAGAAACCGGCTCAAGATGCACTGAGTACCTGGAGTGCCGTCGATGCAAGAAGAAGGTCGGAGGGTGGTCACAGGGCATCATCAGGCAGCCTGCCCCCACCTACAGCTGCCAGTTCCCAGCAGTACTTAGGTACAAGTGAGAGGAATTGACAACATACCGTGTGTATATATATATATATATATATATAAATGTGATGACGGAGCTGCACGTAATGCTTGTTTTGTGTTTCTGCAGGCTGTCCTGTGACCATAGGGTGGTTACCCAGCTGAAGTCCCGCACTCTGGGCAACAGTGCCACTCAGCTGTGTAACACCCTGCGGGAGCAGCACTCGGACGCCTGGATGCGGAGAGCGATCCAGTACCTCGGCTTGTGCGAGCAGTTCCTGGCCTTGTGCAACGTGAGGGGGCAGTTCCCACCACCACCCATCATGCCCACTCTGCCCTCACCCATCTGGCTGCTGACAGTGTACGGATACGATATACTGACGCGGCTGGATGAGTACAAGGCCAGGATCACGTCCACCTTCGGATCCATCCTGAAGATGGATCCCACCAAGAAGGTCAGTATAGTTTGGCACAATTTCATTTTTTTCTTACAGTTGCCGTGTGTTTATGCGGTCACATTTGAAGACGGCGTGTCGAAGACAGCTGCCTTGTTTCAGGTCTGGCAATACTAGTTCTGATAATCATAGTAGAATTATAGCAATATTATTTATCTCACACAAAACGACTATCGACCAAAGCCACGCTAGGTGTTGGTCAAGATGATTACAACATCGTAAAAAGAGAAATGGTACTCCAATAATCAGACAGACTTCTGTCTCCTTTCCTCAGGAGTGGGGACAGCTCGCGGTGAGACTGGACATCTGGCACCTGATGCGACGATTCGCAGCAGGTGTCACCACCGAGAGCCACGAGCTGTACCCCGCCTTCATGAGGCAGCTGTCTCTGTGCATCTTCGAGGCGGACCCCGGAGATGCCCGCCGTCTCACTGAAGCCAAGCGGTCCCAGCTGGAGGGGAAGCACGGGATGGTCGGCCTGACCGACGGCGAGGTGATCCGGAGGATCACCAGGGAGGAGTGGAGGCTCCACTGCCGTCGTCGGACGCGTGGAGCGGAAGAGACGGCACTCCTTATCCAGGACCTCCTCCAAACCTTCGGCGGTACTGCAGGACGCGACACCCTGGACATCCCGTTGCTCGACCCTCTCCGCATCCAGGACATCTGGAGTACGCAGAGGCCCCACCTCAGCTGCATCCAGGACCCACCTGGCGTGCAGCTGTACACGCAGACCGGCAGGCTGACAAAGGGCGGAGTCATCCTGCCGGTCTATCGCTGCGCGAGGGGCTCCACGTCTTTGGAGTCCTTCCACCTCCACCTCAACCGGTTCATCCCAGGTACAGCTTGTGATAAAGTCTATCATGAATTCACATTTCACGCAA